>CM053585.1:122620615-122631370 GCA_028646515.1 Pseudochirops corinnae | reverse complement strand
TGGTTTGTAACCCATTTACATTTTTTCTTGGAACCTTTTGGTGCGGGAATTCTGTGTTGTCTTCCTCCCATTCCATGCTTTAATCATTTTTGTCCTCCAAAAAAGAATCTAAAGTTGGATTGCTGAGCTTGCTTTGCTTTCTTTGCCTGTTCATGTTGCCAGTCAATTACTTGACTTTGGGCTCAGTATAACTCTGCTTCCACAGGGGAGAGCTTTGTCCCAAATCACTGGGGTTTTCTCAGCTGCCAGGGCTATTAGGAGGATGCTGTCTCTGCAGCTCACTGGCTGCAGCTTTGGCTCACTGATCACACACCTCAGGACCACCATCCAAGACCACTATCCTGATCCAGGCTGGTTAAGGCAAGAGCACTTAGCCTCTTAATGATCACTTGGCCCCCCTGAAATTTGTTGGCTGGGAGCTCTGAAGCAGCCACATGGCTGTGGCTGCAGGGCCATGGCTGCAGGGCCACTGCCGCTGCCTCTAGCCCTGGAGGCAGATGGTTGGACTCTCTCCCCCAGATTTAGCCAAATTCCACTGATCTTTCACTTAGTCCTTGTTTCTTATGGATTGACAATTCTGGAAACTGCCATAGCTGCCAGTGATCCACTCTCCTGAAAGCTCCAGGCACAGCTTGTTCTGACCACCCTTGGGCTCCAGGAACAGGTTCATGAGGTGCTGGTCTGGGCTCCCAGCATGCTGTGATGAACCCCTTCCCATCAGCCTGCCAGGCTGCCTTTAGTGGGAGCTTTGTTACTCTGTAATTTGTGGGTTCTGGAGCTCTAAAATTTGTTTAGAGTCATATTTTATAAGTATTTTAGGTGATTTTCTGCTTGATAATTTCTTGAAAGATGGTATCTGGGCTCTTTTTTTGATCATGGATTTCAGGTGGTCCAGTAATTTTTAAATGATCTTTCCTGGATCTATATTCCAGGTCAGTGGTTTTTCTAATGAGATATTTCACATTGCCTTCTATTCCTTAATTTTAAGGTTCTGTTTTATAGCATCTTGTTTTCTCATAAATTTATTTGCTTCCATTTGCTCCACTCTAATTCTGAAGGAATTATTCTCTTCAATGAGTTTTTGAAATTCCTTTTCCACATGGCAATTTTGACTTTTTAAGAAATTCTTCTCCTCACTTGCTTTTTGTGCCTCTTTTGCCATTTGAGTTAGTCTATTTTTTAAGGCATTACTTTCTTCATTGTATTTTTGGGCCTCCTTTAGCAGACTGTTGACTTGCTTTTCCTGATTTTCTTGCATCATTCTCATTTCTCTTCCCAATTTTTCTTCTACTTCTCTACTTGATTTTCAAAATACTTCTTGAGTTCTTCCATGGCCTGTAACCATGTAGCAGCAAGCACCCTAGCATGTCCAGGATGGCTGCTAGCACAGGCTCTTAGATCTGCTTTTATAAAGGACAGCAACTCAAAATGGGTTAACAATCTTACTTTAATCAATCAAACATATATCATTTACCTAGTTCAAGGAAAAAAGTCAGCACCCTGAACTTCAGAGAATACAAAGAGAAGTTGCAACAGAAAATAACACAGTTCATCAGAAAGGGCTTCCAGCTGTCTGACTCTTACATCCATATCTAGTTAGTTACCAGAGAGGAAAGCACTAATATCTGGGTTTTCAAAGCTAGGGGGCTCAATGGCTGCCCAGAATCTCATCTGGCCAAATCACACAAGTCTTCCCAAAGTGAGCCCCAAAGCAAAACCTCACATCAGTGTCTGATTACTCTTCTCCTGACTCAGGGAATGTCACAACCCTCTTGACCTACTGCCCAATCACAAAGTAAGAAAGTATGGGTGTTCCTGAAAAACAAGCCCCTTGTCACAGGATCCACGTGACTACATTCAGCCTATTAGGGGGCAGAGTATGTTTTCAAATGAGGGAAGGTTCTCAGATTCACTTATACCTATCAAGGGGCCAAGGGGCAGGGAAGATCTTCAGATTCCCACTATCATTACAAACATGTTCATATTTTTCTTGGAGTCTTTTGATGTAGGATTTCTGACTTTGCTTTCTTCCTCCCACTTCATGCCTTGATCCTTTTTGTCCCCCAAAAAAGGATTCCATGGTCTGTTTGTGCTTCCTCTGCTTGCTCATATTGTCAGTCAGTTACTTGATGTTTGAGCTCTCTTCCACAGTATAACTGTGCTTCCAGAATAGAGAGAGCTTTGTCCCAAATCACTTGGGATTTTTGCAGCTGCCAGAGCTATTAGATGGGCACTCTCTCTACAGGCTCTACAAGTTCTGGCTCACTGGCCACACACCCCATGACCACCACCCAAGACTGCAATCCAGATCCAAGCAGGTTAAAGCAAAAGCAATTACCCTCTGAATGGTCATTTGGTCCTCCTACATCTGCAGGCCAGGAGCTCCTGAGGCAGCCATGAAGCAGCAGCTGCACAACTTCATTGCCTCTGCTGCTTCTTAGCTCAGGGGCAGGGGCTACCCCCCACTCTTCTGTCTCCCCCTGTTCCAACAGAGTTCCACACTGATCTTTTTCTTTGTCTTTGGCATTTATGGGTTGAGAAGTCTGGAAACCACCACAGCTGTTATGTCTGGCTGCTGCTGGTCAGGGCAGTCCTGGGGCCCAAACCATAAGGCTCAGTTGAGAATGCCCTCGGCTCCCAGCTCAGTGAGATAGACCCTTCCTGTTGGCCTGCCAGGCTGCCCTCAGTGGGAGATTTGTTCCGCTCTGTCACTTTGTGGGTTCTGTGGCTCTAAAGTTTGGTTAGCATCATTTTTTTTTTACATGTATTACAAGTGATTGGAGCAGGAGCTCATGCTAAGTTTGTGCTTCTACTCCCCAAATGAGATAATTAAATGAGATAAAGCACACTAAGTGCTTTTCACAACCAAAAATCCAATTTAAGTGCTAGTTATTATTATTAGTCTATGTGCTACATATTTTCAGATGTCTATATAATAGTAGTGGGTGGATCTGGTCTTAGAGTCAGGAAGATCATGGTTCAAATCCTTTCTCAGAGTACAGTTTTGTGATACTGGGCAAGTCATTTAACTTCCTTCAATCTCTGTTTCCTTTTCTATAAAATGGGGATAATAGCACCTAGCTCACAGAATTGTTAAGAACAAATGAGACAATCTATGTAGAGTGCTTTATAAACCTCACAGCACAATGTAAATGCTAGTCATTTTGAGCTGAAATAATATCTCTAAGGTACCTTGAGCTTCACAAAACTCACTTATATAGTTGAGATATTGCCTAGTTCATTTCACAGATTAAGAAATTGAGGAAGAGGAGTTAAATGGAGAAGCATGATGTGGATAGCACATTGCACTTGTAGTCAGGAACCTTGACCCGTAACATCCTCCCAAGTGATAAGGAAGACCACTCTTGGAACACATGTGATATTCCACATCCCTCACCTGTCTACTGAGAGGAGAGAATTATATTTCATCATTTGTCCTTTAAAACCAAGATTAATCATTGCATTTATTTTAATTTTTAATTGTTGATTTCATTAAAATTACTATAGTCAGTGTACATATTGTTCTCTTTCAACTTTCTTCACAATGAATCATTTTAAATGAATTTTAAAATCCTCACTACTTCAAATACCTTGATTAAAACATTTAATGATAGACAGGAAGACTGTTTCTCTCTGAGCTTCTGTACTGACACTTATTCCATGATGTGACAAATATGGGTCTCACCCAGAAAGAATAGGAAATTGTGTCACAGTTTTCTTTTCCCCATTCCTTTTTTCATTATCTGATAGATGGACAAATGTATGATGAAAAGTCAAAAGACATACAGTTATTCTAGGAAGCAATTTATAACTGTGTACAAAAATTCACTAAATTGTAATATTCTCTTTGACTACTAGACCTGTATCCCCAAAATATCCAAGAAAGAGGAAAAAGAAACATTTAGAACAAGTCTTTTTTTGGTGACAGCAAAGAACTTGAAAGTAAGAGGTTGTACATTCCTCGAGGGATAGCCAAACAATTTCTCTGAATAAAATAAGATATCATTGTGCCATAAGTAATGATGAAACAGATAGTTTCAGGTAAACCTAGAAGACTTGCATACACTGAAATAAAGTAAGGTGAGCAGAAACAGGAGAACAGTGTACACAATAGCAAAATTACAAAGCAAAACAAAAGATTTTAGAACTCTGATCAACACAACACTAAACCAAGATTCCAGAGAAGCAAAGATGAAACAAGCAAATTGGTAAGCAAAATTGGGGGCCTGGATAATTTAGATCCAGGTAATTCATATTGTACCTTTAAGGCATTTCCATCAATCAGTAGTAGCTTGTACATACTTTTTATATTCAATCACATTCCCAAAAGGAAATGGAATCAAGTATGAGTTGGGGTCTTCTCACTATTTTGGCGACCACTGGTTGATCACTTATCAGAGATGTTGGAGATGGCAAACTTATCTGATTAAATTAGTCTCTTGAGTCCCTTCCAAGTATGATATAATGTGATTATATAATTTTATGAAGTCTCAAAGATCTGAATATGAATTTTTGTAAGGAATTCTAACATTTCAGAATTGAAAAGATCTTAAGAAACAGTCTAATATAGTCTGCTTATATTACAAATGAGAAAAGTCAGGCCTACCTAATGTTAAGTGACTGGTTCACTAGATTCCAGGTCCTCTGATTTTTATTCCAATGGTCTGTTAGTAAGTTAAGTATTTTTTAAAGTAACTAATATGTTCCATGTCTGTACACACATTTGGGCTACCTCTGGAGAGCAAAATATAATTACTACATCTTGTTTTCTTAAATCAGAAACGTGTTCTCTGTGCCCTGGATCTTCCCAGAACAGCCCTGTCAAGACCAAATGATTGAGGGGAGTGTCAAAGGGGAGGAATGAGATGAATAAGGGAGCTTGAGAGAGATGAAATTGCTTAATTGTCCTGAGCTTATACAAGTCTATATGTCTCAGGTGATTTAGCAACATCTGCTAATTGATGGCTCATTCCTCTCCTCCTCACCATGTTAAATTTCTGTAAAATCTGAGTTTAATATGCAATGACATTTGTGGGTAATGTTGCAAAGAATTTGTGCTTTAACCAAATTTTCAATCTTGCTAAGGAGAATTCTGCAATAATATATTAAGTAATTAAAAATAATTAGCATGTTCACAAGCACCATGTAATTTGGTAAGATCTGACAGGACAGGCTTCTGAATTACTGGATAGTAATCTTGTAGAATTAGAGTAAAGCAGGATTACTCAGCTGTGGAGGACAGAATTGCAATGATCAACCTGTCTACAGCTTTTATCAAAAACGTTTTTTAAATCAAAAAATGATTGATCATTTCTGAAGAAAACATTATAATTAGAAATAAAGCATTGCTACTGGTTCAAACCACGTTTTGGGGATTAACTTAATAATAAGGACAAAGGAAGAATCAATAAAAGAATCTGTATTCTTACAAATATGGCAGAATATTTATTCATTTGAGTCTAAAAACCCCAAGCTATTTTGGAACTAAAGTAACCGAGGGCAGGAAGAGGAGATTTACTTTTGTTCTTAGCATTTTGATTCAATTTTATTCAACAAGTATTTCTTATGAGACATTAAAAATGAAACTACATCTCTTAGATGGGGAATCTAGGTAGCTCAATGAATAGGATGCTGGGCCTGGAGTCAGGAAGACCTGAGTTCCAATGCAGCCTCAGACACTAACAAACTGTGTTGACCCTGGGCGTATCACTTAATATTTGTCTGCTTCAATTTTCCCATCCATAATATGTGAATAATAACATTTCCTACCTCCCAGAGTTGTTGTGAGGATCAAGTGAGATAATATTTGTAAAGCACTATAAAAATGCTAGCGATTATTTTTATCACACATTTTGGCTACGTTGATCAAATGATTCAGTCAAATATCTTCTCTGATTTGTCACTGGATCCATCAGTTGAGATGATTACTTTACAATTGCAGTATATATCAACACAGCTTCCTTATGATGACATTCAGGACTAATTAAGTAAATAGCTCACCCATCTTGCTGTTATTTCTGTTTGTCCTTCCTTTTCAAAGGAGACCAATGACACTGGAGCCCAGTGGCAAGACAAAAGTCAAGGCAACTGGCAATGGCTCTGGATGCAGTAGGTGACTCACTAATTACTACAAAGGACAACAGACCTATTTCACCTACTCTGTCGTCAGTAGAAATTATGTTCTTGCACAAATAAAAGCATAATAGAAGCTGGCATGTCAATCACCTTTGCCATTAAAGGATATTTCCATTAATGGACCCTATACCCCATCATGTGTGAAAGCTAAATATGGAGCTAGGATGGTGGGATGGCATAAATCTAGGTTGTAGTTTACAAAGAAGCAACAAAAAATGGACTTGGGGGAAGGGATTATCCTAGATTCTTCTTTCCTCCTGCTCTTGTCCTATAGCTTTTTCTTTCCAGACCAGCATTAAACTATCATTGATAGCAGTGGAAATATCTCCCTTACTAGTTCTTGTTTAATTTTTGAGACAGCAGACCTCTCTATCTATATGGGACCTGGGGACCTTATTGATGTCATGCTAAGAGACCAGTTATGGGCCATAACTGTGCTTGACCCCTGTAAGGGATATAGAGATCACAGTTTGCTACTCCATTTTCAGATAGCTCTAATTGTTAGGTGCTTCTTTTATACTGATTAAGCAGAATGAAGACAAGACAGAACGCTGAACTTGAAGAAAGGAAGACTTGGATTCAAATCCTGCCTCAGACACTTACTATGCATAAGATCTTAGACAAGTCACTTAACAAAAGTTAGTCAACAAACTAAACGCTTACTATGTGGCAAGCATTGTTCTAATGCTAGAGCTATGAATAAAGGCAGAAACAGCTAACCTGTTTACCTTAGTTTCCTCATCTGTAAAATAAGGTAGTTGGACTCGATGGTCTCTAAGGACCATTCCAACTCTACATATCTCATTCTATGAACAGGAATCTGCCTCTGTGTAACTTTTCCACATCAATCTTAATTCTTAATCAATCTTAAATCAAATCTTAATTCAGAGATATTCTAGGATCTAGCAGAATAACTCAATTACTTCTATATGACAACTTTCAGTATTTTAAAAGAGCCATTGTGGCCTCTCTAAGCCTTCTCTTCTCCAGGCTAAATATTTCAATTTCCAAATAAAAGTTGATAAAGTTAGCGATGGTGTTATAGCAGCGACTCTGGGTCTACCTTCGAGGTCAGCATCACGTTTTCATAACCAAACATACCCAGATAGCAGTTTACCCCTCTAAGTGACAATTGTCTATTAAAATGTTTGTTCTTAATAATAGCAGATGTTAGGTCTTCTTTCTAACATGCCTGAGCTCTCTCACCTCAATAAAAAGATTATTCATGGGGTGGCTAGGTGGCACAGTGAATAGAGCACCGGCCCTGGAGTCAGGAGGACCTGCGTTCAAATCCGGCCTCAGACACTTAATACTTACTAGCCACGTGACCTTGGGCAAGTCACTTAACCCCAATTGTCCTGCCTTGCCCCTTCCAAAAAAATAAAATAATATTTAAAAAAGGATTATTCATTAAAGTCAGGGTACTTTAAAATAATGAAGCCAGCATCATGAAAAGAAACAGGTACCATACCCCCAAAAGAAGGTAGCAATGGAGTAATTTGATATGTCTCTGTGAAGTTGAATCTGATCATCATTACTTATTAGTATTTAGTTTTTTCCCCATTTACCAATTTGAGCTTTTCTTGACACATTGTTCTAAGCTGGCCTATTAAATGTAAGAAGTTAAAGGCAATATCCACCTGTGTTTGCTTTCCTTATGTGGCTGTGTTCATATAGGCTACTCATGGGTTCATTGACTTCCTCCTGTTTCATAAGTTCATTTGATGAAATTAAAGACTTTTTTTTTAGGTACCAAAACATATTTGAAATAGGAATATTTTTTCCTTCCTTAGAACAACAAGGTTATGATTGCCTTGCAAATTTGGAAGCAGTATTTACTTTTTGGCTACGAGATTTGCTTGGTCCTCTCAGGAAAGAGATAGAAGTCTGATTCATATTGTGTGAGCCCTGCACTCTGCAAGTCACAAAGAGATCATTATTATTTGAGTTGTGGCTTGTTTCTTTTACAGAATGCAAAATATTGAGGAAAAATGAGAGCAGTGAGGCTGTTTCTGAAGCCAGCAACCTGACAAAGGGACCGAATCATTCTGAGCACAAATGGTACCCCATTAGCAAATTGGTTGGGAGGACCAGGGGAAGGGGATAGAAGTTGAAAAGCTTGCTTTGTAATAGACCTATTAGGTTTAGTTTACAGAGGAAATGGATGTTTATATTCTGGGGAAGCAGCAAAAGCTGAATTAAGCACATTCCTTGGAATTCAGCTCTCATGTTGTTTACTCTCTGCTGAGTTGTGAAGCTACTGTATAACCTTGGACAACTCACTTGGATATTACTATGTCTCCATGATAGAGCATAACGTGAGGTTCCCAATGGGGGTGATTTTCTCACCAGGTATACCCTTCCTTTTCCCCAAACTAAATAAGAGGCAGTGAGAGTTCATGGACTACAACCATTTCCTACACAGTTTTATACCCCTTTTGCAGGGCTGAATTAGGATAAGGAAGGACTATGCTGGGAAGCTGGTTTGCAGACTTCAAGGATCCTTAAATGGGAAATTTGGTTTAGCCGGCACATCCCCATAAAAGGGAGCCACTGAAGATTGTTACCCATGGGAGTGCTGTGCTCTGATCTGTGTTTTAGGAAAATAAATTTTGCAGTTACGTTCTGTAGATCATACAGGAGCTAACTTCCCTGCTCATGAATTCTAACCAACCACTTGCTTATTTTATCCTTTGCCTTTCACTTTGGTGGCTAGGTCACCATCATCTGATGATCCACTTTGATACACACATTCACTCAAATGTACTTAAACACATATGTCGTACAACTCTTTATGAATATAGAGAAAAATGGGCTAAGACAAATGATGATGTCATTTGTGATCATTGGTCTTTCTCCCTGCCCCTTCCCTATACTCTAAAACATACTGCACCTACAGACATACACACTCCTAAATTCCATCTATCCCATTACACCAATAAGGGGAGAAAATGTCTGAGTGGTGTATTTGAGTCATTCTCAAATTCAAATTTGGAAATGACCCCTATCACCTAAGGGGTACCTTACTCCTTCCAATCTCCCCATGTTCTTTCATTGAGGAGTATGCATTCCTGAACTGAGCTATTCACGCCCCAACCAAATAATTTGTCAGGATGGAGGTCAGGAAGCCAAGGGAGTTCAGAGCCTGCTAAAAGGACTGGCTGAGAGGATTAGAAATATTTTCCCCTTGGCTTAGCTGTCTGAGATGCACTACAGGGCTGTTTTGTGCCAGACACAGATAAAACTGATTTCCCTGACCATGCTCTGGGGTTTTCTAGGCTGCTGACCTAAACTGCCCAAGGAAACCTGCTTTACTGGTCTGACCCTGCTCTCTCCACAGGCAAGGAAAGAAACTGAGTAGAGAAGCATGTTATTGGCCTTGAGAGAAAGACAATAGTGACTCAGGCTTTATTGAGGCCATTGCTTATTATGAGTATTTAAACACTGCACAAGTAGATGTTCAAAGAGCATTATATAGGCAGAGACATGCTTCTTTATTTCTTTCCTAAAGCAAGGAGATATATTCCGCAGAAGGACTGGAGCCGGCTTAAAAGCCAGACAAATGAAACAATTATAAAGCTCCTGTCAGCATCTGGAGGCCTCTTCCTCCTCTGCTGCACCTCCCAGTGAAGCAGATGGGGGGCTGTTACTTTGCCTGTGCCCCACCAATGCTACAATTTAGTCTAGAATAGGAAACAAAACCACATTCCGATATGTCAACATCCTTAAAATACGTCAGGTGTTGTCACCTTGTTGCTTCCTTTGGATAGATTCAGTTCCCAAATGATTTATTCACCATTTTGGCACTGTCCTTGCAGTTCAGCTACATACTGCATCTCCTACCACTGCCAAGATGCAAGTAGGTAATTTCATGCTTGAGTTCCGTTCAAGTTGTTGTTTTTTCTGCTTGAACTCTCTTAGATTTAACAATGGATGATCCAAGATATTTTTATGTCCCAGATATCTCTTTATTAAAAGAAGTTTAATCAAGCTGGGTAGAAGCATACTATAATGGAAAGAGAATTGGACTTGGCATTAGGGACTAAAGTTCAAATTTTGCTTCTTATAGTTACCAGCTGTGTGACCATCAGCAAGTCACCGAACTTCTCTGAGATGCAATTTCCTCATATATAAGATGGTAACCTATCTCACTGGGTTGGTGTGAGGGTGACTATTTGATATAAATATGTAAAGATGAATATATGTAAAGTACTTTGTATTGCTTCAATATCTTTATAAATGACAGCTACATCTACAGTACCCATTTTTTTCTAAAATATCCAAACAAACACAAAATACATTTTTCCTACATGTTGGAAACTTAGAACTTCATGCCTTTTCGTTAACTGGTAAGCTCCTTGTAAGCAAAGACTTCGTTCTACCTCTTTTCGTATTTGCTATGCCTAGCATAGAGCTTGGTACATAGTTGGCATTTCATGTGCGTTTTTTGATTCATCTTTTCCAAATCAGGTAGAAAGAGCTTTCCAAATAATTGGTATTTTTATTAAAGGTTAGATTTATGTATGTGCTTTTTTAACATTGCATATATTTACAGATTACTCTCACTTCATGATGTTTCTTGTAAAAAAGTAAATTTAATTATGCAGTGGCTTCACATAA
>CM053585.1:122566372-122620515 GCA_028646515.1 Pseudochirops corinnae | reverse complement strand
TGTATACATCTATACATCTATAGACAATATATACATCTACCTATATATGTATGTGTATGTATATTATATATATGCATGCATCTATATCTATGAACATCTCTATATGTACATCTATCTATATGTGTGTATGTATACACACGTATACATATACACATGTATATTCTCATTCTGTACACTATCACCTCTCTGAAGTCAGTAATATGTTTTCTCCAGTTTTCTGGAATCATAAATGATTATTAGATTGATTACAAACCATTTCAAAGGTGTTTTTAGTGTGGTTATATAAATTGTTCTCCTGATTATGCTCATTTCATTCTTTGCCAGTTTGTAAAAGACTTCAAAATCGTTCATTTTTATAACATCAGTGTTATAGTATGTACTAAAAATTAATTGAAGCAATTAACAACATAAACAAACTTGCAGAATATAAAATAAATTCAAAAATCATCAGCATTTAAACATAATACAGATAAAAGTCTGCAAGAATAGATAATTTTTTTTGAAAATTACTACTGAATATATACAATAACTGGTTTTCTTCCTTCCAAGGTACATAAGATTTATGTAAATAAATCTACAGCAAATATTTATAGAAATACATAACTAAATAAGTAGAAAAATGTTAGTTGCTCATGGGTAAGACAAGCCAATGTAATAAAAATAATTATACTACTGAAAATAATTCAATTAATTATTTCCATATAAATAAAACTAACAAAGAAATATTTTAAAGAGCAAAAAAATATGGAATTCTTATTGAGGAAATAAAAGATTTTTAAAAGCTTCAAAAGAAATAATAAAAAGAAATGGCTGAAAGCATTTAGCAGCACCAGGTCTTAATTTGTGGTTCTTTAAACACATTTATCTCTGAAGACATATTAAAGTATTCTGGGGCTTGATACAATCAGGATAATATCATCTACAAATAAAGAATCTGGAGGATATCATTGTCTAAAAAATTTCTCCATGATGAAGACAAATACCATTGGAAACCAGGTTGCTTTGTATTATGCCACAGAAGATATTAGCAATCCTGTGTTATGGGGAGGCTAGGTGGTGCAGTGAATAGAGCACCAGCCCTGGTGTCAGGAGGATCTGAGTTCAAATGTGACCTCAGACACTTAACACTTACTAGCTGTGTGACCTTGGGCAAGTCACTTAATCCCAACTGCCCTTCCAAAAAAAAAAAAAAGCCAAAAAGCCAAAAAAAATCTACAACCCAATGTTATTAAGCAGTTATTTTCATAGTTGCATTTATCAAATCTCTTGATGTGATGTGAAAGAATACACGAGATACTTCTTGTTATAGGATAGCATTCAAGGCTGTATGTGGCTCTACCACAGCGGTTCTAAACCTGTGGGTCACAACCCCTTTGGAGGTCAAATGACCCTTTCACAGGGGTCCCAGGGGTTGCCATATTTCTGATGGTCTTAGGAAGCAAGACACCACTCCTCTATCCATCTCCAGGTGGGTCCACCCACATGCAGATACGCCCACATGTGAGTATTAAAGGGTCACGGCATTAGGAAGGTTGAGAACTACTGCTCTGCAGAGACAAATGCTTTTTGATAATTAATAAATAGTCAGCATTTTAGAATCTCATAATTATTCATAACTGTTAGTCAATTTTGTACCTGTCAAGAGGTGAACTCCTGTAGAGAATTGCTTGAAAAGCCTATTTCTTCTTTTATGGTTTCAACTTCATTGCATATGTAGACCACTATTTTTGAAAAAAGTGAAGATGGAAAATTAGACATACGATTTTGCAATTATTAATGTTCTCTCAGTCACCTTTTTTTTGGGTGGTGATAATAATATAGTTTATTATTCCTCCTCCCCAGCTCATTCTTTTAGGATCATGATTTCAATGAGATGTCTTATAAAACAATAAATTAAGACCGTCAGATTTTTCTTTATTAAGTACTTGGTATGGTCCAATCACTCTTTTTTGACTTTAACTTTTTAAGGGCAATTCATCAACTTAGTTCAAGGCATGCTTTTATTTCTACTGCTTTCTACTATTTTGTGAGATAATATTGCTCATATCCACCTCCCCAGTACTTTACAAATGTATTTGTATTCTAAACCATGTCTGCTGTCTAAACAAAACCATTGTTCATGGCTGCTGTAGCTTTCCAACTGGTAAAGACAGTAAGTATTCGTTAGCTAAGGCAGGCTTAGGACTCTTGACTTTTTCATTGTGAATTTTTTTTATATCACTCAAGTTTTTGGAGGAAATAGTTATGGGTCAACATCTTTGCTTTTTGCCCTTTTTCATACTTAAAACTTATCTATTAGGTTAAAGTTATTAAAGTTGTTCAAAATATCTCTTGCCTTTTTTTTTTTCTAATTTGATAGTGACTTTGATATTGCTCTGACTTATCTATAGTCTGCTGTTTTTGATAGGATCTTTGTATCAATTACTAGTTGTTTCCTATCAGAATATCAATTTATTTTTTGTGTAATGTTTTCCTGTGCATGCTAAATTTGTCTTTTGACCCTCCTCAATATTTCCTAAGAAAACCTAACATAACCATGCATATAGGAAACCAAATGGATGAAAAACAGGGATAGGGAACCTGCAACTTTAAGGCCATATGTGGCCCTCCAAGTCCTCAAGTTATACAATTTGACTGAGTCCTTACTTCACAGAACAAATCCCCTTAAATAAAAGAATTTGTTCCGTAAAAATTAGACTCAGTCAAAAGGTCACACCCAATGATCTAGAGGGTTACATGTGGTCTTGAGGCCACAGGTTCCCCACCCCTGGTCCAGAACATAATACGTAACCAGTTTGAATAGTCAGTCCATCAAATCAGTATGTTATTACTTATATCTGGGAACTGCAGATGGATAAGTCGTGCTCGAAATTGAATAACAAGAAAAAATGTTACGGTGTAGTTGAGATATGGTGTAGTACTTTTTACAAACCTAAACTACTCATTGGCACAAAACACCATTTTTAAACACAGATAATGCAGTCTGGTTGTGGATTTAAGAATACAACAGTCTCTGGGGGAAAAAACAAACAAACAAAGAGCAACAAGTACCCCAAAGGCCACTGGAGACATATGATTGGTCTAAGTGAGCAGCGCATTTACAAAGCTTACCTATGTATAAAAAGTAGCATAAATGACATCATCCAGAAAAATATGGTTTGAAAAGAAGATGGGCCAGTAGTAGTACCTGACTATAATCCCTACTTCTGGGGTGGCTAAAGCTGATGAACACTTGGCCTCTAGAGTTCTGAGCTGAAGTATTCTCTTTAAGTGTTCACACAAAGACAGTAGTCCATATGGTAAGCCTTTAAGAACTGAGGGCCACTAAAACTGCCTAAGGAGGGACATGTCTGCCTACTTGGGAAGAAGAGAGCAAGTTAATGCTTCTGTGGTGATCAAGATTGGGATTTGGCCCTTGAGTGGTGGCTGCACTTCCATCCTGGGAAAGATAAGGAAACCCAGTCTTAAAACCAAAACCAAAAAGAGAAAAAAAGGCCAATCCTAAAAATGTATGACAAAAATATCTTTAAGAATCCTAATATTAAAAAAGAAGGAAAGAAAAGGGGTCAGTTGAGTCATGAGGTAACAGGAAAGGAAGAAGGTAGGCAGACTGAATGCTGAAGTGTTAGAAAGGTGGTGGGGTTATTTTTTGTTGTTTTTGTTGTTGTTGGTTTGTTTGGGTTTTGTTTTGTTTTTGTGACCTAGAATACTGATGTCAAACTCAAATAGAAACAGGACCACTAAACCATATACAGTGTTCTCTATAGGTCACATATTGACTTAGAAACTTTCATGTAAATATTATATGTTCTAGTGAATTTTTATTTGGTTTGTTAAATATTTCCTAATTATAGTTTAATCTGTTTGGGATAGCACTCAAAGTATTGCAGGTCTTATGTTTGACACTTCTGACTTGGAAGACTCTAATACACTGAATGTGTCTGCTATGAAAGATCTTTGGAAAAAAAAATTGTGGAAGGTGGAAATCAAGTGAGATGAAGCCTGGAAGCATTGTTATCTGCACAAAGAAAGGGAATATCCACTTTGTTACACTCAGATCCTTAGTCATCGTTTCTTTGAAGTGTTCAAATATTGAGAAATACTCTACATTAGAGAAATATAGCCGACTCTTCCTTCTGTTTTCTCAGGCTGGAAGATATTTGATTTAAATTTAAATATCTTGGAGGTTCCTCTCTAACAACACTTTTACCAGATTGCCTCCAGTGACAGCCTCAGATACTGTTGCAATTAACCAATTTAAAATTATTCCATCCTCCATTACAGAAGAGAACTTTTTGAACAGCAGAGTCTTGGTATCTCTCAGGGTTGGGAAAGATCCCTGAGGCCAGCTCATTCTTTCCTGATCAGGACTTCCTTCACAGTATTTGAAAAGCAATCATCTAGCTTTCACTTGAAGACCTCCAATGATGGTGAACTCACCACCTCTTAAGTCAATATACTGTATTTTGCAATCATGTGGAAGGTTTTTTCCCTCCTTATGGCAAATTGAAATGATTTCCTTCATTCTCTACCCATCACTCCTAATTCTACATTCTGGAGGGACCAGGACAAAGTTAATTCCTCTGCCAAATGACATCTCTTCAAATCCTTGGAAGGAATAATCACAGTTTGCTCATATCTTTCCCTCTTCAGGCTAAACACCTTTTATTCCTTTTGTGTGTCCTCTTATGGCATAGTTTCTAGTCTAGAATACTCTCCGGGTCATCACTGTCCTTCTTAAACATAATTCATAGAAGTAAATGTATTTTTCCAGATGTGATTGATCAAGACATAGTAAGATGTGACAATTATTTCCTCAACTGGAAAAAACAAAACAAAACAGTGTTTTCCTAAATTAAATTTAAAATCCCTTTCATTTTTTTTGTTTAGGGCCACCACGCCATACATATTGATTCATCTTATACTCCAATTAAATCTTGAGTATTTCAGCATTAACTTATCTAGCCATACCTTTCCCATTCTGTATTTTTGCATTTGATTATTTTGAACCTGAGTGTGGGATTTTATGTTTATCTATATTAAATTTTATCCCATTGGATATGGATCATTGGTTTCTGCTACCTAATGTGTTTTGGGGGGTCCATGTTTAGGCCCTTATTCTGTCATACAACATATTAGTTATACCTCCTATGTCTTTGTGATCTACAAATTTGATAAGAATGTCCTTGATAAAAATCTTGAACAGCTAAGAGCAAAGGGTAATTCCATGGTGAATTCATTTAGAGCCCTTCCTCCATATTGACAGTGGTTCATTAATACCTCTCTAAACTATGAGAAAGTCCCCTTATCTCTATCTTGTTCGCAAGGATATCTTGAAAGAACGACAATAACCTTTGCTAAAGTTACTTGCACCATGTCTACAACATTCTCTTGATCTATTTTAATGACTCTGTTAAAAGAGGGGGAGAGGAAGGAGACAAACATTTATTCAGCTCCTATGATATGCCAGGAGCTTTATAAATATTATCTCTTTTCCTCCTCACAGTCAGCCTGGGAGGTAGGTGTTATTATTATCCCCATTTTACAGTTAAGGAAACTGAGGAAATAAAGGTTAAGTGACTTGAGGGGGATCACAGAGCTAGAAAATATACAAATTTGGTTTTGGACTCAGCTCTTCCTGACTCCAATACCAGTGCTCTACCCACTGTGGCACTTAGCTGCTTCTAAGGAGCAAGTTCAGCTTGATATGAACTGTTCTTAATGAACTGTCATTTACTTACACATTGCCTGTCTGTCTTTAGTCACTTAACCTCTATGGACTTCAGTTTCTTTATATACAAAATGAGGAAATTAGATCAGATGATCTAAAAGTCACATTCAGTTTTAAATTTAATTGTCTTATTATTACCCATGCTGTCCCTTATTAGTCATGATTTCTTGTTCTATTTACTCACAAATCATATTTTAATCATACATTTTAGAATTTTTTCCAGCAATACAAGTCCAGCTCTCAAGTAAATATAGATTGGGAGAATCCCAAAAGTCTTATGCAGTTTTAAGTTTTAGTAGTAAACCACTACTTTAAAACTACTAGAAGATTTAAGTTACTAAAGCTTGAAACTCTGCTAAGATTTTTTTGGGACACTGTATTTTGAAGATGATCTTCTTCCCTTCCTTGAAAATCAGGACATTTGCCTAATTCCATTCCTGAGAAATCTCTCTAATTTTATTCATTTATTTTCCATTTCTTCTAATCTCCAGAGTTGGCAATGATCTTTTTGAACTATCGTATATTATTTTATGTTACGTATATCTGTGTTTATGTCATATTCCCTAACTTGGGCATTAGCCCTATGAAGTCAGGAACTTTGTCTTATTTAAATGTTGGGCATCCTTCAACGTACCTTGGCTATATCTCATGTGCTTTATTTCTACTCATGTCTTTTTGGTCTCTCAGAGAACTCGGTTGCTCTACAGCTGTACTCTGATATCTCTGGTAGGGGTCTACAAGCAGAAGTATCTTAAATTAAGTGGTGGGAAACTCTGTTTCTACAAGGAAAAAAAAAAGCACAGAGAGTTCAAACATGGAAACTGCAAAATAAATCCATCTACAGTTTCTTTGCCCCTCCCTTTCCTTCTCTTTGGCTTTCTATCTTACCGCTAAACTGATATTTCTAAAGCACAGAGCTGACTGTTACTTCCCTGTTTGAGAAGTGTCAGTAGATCCTTATTGTGTCAAATTAATAACAACTTCAAAAGCTATAAAATCTTTTCTTATTTAGAGCCCTCTGCAATCTCAAGGCAATTTACAAAATCTAGACTGATTTCACAATACTGCTTATTGAACACTCCACATTCTAGTCAAAATGGACAACTTTCTTCCCTGTCCACAACATTCTATCTTTTAGTTACATGCTTTTATAATATTTTTCCCTAGTCCTGGCAATGCTCTTTTTTTTCTCACCTCCATAAGAAACCCCTAGCTCCCTTGCAGATTCAGTTTAGGAACCACCTCATCATGAGACCTTTCCTGATTCACAATTGCTAGTGCACTCCTGAGCAATGACTGCTTTTATTCACAATTTTTTTTTTGATCCAGGTCTACCATTTCATCAGATGATGGGAAAATTACAGTGAGGAGATTATTTCTACAAATGAAGATCTGCAACTTTCCCCCAATTTACATTCTTGAAGAATTGCCTGAGGCACTTTGAAATAAAGTCTCATATATATGAGTACAATGAAAGCTGAAACCAGGTTTTTCTGATTGAGCCCAGATCTCATTGCCTCTTACTTTTTGTCAACTTTGTATAATTATTTTTAATTTATTTATTTATGTACATGATATTTCTTTCCAGTGGAATGTTTGTTTCCTAAGGACAATTAGTATTTTCTTTTTCTTAATCTTTGCATCTCTAATACCTAGCACATAGTAGGTACTGAATAAGTATATTTTGAATTGAATGCATTGCTCAGATACACATTAGATATGAAGTAGGTCTATAACATTTTGATGTGAGTCATTTCTTCCAGGTTTTTTAATGCAACTTTTTTTCAGGCACCCTCCAAAGCAAGAAATGGTGCTCATGAAATGTATTCTGAAATGATATGGTTCTGTTTTAACAATTAAGCTCCCTCCTATCCCCTTGAGCAAGTTCACATTACTGAGGTATAGCTCACCATTTCATTCTGTAAACATCATCTATAACCAGAGGCAGGAACCGATCCTCATTGTCCCTTGGTCTGCAATTTCAGTCTGGCTTGCCTCCCCTTTATCAATGACCTGGAGCGGATTATGCTCTGAGGACAGATAAATCCATCAACAAACTGCTTTACAATTTTAAGTTCTGGGGAATCCAGCAACCAGACTACTCTCCATACGGCCAATGCTAGGTTCTATGATTTCTAGTTGAATTGCTCAGAAAAGAGGTTGGAGCCTGAGAGAAGCCTTATTGCAACATTACCCACTGAGCAACAAGGCTACTCTTCTCTCCATACATAGGGTAGAAATTTACAAACTGTGTAATATCTTTGTCTCTCTGTCTCTGTCCCTGTTTCCTCTCCTCTCCTCTCCTCTCCTCTCCTCTCCTCTCCTGTCCTCTCCTGTCCTCTCCTGTCCTCTCCTCTCCTCTCTTCCCCTTCCTTCTCCTCCCCTCATTTCCCCTTCCCTCTCTCCCCTCCTCTTCCTTTCCCTCTGTCTCCTCCCTTCCTCTCCTCTCCTTTCTCACTCTTCTCTCTCTGTGTCTCTCTCTCTCCTTTGTCTCTCCTCTGTCTCTGTCTCTGTCTCTGTCTCTCTCTCTGTCTCTCTCTGTGTCTCTGTCTCTCTCTCTCTGTCTCTGTGTCTCTCTCTATGTCTCTGTCTCTCTGTCTCTCCCCCAGTGTGCTATACAAATGATATATAAAATGTGTCCCATTTTGTTTTCCACAGAATCATTTCATTAAATTTTCTGAAACCCCCAATGTCTCATAATGAGTTTTCCTGGCTGCCTAATGAGGAATTTGGTAATTGTTTCTTAGTAGATTTGTTTTAAAAAGCCTTCTAAGTAGATTTATTTTAAAAAGCCTTTTGTTTCACACTATCTAACAGCACTCAGAGGGCTTTATGGAAATTATGCCAAGGTAGAAGCTTCTACAAATTGGGAGGCTGTATAGACAAGTCCCTCATAGACAAGGGAAGCTACACCATCATCTAGTCTAAATCTAGAAATCCAGAAAAGCTATCAAGCTAAGGGGAGAAGCAGGCCCATGTGGGCACACAAAAGGGCCCTGCTAGCAAAATGTTGTTGCTAGCACTCTGTCAGCATCTTGGGTATGGGGGTGAGGGGTTGGATGAGAAAGACTGCTGATGGAACAGAATGATGACTGTGACATATCTACCTCTCACATCCTAAGAATTATGACACCTGGAACAAATTTGAGTTGTGAAGCACAAAGCAAAGGATATTTCAAGGCTAGACTCCTTATATTAGGTGTCCCATATGTCTCAGTTGTCTGGGCTAAGTGGCATGCACGCAATCTGCTCTGGTCAGAAACAATTGTGGCAGCATGGTGTTTTCAGAATATAGGCCCCAGGTGAGAACATGGAAGATGGAGGTAGGCTTCATCCTTTTGGCAGTCCCCCATATCTTGAATTTTTACTCTAGCCCTGTGCCAGCAAGTCTGGCCATGATGGGGAGGAAGTATGAGCTTCCCCACCAAATCCAGTGTTTGTGCCCTGCTTGGGAGAACATTTCTCATGTCAACTTGCTGGGACAAGACTGTACTGTCCCATGCTCTTTAGACTCAGATTGCTCCGAGAGGCATCCTATCTGGGTTCCTGAAAACAGTTAATCAGAAATGATGGATTTTATCTGGACTTCTGTTCAGGGCTGTTGTGACAAGGGTTTATAAAGAGAACAGACAGCAAATCTTGCTGATGTTTCTTGGGGTGACACAGAGTATTTGCAGAGATATTATGTGGGAAGATAGAATGAGAAAGGAGGTGGATACACCTGGGTGGGCAACATAGTAGTAGGGGTAGGGAGATCTGCATGTGATTCTTATATGTGTTTGGATTCTTGGTGAATTACCCTGACTTTGGGAATGGCGGTGGTTTGGGGACCGGTGGTATCCTACATGCCTGTTCATACTATCCAGAGTTAGAAGATTAAAGTCTAAGAGGAGGAACTATGATGAAAAAAAAATATTCTCAGGCTCAGAAAATGTTACATCTTAGAGAAACATCTCCATGAACAGCTTTTCTACTCTAAGGTGTGTCCTTGTCAATAGTTGGGGCATCAGAAAAGTCATAAGTTGTAGGGCCTTCACATGGTTATTCACTATGGTAAGTGAATCAATTCCCGATCAGGAATAGATGAAAGTCTTTGCTTGTAATTGGTGGAACTGAAACCACTTACCTTAGATGACCAGTCCAGGTTTTAAAAGGTGCATTTTTCCTCTATGTCTAGTATTCTCCTGACTCACAGTGGCTTGAGGCTTCCCTTTTTGCTTTTCAATTTATGTGAATTGAGTGCATTTTTATACCAGCTGGAGGTAGCTGATGGTACAGTAATTTTAGTGCTGAGTTTGGAATCAGGAAGACCTGAGTTCAACTCCCACCTCAATAACTCACTAGTTGTGTGATCCTGGGAAAGTCTTTTAAGCTCTACCTCACTTTACTCAACTTTAAAATGAGAATAACAGCACCTACCTTTTAAGGTTATTATAAGGAACAGATGATATAATATTTGTAAAAAGTGTTTGGCACAGTACTTGGCACATAGAAGGTGCTACATAAATCTCCCCTTTTAAAGGGATTCTAGCTAATTTCCCACATGGACCTATGAGAGATAGTATAGTTCCTGTCAAGTCAGTTTTCTTCATCAAATAAGTGCTTTCACTGATGGGGGCTATCAGTCTGCATACATCTGTGGAGAAAATAGAAGAAGCTGGAGATGAGAAGGGGCTCATCATGACATAGTACATTATTTACAGTTGATAGATAGTCTAGAGGGGCTCATGGAGGCCATTGAATCCAATCCTTTTATCTGTATGAATGAAGAAACTAAGGTCTAAAGAAGTTAGATGAGGCTACCACAGGTTGCACAGGTGCTTAGTAATAGAACCAGGATTTGAGCAAAGGGCAGCAGGTATCTGAGTCTAAATCAAATGCTCTCTCTACTAAACTACTCTGCAATGATAATAATCTAACTGTAGTCTCCATTAGTGCACACATGGAAGATCTGATTGCTTTAAAACTTCCCTGTTGAGTCAATGATGTGAAAGGTAGCAATTATACATTATTTTTCACACTCTTGAGTTAGGTAGGCAGGATATACCAACTCACACATCCATTTTTCTTTCTTTTTAAAAAAAGTTATTTATTTATTATATTTTTAGTTTTCAACATTCACTTTTATAAGATTTTGAGTTCTAAATTTCCCCCTTCCTTTCCATTTCCCTCCCCAAGATGGTGTTGTAAGTAAGGTGAATTTTAATATGTAAGGTAAATTTTTGTTATTCTTTCTTAGAGTTTAGTTTCCCAGGATCCATGGCCATAACAATCTCTGTTTCCCAGACTTGTGTTTCAAAACATCTTCACTATGCTTGTGCAGTGTTATATTATGATAAATAATATAAGCATTGGTGCTTGAATTGTAAATATCCATTGTGACTGTGCAGTGAGATAGAAGGGTGAAAAAATGTAAATTTGTGAGGCTATTGCTGGTAATATGCCTTCTTTGTCTGTTGCCCTATAAAGCAGGTAGGCACTGGTCAGTGACTGGGGAATTCATAGCAGAACCCTTAAGGTTGAATGCACAAACTGAAATGCTGTGTGTGCCTTGACTGGCTTACATCAAGGCAGTGGGGGAATCTGTGTTTGCATCAAATGGCCTGCACTGAGGCTTGAGGGGATTTATGCACGTGTAGAAGCTATAGCAGTTTAGATGGATCCCATTGAGATATAGGTGTAGTTATACCCGTGGCTCCCCCCCCCAGTTGTCCCCATGAGAAGGGTGATAAAGAAATGCCTCTTGAGAAGACTAGACTAGAATAAAGTGAGATTATTAATCCCTGTAAAGCTGTCTTCCTGTCCTTCCTGTTTGCTAGATCAAGAGTGAATCTGTGCTAGCAGCCCTCCTGTATGCTAGTGTTTACCTGTCTTACAGATCTGCAATCTGACATAGGCTATAAATGTACAACCATATTAAACATATTTCCATATTAGTAATGTTGTGAAAGAAGAAACAGAACAAAAAGGAAAAAAAAAACACAAGAAAGAAAAAAAAGAGAAAATACTATGTTTTGATCTGCATTCAGACTCCATAATTCTTTCTCTGGATGTGGATGGCATTTTTCATCATGAGTCTTTTTGAATTGTCTTACATCCTTGCATTGCTGAGAAGAGCTAAGTCTATCAAAGTTGATTATCACAAAATGTTGCTGTCTCTCTGTACAATGCTCTACTGGTTCTGCTTACTTCATTCAGCATCAGTTCATTTAAGTCTTTCCTGGTTTTTCTGAATAAATGGGAATAAAAATAACAGCTACTTCCTAGGGTTATTATAAATATATTTACACAAATGAAACTACCTATTATAAATGTATATATATATATTTCTATATATACTAGCTAGCTAATATTTGCTAACATGTATTTTATTATGTAGCTATATCATGCAAAATATATAAACATATACATATATACATAATATTCTACATAATATCTAGCTTTAAGGCTTTCAAAGCATTTTACAAATATCTTATTTGATCCTCACTACAACCCTGAGAAGTAGGTCTGTCTGTATGTATATATGCATGAATGTATGTATGTGTGTGAATATATACACATTGATGTGCACATGCATATACATACATTTATATCCATATATGCATGCTTTTATTTATCAGCATGTAGTTTATTTTATATGACATATAGAATAGATTACATGCCTATATAGGCTATATAATATATATACTATTATATATGTATTATGTTCTATATTATATCTATATATCTATATAAGGTTTTCAAAGCACTTTATAAATATTATCTCATATGATCCTCACAACAGCCCCCAGAAGTAAGTAGGTACAAATACACATACACGGCTGTGTGTATACATACATGCACACACACATACACACACATACATGCATGTATACATTCATATACATATGCACATATACCAGCTCTCTCTCTCTCCATATATATATATATATATATATATATGCTAGATTTATTTATATCTATATATACATACATAATTATGTGTGTTTATGGGCATGTTTGTGTGTGTGTGTGTGTGTGTGTGTGTGTGTGTTCCCTAAAATACTATTTTTTGGAGAGATCATACAAAAGCAAGCACTCACACAGAGCTCAGAAGAAGTGATTAAAGGACATTCTTAAGGTCTTGCTGAAGATGTTTAGTTGCATTGTGAGATATGGGAGATGCTGGCACAGAACTGTCCAGCATGGCCTGCCCACATCAGAGAAGACACTGTGTTCTTTGAACAAAGCAGAATCTCAGTAGCAGAAAGGAAATGTGAGATGTGCAAATTTAGAGACATCTTCAAATATCCAAACAGACTATTTTTGCCCAACATGTGAGAGAGGCTTCCAAGCTCATATTAGTATGATCAGCCTCAGTTAAACACACTTTATATTGACTCCAACACTGTGATGTCATTTTGGTCATTTTGGAGTATGAAAGACAAACCACAACCACAATATATATGTATGTGTATATCAAATTTTATTTACATAATTCCTGGGTTAATTTTGATTGGTGTACTCTCAGGTATTTTGTGCTGTCTGCAGTTATTTTAAATGAAGTATCTTTTACTATCTCTCATTGCAGAGTTCTGTTTGTGTCATATAGGAATGCTGATGACTTATGTGGGTTTACTTTATGTCCTGTTTCTTTGCTAAAAAATATTAATTGTTTTGATAGACTTTTTCGTCGAGTCTTTGGGATTTTCCAAATATATCATCATATCATCTACAATAAGAGATAATTTTATTACCTCATTCTCTATTCTGATTGCTTCTATTTCTTTTTCTTCTCTCGTCATTACTGCTAGGATTTCTAATACAATATTGAATGATATCAGTGACAGAGCAGGGGTATAGAAGGGAAAAAAGAAACAGTTAATAATTTTGTTGTTTATTTGAAAGGAACAGTCAATTGTGCATAGCAGATTTGCAGTTTCATGCCAATCATCTTTTTCATTGTACTGTGTTATGGAAATGCTTGGTTTATTCCATAAACAATAAATAAAAATATTACAAACACAGACACACTAGCTAGTTATTACTTGCCAGCATGCATTTTATTTTTGCAGATTATTCAGGGTAAGCACCTCAAGGAGGCCATCAAATTAATTTTCCTGACTCCGGTAAACCCAACCCACCCCAGGTGAGCATATAAAACATGTTCTTAACTCTAATGCTATGAATCGTGGGCTTCATTGAGCACACACAGAACTTATGTTCAAAATAGCTTGAGTTTTCCTATTGTAACTTCCTGGATCTTTTGAGCCCCAGAAAGAAGAAGAAATGTAGGGCAGGAAGGAGATCAGGACAACTAATGTGAGCGGAGTGACCGCAGTAGTTGTAATAATGCAAAATGAGGGAGACATTTAAAAGTTACTAAGTTACATGCTAAAAAAACAACCACCAAAATAATATCACTAGTATTTGTATAGCACTTTAAGGTTTGCAAAGAAAACTAGAGGGCTAATAATGTCTCTTCTTTCTCTGAAATTCCATGATTGGTGATTCTGTTTCTGATGCCTGAGGTTATGTCTGTATTATACGGTACAAGATGATGATTGCTATTCATAATGATGACTCTGAGCCATTAAGAAACTGTTAAATTGTGTCTAGTACCCTCTGTTTGGAAAGGCAGGGAAGCATATAATATAGTTTAGAAAGATTTCCATCCAAATTCATTTGAGTAAACAACATTCATGTTTATTCAAACAGTTAAATCTTCAACCGTTTCATTTATGTGTAATCCCTCAGTTCCCTTACAATACTGGATAAATAAGGTGTTACTATAATCAGTTTAGCATAAAGTAATCACCAGAAGCTTCTGACCGGTTGTTTATGCTGCTAACCTTTTAATGTCCTATTTTGTTTTCATTTTGGAGATCTTGGCAAATGGACTGATTTTTTTTTCTGATATAAGAGTGAATTTTGTGGTGATTTGGTAGTTCATTAGAAACAGATTCTGATTAGTATTATACAGAGCACTTCATGCTACAACACTTTCATTTTGAAGAATAAGTAAAACCAGAACTATTTCAGCACACAATTTTGAAGAGCGTATCAAACCACCTGCCCAGTGCTGCCTTTTGGTATGTTAAAGAAGCAGCCATGTTCAAATTGAATTTACTTAGAATTAGATTGCAATGAGTGGAAATACCAGTTGAACTGAATTGGATGAAATTCTTGAATCTCGTCTTTTAGACGTTATGTTTGAAATCTCCAAGGCATCTACATTAGTAGTAAGTTGAAATTCAATGTAAAATATGAAATGAGGGTTTAATTTATAAAGCAGAATTCTTCCCCCATCCCCATCACCACCCAATTAGCTCAGCCTTAGCTCATCTTTGCTAATATAAGCATGAAGACAGCAGCTGCAGTCATTCACTCCATTCCCTCCAGAGAATGTGGGAGATCTCTTTTTCATGATGGAGCTACTTGCACCAGGCACATAGAAAATTAGAAGAGGGAACTTCCATTACCAGTAGCCTGGAAGCAGCCCCTGTAACACTGCTTTAGTGGAGACATGGAGGACAGAGAGAGCAGAAAGCAGGTAAGACCTTGTTACAGTAAAGCAATCAGGTAGAATGCTATTGGGCATTAATATCTTTGCTTCTTAGATTGTTTTCCCTAATTTTATGACTATTCACTGGGGGTAGACATGCATTTGCATGTCCTGGTCAGAGTATGCATAGAACCTCTAGGGAATCAACTGCATTGAGTTCATCTTTGTTGTAGGGTTCTTTACCTATAATTCAGACCATTTGATAAAGCTCCTACCCAATTCTGACCCCTTTCCGACCAAGTCCCCTCTGTTATAAGAGCACATTTGAGAAAGTTTAGGACCTTGTTAGATGGTAAGGTTACAAGGTGTGATCTCTTAGTATATTCTTTCCCCTTCATGGACACTCCCTTAATAAAAATACTGGGGTTAAGAACTAGAAGTGACCTTAGGGATTATCTGAAACTGGGGTTCTTTATCTAGGGTCTATGGTCCCCAAAGAGTCTTATTAATGGATTTCAGAAGGTCTGTGAACTTGGATGTAGAAAAAAAAAACATTATCTTTATCTCAATCTAATTGGCTTCCTTTCCTATGTATTTCATTAATTTAAAAATATACTGAGACAAGATTCATAGGCTTTTACCGGACTTCTAAGGCAGGGCCTTCATAGACAAACACCTGTTCTAGTTCACTCCCCAGATATTACAGATAAAGAAATTGAGGGGTGGCTAAGTGGCACAGTGAATAGAGCATCAGCCCTGGAGTCAGGAGGACCTGAGTTCAAATCCAGCCTCAGACACTTGACATACTTACTGGCTGTGTGATTTCGGGCAAGTCACTTAACCCCAAATGCCCTCAAAAAAAAAAAAAAAGAAGAAATTGAGTAGTTTAAGTGGTCTGCCAAAATCAGCATGGATAGTAAGTAATAGACTGAGGATCTGAACCCAGGTCTTTTCACCTCAAATCCAGAGTTCATTCTACATATACCACACGGGCATTATAAAGCCCTACTTCCCTTTCAGTAGATCTTGTAAAATAAAATCAATAAATGCCCACCCAGAAAGAGGTTTTCCATTACAGCACTCATAAAATCAGCCAGGTCTGAGCTCACCTCAGGTTTGAGAAGAATAATTTCAGTGAAACTGAGAGATGAATACATTCTGACTTTTCCAAATCACCTTGCTCATGGCTGTTGATTGGTTTTAAAATCCAGAGAAATTCATTCTTCACTGATATAATGAACTTGGTTTTATTATAATTCATTTTTAAAAATATTTATTTATTCATTTTTAGTTTTCAACATTTATTTCCACAAGATTTTGAGTTACAATTTTTCTCTCCATCTTTCTCCTACCCCCACCCCAAAATAGCGAGCCTAATGGTTACCCCTTCCCCCAATCTGTTCTCTCTTATATCTTCCCCAATCACTCCGCTAATCTTTTAGTACAGCAAGATGGATTTCTACACCCTAGTCCCTATATATCTTATTTCCCAGTTGCATGTAAAAAAATAGAGTTCTAGATTTTTTTCCCCTTCTTTCCTCCTCATCCTCCCCCACTGGGAAGATAAACAATTCAATATAGGTTGTAGATGTGTAGTTACCAAAATCATTTTCATAGTAGTCATATTATGGAAGGCTAACTATATTTCCCTCCATCCTAGCCTGTCCCCCACTTTTTCTATTTCCTCCTTTGACCCTATCCCTTTTCAAAAATGTTTGCTTCTAACTACCCTCTCCCCCAATCTGCCTTCCCTTCTATCATCTCCCCTCTTATTCCCTTCTCCCCTACTTTCCTGTAGGGTAAGATACCCAATTGAGTGTCTATGTTATTCCCTCCTTCAGCCAAATTCAATGAGAATCAGGTTGTCCCATTCCCCTTCACCTTCCTTCTCTTCCTCTCTATTGTAAGTTTTCTCTTGTCTCTTTTATGAGATAATTTACCCTAATCTATTGCTCCCTTTCTCCTTCTC
The DNA here is from genome assembly GCA_028646515.1 of Pseudochirops corinnae. NCBI lineage: Eukaryota > Metazoa > Chordata > Mammalia > Diprotodontia > Pseudocheiridae > Pseudochirops > Pseudochirops corinnae. Next base: position 122,603,331 of record CM053585.1, on the reverse strand, counting down.
CTAATTAATTCCTCTCTCACTTCTTAATTTTATTTTTTACATATCATCCCTTCATATTCAACTCATCCTGTGCCTTCTGTCTATGTATACATGAACATACATATGCCCACACACATATATATTTATATACACATACACCCTCCTAAACATACATATATATATACATATATATATACATACATACATGTATATATATTCCCTTCAACTATCCACATACTGAGAAAAGTCTCATGAGTTAAAATTATTATTTTTCCATGTAGGAATGTAAATAGTTCAACTTTAATAAGTTCCTTATGATATCTTTTTCCTGTTTACCTTCTCATGCTTCCCTTGCTTCTTGTATTTGAAAGTCAAATTTTCTGTTCAGCTCTGGTTTTTTTAATCAAGAATGCTTGAAAATCCTCTATTTCATTGATTGAACATATTTTCCCCTGAAACATTATACTCAGTTTTGCTGGGTAGGAGATTCTTGGTTTTAGTCCTAGCTCCCTGGATCTCTGGAATATCATATTCCAGGCCCTTAAATCCCTTAATATAGAAGCTGCTAGATCCTGGGTTATCCTAATTGTGTTTCTACAGTATTCAAATTGTTTCTTCTTAGCAACTTGTAATATTCTCTCCTTGATCTGGATACTGTAGAACCTGGCTATAACATTCCTAGGAGCTTTCTTTTGGGGATCTATTTCAAAAGGTGATCAGTGAATTCTTTGTTCTATTTTGGCCTCTGGTTCTAAAATATCAGGGCAATTTTCCTTGAGAATTTCCTGAAGGATGCATTCTAAGTTCTTTTTTTTGATTATGGCTTTCAGGTAGTCCAATAATTTTTAAATTGTCTCTGCTGAATCTATTTTCTAGGTCAGTGGTTTTTTTCAAGGACATATTTCACATTGCCTTCTATTTTTTCATTTGTTTGGATCTGTTTAATAGTATCTTGATTTCTCATAAAGTCATTTGCTTCCATTTACTCTACTCTAATTCTGAAGGAATTATTCTCTTCAGAAAGCTTTTGAGATTCTTTTTCCATCTGGCAAATTTGACTTTTTAAGGCATTCTTTTCCTCATTGGCTTTTTGGGCCTCTTCTGCCATTTGAGTTAATCTGTTTTTTAAAGATCTTATTTTCTTCAGTCAGGTTGTTAACTCTCTTTTTATGATTTTCTTGCATCATTTTCATTTCTCTTCCCAATTTTTCCTCCACTTATTTGGTTTTCAAAATCCTTCTTAAGCTGCTCTATGGCTTGTAGGAAGTCTTCATGTTTCTTGAAAGCTTTTGATGCAGGAGTTCTGGCTTTGTTGTCTTCTTCCATGCTTTAATCCTTTTTGTGCCTAAAAAAAGATTCTATTTTCTGTTTGTGCTTCCTCTGCTTGCTCATATTGCCACCAATTACTTGACTTTTGAGGTCTTTGCCATAGTAGAACTCTGCTTCCAGAATGGAGAGAGCTTTGTCCCAAATTGCTGGGGTTTTTAAAGCTGCTGGAGCTATTAGGAAGATGCCTTCTCTACAGCCCTCACATGCTCTGCCTCACTGGCCACACACCCCAGGATCACCACCTAAGACCATGATCCAGATCCATACAGGTCAAAGCAAGTGTGCTTACCCCCTGAATGGTTGCTTGGTCCCCCTACACTCTGTAGACCAGGAGCTCTTGAAGCAGCCATGGAGCAGCAGCTACAGCCACTGAGCCTTTGCCCTCTTCTTGTCCCAGGGGCAGGGGCCAGACCCCATTCTTCTATCCCACTCTCCACCCTTCCATCCATTCCAACAGATTTCTGAACTGACCTTTTATTTTTTTCTTTGTTGTTTATGGGTTGAGAAGTCTGAAAACCACCACAGCTGCTAGTGATTCACTCTCCTGAAGTTTTCTTTGTCCACTAAGGAGCTGCCTTGGGGCCAGAGCCATTTAGCTCATTCAGGACTGTGCTTGGCTCCCAAATCAGTGAGATAGACTCTTCCTGTCTGCCTGCCGGGGTGCCTTCAGCAGGAGATTTGCTTCTCTCTGTCTCTTAGTAGGTTCTGTAGGTCTAAAGTTTTTTTAGTCATTTTTTTAGTCATTTTTTTACATGTATTAGAAGTGATTAGAGGGGAAGCTCATGGCAAGTTTGTGCTTCTACTCCACCATCTTAGTGCCCACCCCCTATTATAATTTATTTTCATTAGGATGTCAAGAACTCAGAAAAAAAAAAATCCAGAAGCCTCCCTGTTGCCATTAGATCTAGAGAACAAAGAGAAAAAGGAAAGGATGACCTTTGAGGTATTTATGTCACTAGGATGAGGGAAGAGGGATAGAAGTTTGAAATGGGCAATGGGACCTTTCAAAATTTCCAGATGTTAGCTGGCAAAGGAAAAATAACAAAAAACCCAAAACAACCATTTTCCTGGTTTCCCGAGCCAAGTTGTATAATAGGCTGCTACACAAAATGCACTTACTAAAGTGAGAAGGGGTCTATAGTTTGTTTGGAAAGGTTGACACCTTAAAAATTATTGTACCAACCTCATATCTCTAGTAACTTCAGATTAGACAGATCACTGATTACCCCAGGCCCACTGATACTTTTCTACCTGATCTCCATCAGTGTTTAGGGACAGTCTGGAATTCACTACATTTAATCCCATCATTCCCTTTTCCTGCTCCTTTTGTACTGGGTAGCCTGAGCCCATCTTTCTTTGTAACCTGAGTTTTAAATTTCATCATTTAGGTTGTAGAACAGTACCTCCCTAATTTAAGATGGATTTTATTTTTTCCTTTTTTTGTTTTTCATAGCAGTGGAGCTTAATGGCTGGTTTCTAGGAGCCTTTTATCTTCTTGGTGGACACTAATTGCAGATTTAAGCAAGGCTAGAGGGGCAGTTTCTATTTAAATTAATTGAAATAGGGGAATTCATTGACTATAGGGTGTGTTAAAGAATCAAAGCACTATTCCCCCACACACAAGGCAAGTAGCCAGTTTGTGATAAATTCTCCTTTAAGGTTTGTATGTTATTAATTGAAATTATACATATTATTCATTGCAAAATTCACTAAGGGCAAATATTGATTTTTCTTCCTGTTTCAGCATTTATTTAGTAATTCATGCTTTCAGATTTCCTTATAGTCACTATTAGTTAATCTTTGGGAGGATTTGGAGCTAAGGAGAAAGTTTAGATGAGGCATCATGGTAGAGACTGGAGAAAACAACCATGGATGTAGAGTCAGAAGATTTGAATTCTAATCCTGGATCATCTGTATGAACTTGGGCAATTGACTTCAACCTCATTGCCTTAATTCCCTTCTCTTTAAAATAGGAGGTGGGGTAGTCTAGAATTTCTTAATCCAGGGTCTGATACTTTAAAAAAATACATATTTTGATAGCTGATTTCAGTATAATTTGTTTTGTTTGAAAATCTACATATTTCATTTTGTGTATCTAAAAACATTCTAAGGAGTGTAGCTGCAGCTTCAGTAGACTGCCAAAGGGGTCATGCTATGAAAAACTTTGAATAACCGTTAGCGGTAAATCTCTGAGGTCCCTTCCAACTTTAAATCCTGTCAGTAACATCTGCCTGTTAAAGATACCCAGGAAGTGGAAATGGCTCATTTATAAGGTTGGGATACTAAGAACTCCTCCCTCCCAGGATTCCTGTGAGGAGAAAATGAGTTAATATTTGAAAAATACTTCACAGATATTAAAGCACAATCTACCACAACTACCCCCAAGGAACTACAGTAAAAGACTGGTTTATCTAGCATTGTGAGAAAAAGAACAACTTTTTATTAAGCATAAGAAAGTGGAGGAAACTCAGGTTTAGCTATACTCTATTAGCGAGGTTCATTCAGCCAGGTTCATTATGAGTCAAACACAATTCTAGTATTGTTATATTAGGCTAATACTTGAAATTACCAAAGGCTCAGTCTTATCTTCAGAGAGGCTAAGTAATAAGTGGTTTGCAAATAAGAGATTAGGTCTTTCCCCTCCTAATCCTATGTTCCAAGGCCCTAGACTATAGGGAAATTAATCTACTACATTTTTGAAGCTACTGTGCTAGGGCCCAAACCAGTTTGTTGGAGACTAAGAGTGTCCAAACTAGCCCACTTAACCCACTACATCTACTTGCTAACCTTAGACACCATGCTTCAGTTTCACATTCCAATCTGGCCTCAAGCCCAACCACCTGCCTGCCATCACTGACTTTTCCTTTCCCTTTTCCTTTCTACATCCCCAAGACAAAACATTCTTTCATGTCCATGGTCACCAGTCCCCTATACATGTTGCCTTAGCTTATTAAAATGTTAAGTTTTTTGAAGGTTGAGATTGTCTCTTTATTTAAAATCTGGATCCCCAGTACTTAGTACATAGTATGAACTCTATAGGAGCTTTTTCCTTTATTTGTTCATTCATTCATTCATTCTTTTCCCCCGTCTCAAGTGGTTCTGATGTTTGCAGGTGGAAATTATTTCGTTTTGCTAGAAACCTTTGCATTTCTCTATTCTGTATAGCTGTTCTCAGCCAGAGAGGTAAGCTGTCAATCTTACAACCCGGAAGTTTATTGCCATATTAGCATTTTACAAATTCTCTCGCCTACTTCAAAGGGTAGGGAGCAAAACAGGAGAAAGAAATCAGGATAAAAATCTTTGATTGACAAAAAGTAGTGGTGTTTGAAAAATGTAGTCTGTTCATTTCCATGTGGCTGTACACAGCCCTTCTAGTTTTTTTCTGACTATTAGAAACAAGAAGAAGGAAATGAATTCAATCCAGCATTCATTCAGAGAGTTGACCAAAGTGTAGCGGAAGGCTAGAGGGCTTCATTTCTTGCACTTGTCCTTAACTCCTTTTCTGTTTCCCTCCATCAACCCCATCTACTCTAACGGGAAATTTCTTTCTTGTATTTCTTTAAATTTAATTCTACCCCATGTACTTAAAATGTATAATATTATGACTAAATAATATTAATAACCTACTATTTTAAGAATGGGTAATGATTTTATAGCAAAAGGCAAACCATGTGATATCAGGCAGCATTACCCAGACCTTAGTGCTGCTTCCTTCTGGGAAATGTGGCCATTTGGACCATGAAGCCAAAGCAATGATGTCCACAAATGGTGCCTATCATGTCCAGAGGAAATAGCCTTGTAAGCCCAATTATTAAGGCTTCAGTCTTTCATTCTGTAAAATAGGCACAGGGGGCTTTGTGACACTTAGCAAACAATAAAACTGAAATATCACTTATATTCTGCCTCCCCCCCCCCCCCCAAACCCCAGAGAGGTTTTCTGAAACTACAGTGTGTTACTGATCTCTGTGTTAGATGTCCCTTCATAATTAAGGGACATATTTAGAGAAAATATGTATCAGCTTTAGAAATGATTTATAGAGTCTCACCAAACTGTCTTGTAATTATACAATTAAGAAAAAAATAGCATTATCAATGAGGAAAACCATTCTTAAAAACAGCATAAATTACAAAACCATCTGTAGCAATCAGCGCCCAGACTTTCCCTTCTGCCTTTAGCCTGCTTCTTTTTCTGAATCACACGCTACAGAACGTCTTGGCTTCTGGTCACCCACAGCGCTCCCTTTCTGTACTACCTTCCCCCCTAGAAAACACCATGTTCCTACAAGGCAATGACATGACAATCTAGCTTCAGTTTGCTTTGCCTTTCAGCCATTTCATTCTCTGTCCTCTCTAGCTTTCAGACGTCCTTCAGAGCAGAGGGATGAGAATGAAACATTTCCCCTGCTCTCTACCAACTATACATTCCTCCCCTATCCAGCAGCCTGCTTCATTCTCCATTAGCAGGCTGCTTTAGCTAGATTCTAAGGAGTCACTTGAGAGGAAACTAATCCATGAACCAGAAAGCTGTAAGAGTCCTGCTCATGTCACTTTATATGATCTATCAGTCAGTCACCTGCTAACATACCCAGCATCTTGTTATTGTCGAAGATTAGAAACAAATGAAACTAACTGATGAAATGGATGGCTCATTGAATCTACATTTCTTTCCCCTCTCCATTTCTCCCAACTCAACTCTTTCTGAACTGTTCTACCTTCTCACCAGTGGCCTTACTCACTATCTGCTGCTTCTTTTCCCCTGACCTTGCTCACCATTTCATAAGGGGGCCCAGTCATGCTTACTTTACTCCCAGCTCAATGTACCCTCTGAATGGCTCCACTTTCTTGACAAAAATCTTGTCACTGGCCTGGGTTTCCTCTTGCCACCCTCTTTCCTTTGATATATTTTACCTTTCTCTTTTAGAATATAGACTCAAGAGTAGGAATTACTACCTTGTATTGTATTTATGTGCCTAGTACTTAACACAGTGCCTAGCACATAGTAAGCAGCTAGCAAATGCTCTGTCTCTATCAATCATCTCTCTCTCTCTCTCTCTCTCTCTCTCTCTCTCTCTCTCTCTCTCTCTATTTATCTATGATTGTTGTTGGACTTTTGATAGGTCATGACCTATGAGGCATGGACCTGAACAACATATCTGAAGGCATCTATTCACAGTAATGAACCACTGGCACGAATATTGTCATAAACATGTCCACCTCTTACATGGGTGAGTTTACTAAGGAAACAGAGAGGCATGAATATAGACGGTACTTATCAGATGACATAGGAGAATGAACTGAAGTTTCAATGTTTTAATGGATCTGTAATCATCTTCATTGATGTAGGTACTACTTCTACTGTGCAGATAGCAACCCATCTCTGATCTATCTTTTCTTCCTTTGGAATTACATTAATATTCCCAACAGGCTGGAGGGTTTCCTTTATTTTTTTTTAATATTTGATGAGCATCAGTGCATCATTCTAGCTGCTTACCTGATTGATATCCATTGCTCTCAGTTCATGAATGGTCAAGCTATATTTCCAATTATATATGTCCTTGGCATTGAGGATTGGCATTTTCTGCCACTCTTTGCATTCATCACTGTTGGCACTGTACAGTAGCCTACTTATGTCTACTATGAGTCTTTCAATCTCTTTAGGTCACCTGAAATTTTTATTCTTTAGAGACTATAAAGAATCTCTTTGTCTAGGACATAGCAAATGCTTAGTGACATGCTTGTTGAATAGATTTGAATCATTATGTTCTACAATTCACAGCTATATAGCATTACCAGTAGAACATTGCTATTAATAGATGAAATTTTCTTGTTTGGGAGATAGTTTGTGGTTGATAAAAGTATTAGGTCATGTCAGAAATGCAAGTTAGCGTCTCTTTTTTTCTATTCAATTCTGAGCTGTGTTCATTATCCACTTTCATTATCTGAGATATATGAACTGATAGATAACCCAATGGACCACCTGTCTAATTTCATGTCACAGACTAAACAACAGACATTTTTTATCCGCTCATTTTTTTTTTCATGTATGGATTGTTAGATCTCTTTTAAGGCAGCACCATATAATGGCATGATTCAGAAGATGTTAGTTCATATGTCCAAAGGGCTATAAACAATTTCATACCCTTTGACCCAGCAATACCACTTCTAGGGTTGTATCCCAAAGAAATCATAATAGTGGAAAGAAGACTCATATGTACAAAAATATTTATAACAGTTCTTTTTGTGATGACAAAGGATCAGAAATTAAGGGGATGTCCATCAATTGGGGAATGGTTAAACAAGTTGTGGTATATAATTGTAGTGGAATACTATTGTGCTGTAAGAAATGAGGAGTAGATAGACCTCATATTTACCTGGAGAGGCTTATTCAACCTGATGTGGAATGAGAAGAGCAGAACCAAGAGAAATTTGTAAACAATTTCAGACACAGCATATGGGTGATGACCCACTTTGATAGAATGGACTCTTCTCAGCAACGCAGGGTTATAAGTCAACTCCAAAAGATTCATGATGGAGAGAGATGTCTACATTCAGAGAAAGAACTGGAAAGAACAGAGTGTGAATGTATATTGAAGCAAACTACCTGTTCTCATTCTTTTTCTTGTTTGGGCTTATTTCTTTTTTCCCATTGTTCATTCCATCCATTACAATCCTTCTTTATAACCTGACTAGTGTCTAATGTGAAAGTATTTGCAGATCCTGTACTTGGTTGCATGCTGCCATGTTTGGGGGGGGAAGGGACAGAGAAGGGGAGAAAATTTGAAACTCAAGGGATTTTGGAATTGAATCTTGTAAACTGAAGGTAAACAAACAAATGAATAAAGACAAAAAAATGTTAAAAAAGATGTTAGTTCAAATCTCACATCTGAGGATTACTACCTATTACTATCTAATGGAGGAAGTTAACCTCCTGTAGCTCAGTTAGGAGATCTGTAAAATAAAGGACTTGGGATAGTCTCCAGCTCTAGATCTCTGATCTAATAAATGGCTATTAATCTCATTGAAGAAGTTCTATGCGTTAGAATTTGATACAATTACATGATACTATTTGCAATCAAGAGTATACAGACAGTCATTCCATCTATGGGAAATTAGCATTCCATTTGGAGTCTGAATCCTCTAAAACATTAGAGAGAAAGGATGCAAACCAAAAACAAAACCCAAACCCAATAACAAAAGGTCCATTTATCTTGGCTGAAACTGTCATTGCATTTGTTAGATGAAATTATATTTAAATTGCTCATATAATATCAGTCCTAGAAAAGAAGTCAGAGATTACATACCCAAACCTCCTTCTTTATACAGATGATAATTCTGTTTTCATTCTAACACTATTTCCTATGAGCTAAGTAGTGAAGGCACTACTGTTTGATGAGAAAATGGAGGTGAATAGGTTATATGAGTAGGTCAGAAGACAGTGCTGGTAGTTTTAAGGATTTAGAGGAAGAGCAGCAGTGAAGGCCCAGTTGTATTCCATTTATGATCGAATTGTTGACACCCATTTCATCCAAGATGGGTGACTGATACAGCAGTCTGAATACATTCTAGACTGCATAGTCTGGGGGAAGGCAAAAAAGACAACTACGGAGGGTACTTAAGATTTGTAGCAGATAAGGACTATATTAAAATTATCTTTAATCTCCAAAAACAAGTAAAATGTTGGGCTTACACCAGGGGCTTAATAATTAGTTATTTAATGAATTAGAAGACACTGTGATGCTTTCCTTTCAACAGTCCCTTAAGTTGCTAGAATAATTACTATTAGTTTCACTTTCAGATGGGGAAATACATCATAGGATTATAGATGAATGCTAGAAGGCACCTATGAAGTCATGGAGTACAAACTATTCATTTATACAAGAAACCTAGAACTAAGAAAATTAAGTGACTTGCTCATGGTCAGGCAACTAGTTCATGTCTGCATGTGCATTCAAACTCAATGTTCCTGATGCTTTCAGAGGCTTAGAAAAATAAAGATTGAGAGCTAGGATGAAGACTTTAATTAGGTCCTCATATAATTCCTTTGAGAAACAGTGTAGCATAGTGGATAGAAGGTCATCCCTGGAATCAGGAAAGTTTTGAGAGAATCAGCAAGATCTTGTTGAGGAAAAGAATCATGAGTTACTGTGTTCTGCTGAATTTTTGAAGCATATCAAACTATAACTCAGATAACTTAACTTTAATCTCAAGTTTGAGAATAAATCAATAAGTTGAATAAATCAACTTAATTTATCAGGACTAAGTTTTGACATTTATAAAATAAGGTATTTATACTAGACAAGTCTTAAGATTTAATTACTATGGTACTAATACACGAATATAAGCTACCCATAGTCTGGATACATTTTAAGGATATTTCTGGCTATCCATGTGAAGGCAGATATATATTTTTTTAAAGTAGAAAAGGTATTCCTCCAGATTTCTTGCTCTATAAAGCTGAAGGAAATGATGGTTGGTTTTCATTGACCCTCTTTGAAAAGTTCCTTTGATAGCTAGTCCACCCAGCAGCATCTAAGCTAGAGAATGTGGTTGACGTCCACCCTCTATCCTTGCATCCTATGATAATAGGGTTTAGGGCTAGAAACTCTCACAAATCACATTGTTACCTACGCAGAGTAGACAACATCTATAGCAGTTGTATGTGCCAGCATCAATGGAGTAATATGTTCACCACAGAAGATGTAATCTGCTGGCTGACATTATACTCCAGAAATCAAGACAGTCTAATACAAGAGAGTCTTAGGCAGTCAGTCAAAAAGCGTTTCTTAAGCATGAATGTACTAAGGATTATGTCAAGGGTTGGGAATGCAGAGAAAGGCAGAAATATCATTCCTGACTTCAAGGAGCTCCCATTCTCATGGGGAAAATAACACACAAATATCTATGCACTTACAAGAAAAACCAGATGCATCCAGTGTAAAACGAAAATAATCTCAATGAGAAGGCACTAGCTGTGGAGATGGGAGGGGCAGAAGGAGACAAGAAAGGTCTCTGGCAGAAGTAGAATCTGAGCTGATTTTATAATGTGTCCAGGGAAGTCAGGAAGCAGAGATGAGGAAGGAGAGCATCCCAGCCATGGAGGAACATGTGTGAAAAGGGACAATAAAGAGATGGAGTTCCATGTGAGAAGAGGTAGCTAGGTGGCACAGTGGATAGAGGGAAGACTTGGGATCAGGGAGACCTGTATTCAAATTCTGCCTAACATACTAGCTGTGTGACCTTAGAAAAGTCACTTAACCTCTCTCTTTCTCATTCCCCTTATCACACCTCCCTCCCAGAGTTGTTTCAAATATAAAATGAGATAATATTTATAATGTGCTTTGCTAAATTTACAGCATTATATAAATGTTAGGTATCATTATAAGAACAGAAAAGGGGTCAGTGTTGCTAGAGCATAGATTATGCAGAGGGCAATGAAGTATTAGAATACTAGAAAGGTAGGAAGGGGACAGTTATCTGCCAATGTGGTTAAATTCAAGGCTTGTGAAGGTCTTTATAGTCCAAATGGAATTTTAAAATATCTTATTCTAGGTTAATAGAGAGCCATTGGAATTTATTGAGTAGAGTGGTGACATGGTGAGACTTGTGCTTATGGAAATCATTTTGGTAGATGAGTGGTAAACTATTAAAGTAGGGAAAAATCCAAGGCAGAGAGTACAACAAAAAGTCTATTGCAGTAGTGTAAGTATAAGGTGATGAGGGTCTACACCAGGGTGATGACTATGTGACTAGAGAGAAAGGAATGCATGCATACATACATACATATATGATGTTATGAAGTTTAAAAACAATAGGATTTAATAACAGATTGGAAATGGGGGTTGGATGTGAGTAGGGAGCTGAAGATGACGCTGATGTCATAAACCTAGGTGACTGGGAGGTTGGTGGTACCTTCAACAATAATAGAAAAAGTTGGGAAAAGGGGAAGGTTTGGGGAAAAAGGTAAGTTCTTTGGAGAGATTGAGTTTGAGATAACTATGGACATCTAGTTCAAGATGTCTAAAATTGCTTGGTGATGTGGGACTGGAGCTGAGAAGAGAGATAACATTGGGTATATAGATCTGAGAATGGCCTGCATAGGGATGATAATTAAACCAATAGATCAGATAAGGTCATGGAATGAGTTAATAAATAGAGAAAAAAAGATCTATGACCCAGCCTGGGTGGACACCCACAGAGTGTCTGACATGGTGTGACCAGAATTAAGGTCCAACAAAGAAGACTGAGAAGGAGTGGCCCAACATATCAGAGAAAAGTCAGGGTAACTTAAGAGAGTATACAGAATAATGTATTGGTAATGGAATTTGGAGATGCCCCTGTATTGGCTTGGTTTTTGGGTTGAGTGTTAAAACCCAGAGCTTATGAATCCCACTTGTGAGATGAACTTGTTGACTTAAAGAGAGAGGGCTGAACTGGGAGGATACGTGAATTGGGAGAGAGGCCCAAGCTGAGAGAAGGCCAGAGGGACTTTTGGAGAGCAGTATCCAGTATCATGGAGCCTGAATTGCTGAGAGAAAGACTGCTAAGAGCCCATTGGAATTGCCACCTGGAACTGCCACTCGGAACTGCCAAAGACTGAGGAGGCATGGCTGTGATGCCGGTATTTTGTCTGTCTGTTTTGATGTTATTTTGCCAGATTCCCCTGATGGTGAAGGACAGTGCTGCTGTTGTAGAGGTCCTGGAACCTGGCTGTTGGTTCAGAAGCCCTGAAGGAGGATTTTCTTGTAGTACCTGCACAGAAATCCTGGAAGAGGGCCTTGCTGATGTTTTCAGGGGTCCTGGGACTGTTCTACAGGCAGAGAGTGATTTGATGAGGATACAGGCTATGGCTTTGTTGAGCCTTGTCTCCCCAGGAACTGAGATTGCTGAGGGCTTGGCTAGAGTGAAGATGAAAGAAGGCCCTTTCCTTGGATATTCAATGCTGAGCTTAAACTTTGTAACTTAAGGGTGGATGGCCTTTTGTGCTCTCCTGCCCCTTTTAAGATTCGGAGGTGGGAAGCCTTTGAGTGATTGACCAAATGAATGTACTTTGTTTATGGTTGGAGAGTAATCTCCATTTGAGAAGAGACTTTTGACTGACTAAATGAATGTATTGTCTAGGGTAGAGTAGTACCTGGATTGAACTGAGAACTTTACTTGCTAAAGGAACAAGTTACACTGTATTTTGACTTTTTCTGTTCTGTGAATGTTTGCTGAATAAATGGGGTTTGCTATGCTGGTAATCCGAACCTTGGAAGTTGCCTTTGCTTGGCATTACAAACAAGAAACGATCAAAAATGTTAAAGATCATAGAAAGGCCAGGAAGAATGAGAATTGATAAAAGATATTAGATTTGCTAAGTGATTATTGGTGTTTAAAACACACACACACACACACACACACACACACACACACAGACCCTGCTCTCAAGGACCTTATATTTGAATTCCAGTTGTGCCATTAATATACTTTGTACTTCACCAACATTCCCAGGATGCTTTTATGAAGGAATATTTGTGTACCCAGAGCTGTGCTATGCAAAGTAGGGAGTAGAAAAATAGCCAACAATATAGTCTTCAATATTTGGGAGCTTACAACTATGACATAAACCATCCATGGTGGGGGGGGGAGGCGGGTAGGGAATAACACAATACTTCATAGCATTAAATTAGGGATTATAAGGTTCATACATGAAATTGGAATTCGTGAGAAAAATACTTATGCAATGGAGTTACTCAGGTTGAGCTTCATGGAAGAGGTCATAAAAATCATACCTCTATAGATCAAAGAAGGACATTTTTGTATTCTAGATGAAGAAACAGATACTCTAGTAGATTGTGGTCAGCTCAGGATCATACAGATTTGATCATACAAGGCTGGAAGAGATTTCAGAGATCATCTATTCCAACCTGTTATTTTACAAATAAGGAACCTTTGTCCTAGGGAAGTTAAATGGAGGTCACACAAGTATTACATGGCAGAAGTTGGATTTGAACCCAGGTCCCCTGACTCCATAGTCAAAGAATTTGATTGGCAGGAGGAGAAGGCCATCACATCTCTTGGTCACATATTCTTTGTCTAAAAGATGAAGGGGTTTGGGTTAAATAATCTTGAAAGCATCTCCTGACTTTAGGATTTTATATTTGTTAGACATTAGACATACCACTTCCCCCATTAGGCCTCACATTCCCTGTTTATATAATCAGAGGCTTAAATAATCTTAAGTTCTTTGGGGGCAGCTAGGTGGCAAGTGTTGAGAGTACACACAAGTGTAGGACTCTGGAAGACCTGAGTTCAAATCTGGCCTCAGATATTACCAGCTGTGTGAGCCTGAGTAAGTCACTTAACCCCGTTTGCCTCAATTTCCTCATTTGTAAAATGAGCTGGAAAAGAAATTAACAAACCACTTCAATATCTTTGCCAAGAAAATCCCAAATGGGGTCATGAATACTCAAACATGACTGAATCAATGGACAGCAACTTCTCCTCTGTCTTGAATATTAATGATTCTGTGTGTGCGTGTATGTAATTATGTCTTACCCATAGTCCACAGCTCTGTCAGCAAGAAATTTAATTGATACAAGGTGTGAAGGCACTAGCCACATCATATAAATACAACAAAGTGTCAATTACTCAGAAAACAAAAGGAAAGGATGTTTTGATTAATTTAATTTTCTGGTAAACAAGATTAAACAAGCAGCCTTTTAAAAAAAATTTGGTCCTGGTTGTAGAAAATCTTTAGAAAGTGTATCAGTAATTTGCTTACAGTGAACTTGACTATAGCTTTTGGTATCGGAGCCTTTGAAACGTCAAGGGTCTGTCCTGAACATCATCATCCAGGACTACAAATATAAAAACAACTCACACCTATATAGAACTTCCCTTACAACAACCCCATGAGAAAGACAGTGTAAGTATTATTATCCACATTTTACAGATAAGCAAAATGAGACTGATAAGTATGTAAGGCAGAATTCAAATCCGGATCAATTTTCCCAATGCCAAGCACTTTTTCTAGCAGGCTGTGAGAATTTAAGCCAAATGTATACCAGTTCCAGGACATTCCTTAGAGTGTGAAAAATAACTATTTTTATCTTCTGCCTCATCTACTTGAAATTGGAGTGTCAGGGGAAAAATTTTCATTCCAGAGACTCCTTTCTTTAAAATAAATTCCTATTGATATCTTTTGTTTTCACATTATTTGTTTCTTCTATTCTCCCTCCCAGAGAGACAACCATTATAGCAAAGATTTTTTAAGAGGAAAAAGGAAGATATACAATGAAATGAAGCAATATGTCAAAAAAAAAAGCTTTATGTGATATACTAAGAAGCTTCAAAGTGCTGAAAAATGATGGGTTTTAAATGAATAATGAGTGAGGAGGGTAAATTAATTGACAGTTGGATGACTTAGTAACACATTAGTAACAAGTCTTCTAAAAGTAGTTGATTGTAGGGCGTGGTACCACTAACTGTGGGCTGTAATCTGGTTTATAATATGATGCTTAATATTTCATTAGACATTGTGAATGAGTGACCTTGGATCCTAATGAATAGAGTGCTGAACTTGAGTTTAGGAAGATACTGGTTCTGATTCTTAACTAGCTATGTAACTAGGACCAAGTCATTTAACCTCTCTAAGCTTCAGTTACCCTATTTATAAAATTAGGATCATAATGCCTGTAGTACTCCTTTATAGGGCTGATGTGAATCTTGAATGAAATAATGTGGTAAATTGCTATAGGAATGTTGGTCATTGCTATTAGACACATAGTTCTCAGAATTAACAGATTACAAACTCTTTGAGAACAGGGGCTTGTCATTATATTTATAACCCGGTAACCAACACAATACCTGGCACTAATTAATGCTTATTGATTGCTTTAAATTTTTAAAAATAATTTTAAGTTTTAAATTCTCTTCCTCCCTCCAGCCCCTCCAACACCCACTGAGAAGGTGAGCAATATGACTAAGTCATTGATTATTGATCAATATTTATTAGTTAGTGGAAATATTTTATAGTAAACCCAGTGTTCTACCTTTTATGGCTGGTCTCTCAAATGAAGAATCAGTTATATTATTAGTAGAATTATCTCACCTTTCTCTCTAACTCTTCCATCATCTCTCACTGGGTGAATGACTCAGAAGGTACTACCCCTGATGTTTGGTCAAGCAAACTGATTTCTAATGCCACTCATAAGGTATGTGGTGCTAAAAAGGAAATTACCCACCCAAAGATATACCCACTGGCACCTTCTCTTTTCCAGAAAGAAGGAGAGTACTGACAGACAATCCATCATTCTTTTTGGTGAAAACAAATGGATTCTGTCACCAGTAAACTACATGCAATCAGGACCTCGACTTGAATCATAAATTGTACTTAGCTCTCAGTTAGCAGGGAAGTGAGGTGCAACATCATCAGATCAGGGGTAATTACAAGGTGGTGCACGAGTGAGCATTCTTGCAGCCAAGTGGAAAATGTTCTCTTTGGGGCCCTTTCAATTGTGCTCTTTAAAAAAATCCCCTAATCCTGGAAAAAATCGACTAAACATGTGCCAGATAGGAAAATATAAGAGGGATGAATTCAGGATTATCTTTCATCACTATGTGTGGTACTACTGGGGCCAATTCAGAGAAAACACAGCTAGCACAAAGTATTCTAGGCCAGAAGTGCTGAGAAATACACTTGCTTGCCTTTTAGGCAACTAATTTGTTCTATAGAAAATTGCTACCAAAAAAGTCAGAGAAAGAAATGTATGTATGTGTGTGTGTGTGTGTGTGTACATAGATATATATATATATATATATATATATATATATATATATATGTACACACACACACGCACATAATTATATACCCTATACATTATATGTTGTTGTTCAGTCATTTAGTCATGTCTGACTCTTCATGAGTCCATGGACCATAGCACATCAGACCCTTCTAGACTTTATTATTTCCCAAAATCTGTCCAAGTTCATATTCATTGTTTCCATTATACTATCTATTCATGTTATCCTCTGCCGTCCGCTTCTCATTTTGCTTTCAATCTTTCCCAACATAAGGGTCTCTTCAAAAGAGTCTGACTTCTCATTATGATGTGGCCAAAGTACTTTAATTCCATCTTCAGTATTTGAACTTCTAGTGAATAGCCTGAATTAATTTCTTTAAGTATTTACTGATTTGACCTCCTTGCTAAGGGACTCTCAAAAGTCTTCTCCAGCATCCAATTTGAAAATATTGATTCTTCAGTGCTCAGCTTCCCTTACACTATAACTGTTATAGCCATGCATTGCTACTGGAAAAAAACAAAAACAACATAGCTTTGACTATATGGACCTTTGTCAGAAAGGTGATGTGTCTGCTTTTTGCTATGCAGTTTGGATTTGCCATAGATTTCCAAGGAGCAAACAAGAATCTTTGAATTTCACAACCACAGTCTTCATCTGCAGTGATCTTTGAGCAGAAATATAAAATCTGACACTTCTTCCATTTCTTCTCCTTCTGTTGTACATAATAGATGTGCCAATATATATATGCACATATACATACATATGTGTGTATATGTGTGTGTGTGCCAATATAAAAATTTCTCCCTGGTGTGAACTTAGGACCCACTTCCTTACTAGTTGTAAAGTCAAGCATGAGCAGCTTTCCAGAGGACTGTTTCTGTGAACAGTTTTAAGTTATGATCTCATAATATAGTGAACTCTCTCTTTATTCAGCAGTAAACTAAGGCAAAACATTCACAGAAACCAAAGTACAGCATTCACAATGTAATAACATAACAACTTATCACTAAAGTGACCACATAGTTTTCACCAAAGTGGCCACATAGTTTTAAACAAAAGATAACATTCAATAAATCCTTAACTCAATCATCCTTAAGGAGCAAGCCTCCTTAAGGGACTCAAAGTTCTCCAGCCCTAGGTCACATTGCTTTAATCTCTCAGTCCAAAAGTCTTCTTTCTTCTTGATTGAACATTAGTTTCCAATTATCTTTAACTCAATCATCCTTAAGAGGTACAAGGTGGTAAAGCCAAGCATGAGCAGCTTTCCAGAGGACTACTGCTGTGAACAGCTTTCAAGGTTCTGATTGCATAGTATAGCAAAATCTCTATTTATTCAATAACAAATCAGAGCAAAACATTCACAGAAAATCAAGGTACAGCAATCAGAATGTTACAACTTATCAGAAAATCAAAATACAGCATTCACAATGACATAATAACTCAACAACTTATCACAGAAAATGACCACATAGTTTTCACCAAAATGGTCACATAGTTTTGAACAAAGTACAATCATTTAGTCAATCACTTAGTAACTCAATCATTCAATCATAAAGTACACAAGGTCAAAGTCCTCTACTCATGGGGCACACTAAGTTACAAATCAGTCATTACTCACTCATCAGTCACTACTAAGTACCCTCTTAAGGGTTAATGGAAAATACAGAGGCCATTCACCCCTCAGTCAGGAGTAAATCGCAATTTCATCACTACTTAGTACCCACAGAGAGGTCTTTTCATCTTATCTTGAGGCAAGCTTTCAGCTTCCATGAATCCTCTTCCATGGTCCCAGCGCTTGCCTGATTCTAACCAACTGCCACCTAAGTTCAAAGGCAGACAGCTCCCAGCTCCTTTCTAGCTCTCTGTGCAGTTCCTACTCCACATTGAAGCTCACAGTGTCCAGTCCTTCCCAAATCCTTCACAGTCTCTGTTTCTGGGAAAACAAGGCTTAATAAGGCCACAGTAACATTAATACACATTAACAAAGCCACAACATTTATACAAAATACCAGCACCACAGGCATGCCTCCTCATTCTTTGGCAGCTCCAGCTGGCCCTCAGAAGTCTTCAGCAACTTTGTTCTCAAAATCAAAATTACTTTCTCATGTTCTTAAAATCAAAATCACTTTCTCACGTTCTCAAAATCAAAATCACTTTCTCCATGGAAGTTCAAGTCCAGCTGCAGCAGCCCAGGCTTCAGATGCTCATCCCAAGAAGTTCTGACTTTCAAGCCAGAGTTTTTCCTTGTTTACAGTATTGGTCCTCCCTGTTCAGCCTCTTCCTGTAACATCAGCAACAGGGGTTTATACCTTCTGTTTCTGAGGTGCTAAGTATCTGTCAGCTTAACAATACAAAGGGATCTTCAAATTTCATTACCCTTACAAAGGTACAGAGTACAAAGTTCTCCTACCCCTAGGCCATAGTAAACCATAATCTTCCCAGTTAGTACTAAGTATCCAAGGAGAGGTATTTTCATCTTGACTCAAAGCTGGCTCTCAGATTCCATTGTTCCTCTTCCATGGTCCCAGCTTTTGCCTGAATTTACCCAACTCTCACCTGGATTCAAAGGCAGGTAGTTCTCAGCTCCTCATCGAGCTTCTCATCCAGCTCCTTGTCTAGTTCCCCATCCAGTTCCTGTTCCATATTGAAGCTCACAGTGTCTAGTCCACCTCAAATCTTTCACAGTTTCTGTTTCTGGGAAGAAAAAAACTTAACAGAGCCAAAACAACATTCATGCACATTTCCGGTACCATCACCAATTCACTTTCTGCTTGTAAAATCAACATAGACCCACGAACAAAGTCTGAGAACTCAACACAAATCGTCAGTATAGTCCCAGGATCCCCAAAACCCTCCTCCAGGACTTCTTTAAACAGACAAGAAAATCCTCTTTCAGGGCTTCCAGTAAGGTCCCAGGGCTTCTATATAAAGTATTACAAACACAAATCAACACAGACAGAATAGACAGAGTGCTGGGATGCCACAAGTTTTCTCCTTCTCAACTCTGCCACCACAAGTGTTCCCTTCTCAATTCTGTTCTCTCCCAGCTTGTGCTCATCTTTTTATCTGGTCATTAGCTCCTCCCTAGTCTGCCCACCTCTTGCAGGCTTCCTGTTCCTGTCTTTGGCAAGTCCCTTCCACTGTGGGCTTCACAAGTTCTGTTTCTTAACAAAGACTTGATATAATGATGGGAAACACTCAACTGAAACAAGGAGCAAAGTATTTATTTGCTTGCCATTACACTAGTGCTTTGGGAACATACCTGGGCTGACGGTATCATTTTGAATAGAACTGAAGGACTATTTTGAATGGGGACTTTGAAGGTAGGCCTCTCTCTAGCCAAAGATAATGACCGTTTCTACTTGATGCACAAGGGAATTCTGTTCTAAGGGAGCCAGTGCTTTTTGAGGAAGAAGTGAGATATTTCGTTGCTAATTCATGCCTGTAATTTCATCAGTGTTGGAAATGTTGGATTTGGATCTACCCAGACCAAAGTAGATGGGTACTTTGCCTTTAAATTATAGCATAAGGAGTTGTGTGTAAACACTTAGAAGTTAAGCAACTTGATTATGGTTTCACAGATATTTAGTGCAGGAATAAGATTCAAATCCACATCTTTTCCGATGTCAAGATTCATACTTTATCATAAAAGAAAGTTTTCTTTTTTCTTCAACTTCACCAACTTTCTGTATATTAAGGAATTCTTCTTTAAGCAAATGGATGAAATTCCAGTGAATGGAAATTCATTTATCTCTCTTTCTCTTTGTCTTTTTTTGCCTGTCTCTGTTTTTGTCTCTCTTTCTCTGTGTTTTTTTTCCTCTTTCCCCTTATCTGTCTCTCACACATATGCTCACACACCAAAATGGGAAACAGAACAAAGGAGCTACAGGATTACTTTAAATAATTAGCTTCCCAGGGCTCTACTGAGCAATTTAATTTACACATAGAATTTCTTACAGCTCCTGCATAAGGTGAGGTACACCTGAATTTTCCTCAGAAAATTACACACAAATTCCTAACAGCAGGGTAATTATTTTTCAAATGAGTTAGTGCAGTCCTTTCCAGTATAATTACTGAGCAATCTGTTGAAATATGTAATTATAAAACATTTGCAATTTCACCAGAAAGTCGGTGCTCAGTAAAGAAGACATGGCATTTTCTTTATTGTTTGCAATCCAAGTGAAGAGAAACAGCATTCTGTAGGGGTAAAGGGATGAGATAGGAAGTGTGCATGCATAGGTGCACACATGTGTGCAGGCATGCACACACACACATACACACATGTCAGGTGAAGGACAAATATAAAATCTGCAGAGGTGCACAGGAAAGGCAATGCATGAGTCCAGGCTAGTTCTGCAGGTCATTTCCCTGGCTGAAAAGAGCAGCATTTTAGAATGGAAATTAGTTTTGCTTATTTTGATTGTCTTTTGTAGCAATCTCATGAAAAAGCAAGACTCGTACCTGAACATCTCTGAAGTATGATGAGTGAAGTGGCTAATGAGGACCCAGTCTTTTGAACATGAATGAATTTTGTCTTCCTAGCAGGTTATGCAGAGAATGTACAATTACAGCTTGTATTGTTCCATTCCATCACATGAAGGCTGTTTGAGCCTGTTTATATAAATATGTGGGGCAGCTAGGTGGTTTGGTGGATATAGCTCTGGGCCTGGAATCAAGAAGATCTAAGCTCAAATCTGATCTTAGACACTTACTATCTGTGTGATACTGTGAAAATCATTTAACATCTATTTTCCTTAATGCACTGGAGAAGGAAATGGTACACCATTCCAGTATCTTTGGAAGAGAGGCACTTTATGGTCAAAGGTGAGGAGGATGTGCATTCAATCCATGAAGCACAGAAAATGCAAAATAATAGAGATGAGAGATGGGGTACTATGTAAAGAAGAGAGAAAAGCCATTTTGCATCACAGAGCGCGTGAGAGGGAATAATGTGCAATGAAGCTGAAAATTTTAGGATCATAACTTTAGAGGTGAATTGGGACCCTAGAGAACATCAAATCTAAAACTCTCTTTTTTCAAAAAGAATGAGGCCTAAAGTGATTTGCCTGATCTTGAGAAGCTAGTGCTGGAGGTTGGAATTGAACCCAGATCGTCTTGATTTTCAGTCTGCGTCTTTATCCGTTATAAGTTGCTGCCTCTTAAAATAGTTTAGGCTCAAATTATAGTGGGCTTTAAAAGGCAGAGGAGTATATATTTTGTATTAAATGTATTTTTCCCCTTTTCCCTTTCTTCTTTCCTCTTCCCTTCCTTATATGCACATGTACATATATAGTATCCCTAAAATATAAGCTAAAAAATGCCCTAAAACTTTTGGGAAGTTATGAGTCTGTATGTGCATGCATGTGTGCATGTTTGCATGTGTGTATGTTTACATATGTACGTGTGTGTGTATGTTCAAGGACCCAGTGGTGTATATTGTCTAATATCTTCACTCAATCAAGCCTAACACATATTAAGAACATGCTAGCTGTGTACGTAACAGGACACAAAGTCAAAAGTGAAATAGTACCTGTTTAATAATTTAAAACTATCTTAAAACTTTTGGGATAGTTGTGTTTTTTAATGTATATTTCTCCTTTTCAATTTCATTTTGGAACAATACTTTTTGATAACTATAAAAATTTTTGACCCCTTTGTTGACTTCTCTTTTTCAAATTCTCTAAGATTCACTCCTTTGTCTGGGGTTTTGATACCCACTACCCCCAACTTCCAGCTTGCTCTAACCCTTCTATCCATTTGACTTTAGTGCTATATGGCCTAGTCTTTATTTTTCCCTGACTTTAGAGCCAGTTCTTCAGTATGTACAGAGACTATGCACACAAATTGATTGTGTTAATGAGCAGTGGAAATGTACTGACCTCTAAGTCAGGAAACCTGGGTTTTATTCCTAACATTTCCAGTTTGGACAGCTCATTTCAATGCATGTTTATTAACCATCAGATATGTTTCAGACACACTAGTAGGTGCTGAGGAGAATATAAAATGTCAAGCAGTACTTTTGCTGTGGCTGTCCCTCATGCCTAGAATGTCCTTCTTAATCTCCACCTTTTGCAATTTCCAATTTCCTTAAAACATCCACTCAAATGTATCCTTAATAGAAAGCAACTGGTATCCGTTCATTTTTATGGGGCAGCTAGGTGGTACAGTGGATAGAGTGCAGGGCCTGGAGTCAGGAAAATTCATCTTCCTAAGTTCAAATCTGGTCTCAGACACTTACCAGTTATGTGACCCTGGGCAAGTCACTTAACCCTGTTTGCCTAAGTTTTGTAATCTGTCAATTGAGCTAAAGTAGAAGATGGTAAACCACTCTAGTATGCCTGCTAAGAAAACCTTAAATAGGGAGGAGTCAAGATGGTGATGTAGTAGCAGGAAAACTCTCTGGCTCCCCCTATAACCATCTCAAATACCTATAAAATAAGACTCTAAACAAATTTTAGAGCTACAGAACCCACTAAGTGACACAGAGAAACAAATCTCCCAATGAAGGCAGCCTGACAAGTGGACAGGAAGTGTCTATCACAGTGCACTGGGAGTCAAACCCAGCCCCACAAGTGCCCATGGTTTTAGCCCTAGGGCAGCCCAACCAGCAGAGGCAGAAGCATTCAGGAGAGTGGATCATCAGCAGCTGTGGTGGTTTCCAGAGTTATCAACCCATAAATGCCAAAGACAAAGTAAAAGTTCAGTACAACTCTGCTGGATCATGGGGGGATGGAGGTATGGTCTGGCCTCTGCACCCAGAGGAAGAAGCTATGGAAGCAGTGGCCCTGCAGCCACCTCCACATGGCTTCTTTAGAGCTTCTGGCCTGCAGATTGTAGAGGGGCCAAGAGATCATTCAGAGGCTAAGCATTCTTGCCTTTGGCTTCCTGGACCTGGATTACGGTCTTGGGTAGTGGTCCTGAGGTGTCTGACTAGTGAGCCAAAGCTGGTGGGAGCTGTAGAGACCATGGCCTCTGAATAGCTCCAGCAGCTGTGAAACCCCAGAGATTTGGAACAAAGCTCTCCCCTCTTGAAGCAGAGTTCTACTGTGGCAAAGAGCTCAAAAGTCAAGTAATTGTCTGGCAACATGAGCAAGCAAAGGAAGCAAAGCAAGCACAGCCATCCAACTTTAGATTCCTTTTTGGGGGACAAAAAGGATCAAAGCATGGAATGGGAGGAAGACAACACAGAGTCCTGCACCAAAAGCTTCCAAAAAAATATGAACTGGTTACAGGCCATGGAGGAGTTCAAGAAGCATTATGAAAATCAAGTAAGAGAAGTAGAGGAAAAATTGGGAAGAGAAATGAGAATGATTCAAGTAAATCATGAAAAGAGAGTCAACAACCTGACTGAAGAAAATAACACCTTAAAAACAGACTAACTCAAATGGCAAAAGAGGCCCAAAAAGCCAATGAGGAGAAGAATGCCTTAAAAAGTCAAATTTGAGAGATGGAAAAAGAATTTCAGAAGCTCACTGAAGAGAATAATTCCTTCAGAATTAGATTGGAGCAAATGGAAGTGAATGACTTTATGAGAAATCAAGATGCTATTAAACAGATCCAAATAAATGAAAAAATAGAAGAGAATATGAAATATCTCATTGGAAAAACCACTGACCTGGGAAATAGATCCAGGAGAGACAATTTAAAAATTATTGGAGTACCTGAAAGCCACAATCAAGAAAAGAACATAGAAATCATCCTTCAAGAAATTCTCAAGGGAAATTGCCCTGATATTTTAGAATCAGAGGACAAAACAGAAATTGAAAGAATTTACCCATCACTTCTTGAAAAAAGATCCCAAAAAGAAAACTATCAGGAATATTGTAGCCTGGTTCTAGAGTTCCCAGATCAAGAAGAAAATATTACAAGGAGCCCAGAAGAAACAATTTGAATATTGTGGAAATACAATCAGGATAAGACAGGATCTAGCAGCTTCTACATTAAGGGATCAAAGGTATCCTGGAGATCAAAGGTGCTAGGATTAAAACCAAGAAGTACCTACCCAGCAAAACTGAGTATAATGTTTCAGGGGAAAATATGGTCATTCAATGAGATAGAAGACTTTCAAGCATTCTTGAGGAAAAAACCAGAACTCAATAGAAAATTTGACATTCAAATACAAGAAACAAGAGAAGCATGAGAAGGTAAACAGGGAAAAGAAATCATAAAGAACCTATCAAAGTCGAACTATTTACATATCTACATGGAAAAGTGTTAATTGTAACTTATGAAACTTTTCTCAGTGTGAGGATAGTTGAAGGGAATATATGTGTGTGTGTGTATGTATATATATATATATATATATACACACACATACATACACACACATATATATAGATGTATACATACATATATGTCTATATAGGAGGGTATATATGCATATGAATACATATGTGAGTGTGTGTATATATGTGTACAGGTATACATAGACAGAGGGCACAGGATCAATTGAATAGGAAGAGATAATATTTAAAAGGTGAAATTGAGAGTTGAGAGAGGAATATAATGAGAGGAGATGGGGAGAGACAGAATGGGTTAAATTATCTCATATAGAAGAGGCAAGGGATAACTGTTACAATGGAGGGGAAGAATAGGAATGCAAAAGGGACTGGGTCAACCTTACTCTCATTGAATTTGACTTAAGGAAGGAATGACATGCACTCTAAATTGGGTATCTTGCCCTACAGGAGAGTCGGGTGGAAGGAGATGAGAGGGAGGATGTTGGAGGGGACAGCATGCTGGAGGGGAGGGTAGTTAGAAGCACATACTTTTGTAAAGGGACTGGGACAAAATAGAGAATAGAAAAAGTGTGGGGCAGGAAATATAGTCAGTCTTTCACCATATATCCACTATGGAAATGTTTTGTATAACTACAAATGTAGAACATATATTGAATTGCTTATTATCCTAGTAAGGGTGGGTGATGAGAGAGGCAGGGAAAGAATCTGGAATTCAAAGTTTTAAAATAAAATGTTTTTTTTAATTATTATTATTATTATTATTATTATTATTATTATTATTATTTACAGGCAACTGGGATATGGAGATCCATCTTGCCCTACTGGAAAGTCAAAGGGGGAATGGTGGAGGGTATAAGAGTGAGCAGAGTAGGGGAGGGAGAATACATTCTGTAATGGGATCACTGTTTTGGGGTGGTGGGTAGGGGAAAGAGGAGTAGAAAATTTGTAATTGAGTATCTTGTGGAAATGAATGCTGTAAACGAAAAACAAACATAAAAGTTAATTTATGAAAAAAAAAGAAAACCTCAATAGGGTTGTGAAGAGTTGGACAGAGAAAAATGACTGAACAACAGCATCGAGGTATTAAAAGCTGTCTTCCTCTTTTGAGTGTAAAATCTCCCAAATCTTTAATTCGTACTTCTAATTTTTTGCCCCCAGTGTTCGGTATGCAGCTAGCATATGCTGAACATATGTTAGACTTGATTGATTGAGGTTATTGAACAGGGTCCTTGAATTGGGGAGATCAGAAAAAAAAAAGTACTATTAGCTATTGTACAAGAAAGAATATGGTACATTCCATTAAAAGGTGCAAATGAAGTGTTATTAAAACTGTAGTTATTAAAAGTACATCTACCTTGGAAAGGTCATGGAAAGCTTTAAGAAAGAGGTAGAATATGAAATCAGCCTTCAAGGATGAGTAAAACTGTGACAGGCAGGCATGTAGTGAGAAAGTATTCCAGGTGAAGGGAGCAACATAAGCAAAGGCTTAGAGACATTGAAATATAGGGCATGTTGAAGCAAAGGCAAGCAAACTGCCCTCTTTGGTTGTGGTTTTAAGCAGATTTAAGAGGGTTGTGTAAAAGTAGAAGATAACTAGGAACATATTGCTACAGAGCTTGAACGTCAGGGTAAGTGATATGTAATTTGTTACATGGGAAGAGGAAGCTATTGAAGATTTTGGAATGGGAAGTGACTTATGAGAGCCCTGATTTAAAATGATTAATCCGATGGTGAATTCAGTAGTTATATGAGATGAAGGGGGAAGAGAGTAATAATGGAGAGAATTATTGGGTTACAATTGTAAAAAAGAGAATTAATAAAGGTCTGAACTAAGGTAACAGCAATCAGAATGGAAAGGAAAAGATAAGTTTAAGCAAGCCAAAAACATTTGATCTTGGGGGTCAGTTCACATACAGATGCTCTGGAGATGTGGTTTTGGCATAGATTTGTGTTAAACAAACCAAAACGCTTTGAAACCTGCTCTCATTTGCATCATCCTATAAAATGTTAACTGACTTTCAAAGACCTGTTGGATTTCCAAAGACTTTTGGTGCCTAGAATTCTCAAAGCTTCAGATAAGACAAGCCTTTCCTGCTTGGGTCCCAAGGTGTAGAAGATTCAAGACAATGATTTACAAAACCTAGATGTTTGAAGGCCTGCTCAGGCCTTTGCATCCTCTTTGTTAGTGCCTGTAAAAATGTTAATTGACTTCCCAAAGACCTCTCTCTTTTCTCTTTATCACATACACACACACACACACACACACACTATATATATATAAAAAATCTTGTTGAATCACCACAACAACTCTCATCATCAATTGAGGAAACAGGTAGAAAGAGAAAGTGACTTGCTCAAAGTCACACAGCTAATAAGTGTCTGAAGTCAAATTTGAACTCAAACCTAGTGAGGAAATACAGATAGCAAATATAGGGTTGTCTTTTGGGAAATTTTATAATAAATGGAAGAGGAAAGAGATGATTATAATCCAAGGGAGAAATAGTGTCTAAGGGAAAAAGTTGCATTTCTTTTTGGTGGGGGAGAGGAATGAGTGGAGGTTACAATTGGAAATCCTTCCTGCTTTCAGGGCTTCCACCCCATGCTTGAGCTGTCTTCTCATCCTGAAACTACCTTCAGTGCCTTCTTGCCTTCTTGCCTCATAATATTGACCTGCTTTTCTGCCCCTATTCTCCCATTAATGAATCCTTCCCAGTACCTCTGTTTTAGATATGAACTCTTGATTCTTTCATGACTTTACTCCACTTCTGACTCTAAGGACTTTGCCACCATCTCCCCCATGTAAATATCCCACTCTCCCTGCCTTTAACACCCCTTTTTGTGTTTGTTCCACCTATTATAAAATGCAAACTCCTTGAGGACAAGGGCTATCTCTTTTTGCTTATTTTTGTATCCTCAGCACTCACTACAAAGAGTAAGCACTTAATAAATAAATTACCTAGCCCTTCTTTGTAGATAGAAAGGATGGATATAGGAGAGACAGAGAAACTAGAGATGCATGAGAGAGGGGAAATTGATGGAACAAGGTCCCAGGAAATGCAAGATTTGAAACTTTGGGAGATTGTTATTTGTCACATTTTATGGAATTTGACTTGGTACTTTAAGCTATTGCTAACTTTTCATGGGGGCACCCATCTGGGAAGAAAAAAAAACATTTTATCTAATGTTTTTATTTTTTCCTTTCAGTAGGATATCTTGAAAGAAGTCAGCAGTTACTAAAATATAAATGTAGCTCTCATTGGAATTTCTCTAACACCGATAGAACTAAAAGTGAAAGAGATTGTGAAGACTACCTTATTCAAACACATTATTCTATTTATGAGGTCACTGACATCTAGGGAAGTTGGGACTGGCTAAAGTCCTGTAGAAAATAATCATCAGAGGCAAGATTTGAACCCAACTCCCCAGGCTGTATTCAGTGCTTCTTCTGCTGTCCAACAGTCTTCTATTCTAGTCAGATAGACACTTATGAAATGAAGAGCAAGAAGTTTTAGACGATTTCAGGAACTTTGGAAAACTGAATCAGAGAGGGAGCTCATTAGATGCTCTCCTTCTGTGGAATTTAGTTTTTATGATGATGGCTGAATTAATTATGAGCCTACTCCAAAAGGAACAATAGAGAAAGAGCTAAACGGACAATCAGAATACCTGTGTTTTGGTTCCAGTTGTGTAAATGATTAGCTTGTGCCCTTGATCAAGTCCCTTTACTTTTGGGGGGCCTCATTTTCCTCATCTGTCAAATGATGGCATAGGAAATATGATCTTTAGATCCAACTCCAGCTCTAAAGGTCTATGGTCCTTATAGACATGGACCAGGAAGGGCTAATACAATTTACCCCTCTTCCCCAATGGGGAACAACTTGGGTGGGAAAGGATGTTGCATTCAAAACTTTACCTTGAAAGGGAATGACAGTGATCAAAATCAAGGTGATATTCATTCCTTTAGTCACTCTCACATCTCAGTGTACCATAAACTATTTGGCTTGAGACAAAACATCTTAAAAATCCTCACTTGGCTTCTTATGTAAAAACTGTCAAGAAGCTTTATATCTCAACTGAGTTTCTCTTCCATTCTACTTGGAAACAACATTATTAGCTTCTCAGCTCCTAATTTAGACTTATGTTTGAAGAGAAATTTCTGCCCATTTCTTGCTCTCCAGAGAACTAATTTTCTTCAGGCAAACACTCAGCTCTTCCTGTGAGCACTCAGACAGCTTTTTTTTATTCCTTTCTAGCCAAAGTGAGTTGATCCCTCTTCACTTCTACCTTTGAAGGCACTCTTATTCTATAGTTTTCCTTTTCTTTCTTCTCCCTTCATCTCCCAACCCCTTTTTTATTCTACTTTTCATGATTTCTAAAGACTAAATTTGTGTTGAGTCTACTCAAAGATTCCTCCATTCACTTGCCTCAAAGACTGTCTTTGCTCACTTTTAACCTTTATCTTAGAAATAGGAGTCTGTAGAATTAAATAACTCAAACGACCCATTTCTTGCTTTTTCCAGATCTCCTAAGTGTCCATTTTTTCTCAGTCTAAATCCTCCTTGACCTTCCCACAATAACTTACACTCCCATTTATATAAGATTCTCTTCTCCTTTGGTTCCTATGACAATATTTTATCCTGGCTGTCTTCCTAACTATCTGAATGCTCTTTCTCATTACCATTTACTCATCTGTCTTCTTCCTTCTGACTCTTAAGTATGAATATATTTAGTCATCAAGATTTTATTTTCTTTCTTCCCTCTACTCTCCTTCTTTCCCTCTCTCTTCCTCCTTCTCCTCTCTCTCTCTCTCTCTCTCTCTCTCTCTCTCTCTCTCTCTCTTTCTCTCTCTCTCTGTCTCTCTCTCTCCCTCCCTCCCTCCCCTTCTTTCTTCTCACAATCCTGTTTCCTAATTTATTTTGCTAATTTCACCTACTTCCATGACTTCAGCTATCAGTACTGTGCAAAGAACTCCAAAATCAATGTCTACAACTTCTTTTTTAATGTTCAGTCCTGTTTGTCCATCTACTGGATAGTTCCATCTGAGTGTTTTACTAACATCTCAAACTCAGCATGTCTGAAACTGAATTCATCATTTGTTGTTCAGTCATTTTCAGTTATCTCCAACTCTTTGTGACCCCATTTGGGGTTTTCTTAGCTAAGATATGGGAGTGGTTTGTCATTTCCTTCTCCAGTTCATTTTATAGATGAGGAAACTGAGAAAAACAGGATTCAGTGACTCACTCAGAGTCTCACAGCTGATATGTGTCTGAGGAACTCAGGAAGATGAGTCTTCCTGACTCCAGACCAGGAGCCTTATCCACTATACCACATAGCTGCTTGAACTCATCATTATCTTACCCAAGCTAGCTCCTGTTCTGAACTTCCCTATTTCATTTTGATAGTATTACCCTTCTCCAAATTTATAGACTCAAAATTCTAGAGTAAATTTTAATTTATCCTTCCCCCTAATTCTTTCTCCCACATCATACAAGTCCCCTTACCAAGTTGCAAAATGCTATTGATTCTACCTCTAAAATATTGCTTTATATCCCCCTCCTTCATTGTACTTCCATTGTCATTCATTTAGCTAAAATCTAACTATCTCTCATCTTATAGGTTCATAGATTTGGAGTTGGAACAGACCCTAGAGCCCATATAGTCCACTATTCTTATTTTACAGATGTGAGATCTGAGACTTAGAGTCTTTAAATGATTTACCCAAGTCACACAGGTTGTAAAGGACAGAATAGAGATTTAATGCCAGATCTCAGTTTAATTCAAATCCTGCCTCTGACACCTATGTTTTACTACTCTAAAAGCCTACTAATGCCTCCATCTTATTCCTTCAATATTTTTCACATGGTTGCCAAAGAAATATTCCAAATATCAATTATGCCACTATTGTCCTCAGAAACTATCAATAATTCCACATTGCCTATCAAATAAGGCACACATTCTTAAGTATGATATTCAATTCCTCCACAATAGCAATACAGCTTACCTTTTAGGCTTTCTACTTTTCATATCCTTCGCTCTATTCTCTTGCAATCCACCTTCTTATACGCTGGAATCAAAAGTGGCTACTACATAAAGTTCCACATTTTCTTGCCTTTCTCCTGCCTCCATGCATATCCATATCCACATCTATATCTATATCCATATCTATATCTATATCTATATCTATCTATGTATCTATCTATCTATCTATCTATATGCCTCCATGCATATCCATATCCACATCTATATCTATATCTATATCTATATCTATATCTATATCTATCTATCTATATCTGTATCTATATCCATATCCATATCTATTCCTCAATTCCAGGAATGAATTTTCTCCTCATTTTTG
Source organism: Pseudochirops corinnae (assembly GCA_028646515.1). Lineage (NCBI taxonomy): Eukaryota > Metazoa > Chordata > Mammalia > Diprotodontia > Pseudocheiridae > Pseudochirops > Pseudochirops corinnae. The sequence goes on along the minus strand of CM053585.1, from coordinate 122,572,644 downwards.
TGCTGAAATGATTTTCTTCTTTCAAGGGACTACTTCAGATGCCATTTGCTCTATACTACCTTCTGTAACTCCTTCAAATAAAAATAATACATCACTCTTTGAATCTCTCATGTCATTCTAGTTGACTTCTACCATTCTCTCAATCAGATTCTCAGTGGGGGTAGTCATTTAACTGGGATTATTCTTTTTTGATTTGTATTAATATTTCGCATATAATAGGTGGTTAATATATGCTTATTGATTACTTGAAGATAAGTAAGCAGTTATCTTTGTAGTTTAATCCACTAAAGTATCTTGTTTGATTCTACTTGAAACATTAGAAACACAATTTTGTAGGAAAATTCTTGTATTTTGCTCTGCCAAGTCGTTACTTTTTTTGTGTTTGGTGTTTGTATATTTGCGTATTTTGTGTGTGTGTGTGTGTGTATGTGTGTGGTAAGTCAATAAATAATAAAAAATGGAATCCTGTAGTCACTGTATCACTCCGTCAATTGTATATCTATAAAGATGTGGTTTTCTCTAGAAAATAATGTCAGAAGAGCCTATCCCTCCCTTTCTCATGTTTTCACTAAAGGATATTTAAATACAATCAACTCATTAACTTACTGTTAAGTAAACTGATTCCAAGAAAGAAGAAATGGCTCATCCCAATTAGTTCCATAGGGAGTAAGTATCAAAGTCAAGATTCGAAACTAGATTCTCTGATTCCAAATAATAATAATAACAACAGTAATGATAATAATAATAACATAAGCATCTGCATGGAAATTTAAAATTTGCAAAATATTTTACACATGTTGTCTCATTTGATCTTCACAAAACTCAAGGATTTAAGTAACTTTTATTCCCATTTTACAGATGAGGATACTGGAGCTGAATGATATCATTGACTTACCTAGGGTCACACAGACAGTAAGTGTCCCAGGCAGAATTTGAATTCAAATTCTCCTGACTCCATTTCCAAAACTCTATCCACTGTGCTACCTAGCTTCCATGATGGTATCTGTGTCTGTCATGTCTTATTGAAAACTTGTAGCTACTGGGGAAATGAAAGCATTTTAAATTAACCCCATATGGCTTATCAATTTTCAGGATAACACCAATTAACACCAATTTTAATTTCAAGGTTTTTTTTTTTATTCCAAATGTCATGGAAAGCTTTATCAGAAAGAACACTTTGATTGGCAGCTTAGCATCCTTCTGTATGGGTGGATGTGTGGTACTCTCAAAGATAAGATCACCTGATGCTAACTGTTACTTTATAGCTAGCAAAGTAATTTCATTAAATATAAAGTTGTAAGGAAAGAAAATGTGCACAATAGTAATAAAGTAGTTACTGATCAGGGACAAGTAGACAAACACGCACAAATACATACATACACATACACACATATCTATGTATTGGTACATATGTGTGTACATACACAAGTTTTCTGACCTTTTCCTTTGAAGTTTTTGGTTAGTGGGTTGTCCATTGAGCCAATTAATTTTTACTATTCTCCTTCTTTCTTCTAGATGTTGCTGTTTGAGATTTATCTTGAGTCTCTGTAGAAGTTTTTTTGTTTTTTCCCTTTTTTTCCCTTCTGATCAGGTCACCACTGATAGAGAGGAACAGTAAATTAATCTACTGGATAAAATCATTGAATAGGATATAACTTCGCCTTCCTATATTTTTTAACCTAAATGAACACAATCCTGCACTCATTTATATCATTTTCCTTCTTAGTTTTGCCAGGGAAATGCTAGACCAAATGAGCCTTCTAAGAGACAGAGGTGAGAATTAAAATAAAGATCTCTGTATTTCTGAAGGGCACTGAATCCCACTGCTCTCCTATAATGCCTTGGGTTTTGTGACTTGATATTGACAGTTTTACGAGTTAACTTTAGTTATTAATAAAGCTCCTAGGAGCTACCAGCAGGGAGTGGAGACATGTCCAGAATGTGATTTCCTTCAACATGTAGCTAAAGAGTCTCTTCTTCCAGGAAACCTTCCAGGATTAGCTCCCCACTATGAGTTTCCTTTTCTCTAATTTTTTATAGCAATTATTATGACCATAAGCCTCATGCTGCTTTATATATTATTCTACTTTACTCCATAGTTTTTTTGTGTGGGGACATTTTGTCTTCACAATTGGGGTGCCAACTCCAAGATTCAGGGACATTATATCTCATAGTTCTTTTCTTCTTTCCATTTATGTGGCCCTAGAGCTGGGCATAAGAAGGCAATGACTGTGAATGTTTAGACACTCTGTTCCAGCATCAGGGATCACTCTAGAAGGGGACAGGTCAGGTCAAGCCCATGGACTCACTTCTGAGAACAATGCTTATAATGCATAAAATAAAATCCACAGGATTACAAAGTTTACCAAGCCTAGTAAAAGTACATATTTTTTTATCCAAATTCATTGATGTCTTAAAACCTGACACTGGTGCCTTTAAGATTCTCTGAACAATGGGTTATGAACCCCTCCCGTATGGTGCCATTTGAAAGGGTTCAAGCAGCTAGGTGGTATGGTGTATAGCCAGCTGGTTCTGGAGTTAGAAAAACCTGAGTTCAAATCCAGCATTGGGTACTTACTGGCTGCGTGACCCTGGGTAAGTCACTTCACCTCTATCTACCTCAATTTCCTTAACTGTAAAATGAGTATCATAAAACATCTGTGTCAGAGTTGTTGTAAGGATGACATGATATATTTATAAAATATTTGTTTGGATAAAATGACATAATATTTGTAAAACACAGGGCCTGGGACACAGAGGCCACTTACTAAATGCTTGCTCTTTTCCTTCCCTTCCCTAAAATTCCAATCATTTTGAATTGCATTTGGATTTTTTAAAAATGACAAGAAATAATAGCTCTCATTTAAATAGTGCTTTGAGGTGAAGGAAACGCTACCCTGGGCAAACCCAGTGTAGTAACTAGTAAGGAAACCAAGATTCAGTAAGATATAATAATAATAATAATAATAATAATAATAATATTTCTATACACTTACTATGTGCCTGGCACTGTGCTAAAGGCTTCACAATTATTATCTCATTTGATTCTCTCAACAACCTGCAAACGCATTTGAACCAGAAGAAAAGTTAAACTAAGTGGCCAAGGTCATTACTCTTCACCCGCCTAGCACGCATTCGTGCATATGTTAAGTATCCAGATCAAATGAAGCGGGGTACCCAAAAGGGAAAATGGGGGGTTAGTATGTGTTGTTGTTGTTGTCCTTCTTGAAGAGGACCAATGATACCAGGAGTGTGATGTCTTGACCTGCAAGTGAATTGGACTTAAGTGAGGCAGGACTGTGCAGGTCATCAGCCACACTCTCTCCTCTAGAGTCATTAAAATCCAGTGGCAAGACATTAGGATGACTGATGATAGCCATGAATGTAGTAGGAGACCTTAGTCTTTCTAAGCTAAGGTCTTTCCCAGGTCTCGGTTTGTCTGAAGCAACACACATTTAGTTGGTAAAAGCTAGGCAAGAACTGGGGTTAAAAAATGGCCTGCTTTGCCTTCACAAAAGAATTAACCAGGGAGAGAAATGCCCTCAGAGTTTCTGGCCATAACAGAAACAATTGCTATTTACACTCACTGTGAGCCATTAAAATGCAAACAATTCAAATAATTTGTTAATGTTTAATAGGTAAATTGAACCACCACCACCACTTATCTCCTTTGGGACCGTGATGGAAGCAACCCATGCCTGGAGCCCAAGAACTTTGAAAGTAACCATATCCCCCAACTACTACACCTATTTTTGGCCTGGCCCCTGCAGCCATCACTGAGGGGAGAAATCACTGGGAGGAAGGGTCCCAACTTCCTCATCAAAATTAGTAATAACAGCTGATCAACTGCCATCAAAAGGCATATAGGAACAAGAACCTTTGCTCTACAACATCTCTCATATCACCATCTCAGCCCCTATATGTATTATTTAGGGAAGCAAGTTCAGTAGAGAAAAGGCCATCTGTTCCTACTACTTAAGCAGCCTAGTAACTTGAAGGAGAGACAGATGGCAGATATTTCAGGCAAGTAAAACTGCAAGCACAACCTTGACCACAATCTCCCCTCAAACTGATAGAGCCCAGAACCCTGAGCTTTGTATCCTTGGGAACAGCGATACTTTCAGCCCAATGCCCTTAGCCATTATCCTGGGATGTATAGCTTATGGAGATGCCAACTGACAATTGCTTCTCTAGGGGTTATAGCCAAAGCTGTTCAAGACCTAGGAAAAAAAAATTCTTTGCCCCCAAAGTTCTTGACACAGTCAGAAGACTCAACATCTGAAAATATGATTTTGTCAGTGGAAATGACATTAAAGAGAAGATATTACGATTCACTTTTTCTCTGCACCGAAAGGACCATAGGACCTTTCCAACTGACTTGCAGCTGAAAATTTCCATATATGTTGTCTCTCCCATTAGAATGTGAGCTTCAAAGCAGGGACCCTCTTACTTTTCCATTTATATTTCCAGAATTTAGCATATCACTTAGCACATAGCAAATACTTCATGGAGGCTTTACTCCATTCATTCACTCAATAATATTAGTGAAAGGTGAAGTCACATAGTTTAAGGTTCCAATTTGATGGGAGAACCTTTAAAATAACACATTTTTAAATGATTTCAGATTCACAAAACTTGAGAGTTTAAAGGAATCTCAGAAACTGACTAGTGCAAATTTTACATGAAAGAATCCCCATTTTATTCACCTAATAAGTGATCATAAAACCTCTGTTGATTTTGATTTCTGAATGAAAGAAAGGAAAGGGGACCAAAAGTCACCACCTCCTTCTATTCAGGGCAATAATAAGAGTTAGTACATGGCAGAAATCATCTATCAGATGGTGAGGCTTCAGGACATATGAGGATTTGATGACATTGTGGTCTTAGTGGACCAGTTAACTCAGATGGTCAGACCATAGTGCTAATGAGATCAGGATTGTGGGTCCTACCTCTAACCCATTGCTTCACATGTTGTTTTCAGATCCAAAAACATATATCTTGCAAATACTTTTTTTTTCCCTTTTAGTAATCAAATAGAAGCTTTCCCTTCTTCCCCTTCCCCCTTTCTTCTCTTTTTTAAAAGGATAGTTATAAAGCCCATTGCAAAATGATAGCCTCCAGGTTTCTACCTGTGTAGTGTAAATTGTTTCCTTGGCCTTTTGAAGATAATTAAATATATCATCTGTCTAGAGGTGCATGCGGTGTATTAAAGTTTTACATTAGTCATTAAAGATTTAGTTGCAGACTCTCTCTCCTAACGAAACAATCTTCCAAGCATTAGATTTTCTTTTTTTACTTTAAATTAGAATCTCTCCTCTACTCTTTCACACGTATTTGCAACAAAACCTTGTGTGAAATATAGCTCTTAAATGAATAAAGTATGAGCTCCCCTCAGTACCTCTTGCTGGGCCCTTAATGAAATCCATTTCTCTTTGATGTTCTCAATTAAAAGAAGAAAAGAAATGGGACTGTGACTTTAATTATTTCTTGATCTATTTGTGCTTTTGTTTCAATGACAGTAAGTCTAGTTCATGGCCAAAGATTCCCAGAGTTTCCTGCCATGCCTAGACTCATGTGAGGTATTGGAGAAAGGGGCGGGGGGGGGGGGGGGGGGGGGGCGGGATTTACTAATCCCTTTTAAATTTCCTCTGCTGATTGTTTCCAATTTATCCTGTACATAGCTTGTTTGTACATAGTTGTTTGCATGGTGTCTTCCACATTAGAACGCAATCTCCTTGAGGGCAGGATCTATCTTTTCCTTTCTTTGCATCCATAGCATTTAGGACAGTGCTTAGTACAGAGTAGCCACTTAATAAATGTTTATTAACTGACCAAATACTTAGTACAATGGAAATGAAGCTTATGGGAATCTACAGGGAGCAAAGAACAGAACAGTGAATCTTGTCTGAAAGATCTAGCATGATCCCTCGTTCATTCATGGTAGGGACTAAAGACCCTAAAGAAGCATGATGAAGCCTGATAACTTTCTTCCACTGAAAAATGGATGTCCCAAGTAGAAAAATATTAGAATGTTCAAGGGTCTTTTATTTTTCTTCAGGTATATTTTAAGATCGACTAATTATTATTGAGTGTCTATAATGTGTAAGGGCAATATGGTATAGACACATAGGTTGTATTTATCTGAGAATGGATTTCTAAGATTATAGCTTTAACTAGGTCAGGGTAACTGGATATATTCCAGGGCTCTGAAACTTAGAGGGTGCTAATAATATGATCTTGCAATGTGCTTCTTTCCCCAAATGACCATACTC
>CM053585.1:122542333-122559442 GCA_028646515.1 Pseudochirops corinnae | reverse complement strand
GAATGACTGAGTAAGGAGGCAAACCTCCTTAGGAATACCAGATGATTGTTCTTTTGTTCCTTGTTCTGAATACTGTGACTACTTTGGTGAAAACTATGTGGCCATTTTAATGTTAAGCTGTTGTGAACACTATATTGTGATTTTCTGTGATAAGATGCCATGTTGTGAATATTATATTATGATTTATTGTGAATGTTTGCCTTGATTTGTTATGGAATAAATGGAGTGTTCACTATACTGTGTAATCAGAACTTTAAAAGCTGTTCACAATAGCATTCTTTTGGGAAGCTGCTTGCGCATGGCATTACAGTCATTAGTATCAATAAAAGAGGCTTTCATTTCAAAGGGAGATGAGTTTAACATTCTGATCAATATCAGAGAGGTCAGGAGTTAGGATTTTATCAGCTGAATCAAGAATAAATATTATTAGCTTTAAACTTGAATAGCTCAAAACTACACTCAGATTCTTGGGACAAACTGCATCACTCTGATGACTACTTTACCAGCTGTGTAACCTTGGCAAGAAACTTAACTTTTCTTTGCCTCAGTTTCCTTTTCTATAAAAAAGAGGACCAATAATAGTACCTACCTCCCAGGTTTGTTGTGGGAATCAAATAGAATTGAGAAAGTGCTTAGTACCATGTCTGGTACATAGTAAGTACTGCATAAATGGTAGCTGGTATTAATAATAATAATAATTATTATTATTGTTTCCTACTTATCTTCTATGAGGTTTGTTTGTATATGTTTATATGCTCTGACAGGTGTTGGGCTTTCCCAGAGAGTGGTAAGGACTTGGAAAAATCAATTTTATAAACAGAAAATGGGGAACTATGGTGAAACAGAAATCCAGATGGGGAGGAGTAGATATGGAGGTTTAATGGATAGCAAACTAAATGTTAACAGTGTGACAGGCAGTCAAAAGAGCCAAGGCAATCTTAGACTGCATTGAGAGTGTGTCTTTTAGACTTCTTTCACCACTATTCATGCTGTCACATTCTTATCCATCAATATTTTGTGCCATTCTGTGATGTATTCCCACTTTTTAAAATATGACTCCTGCTTGGAACTCTCAATGATTCAACCTATTTGTCATTCCTTACAAAAAATACTCCATCACCTGGCAGCATAATTTGCATTGGCTTGGAATGCTCTGACGTCTAATGGCCAAGTCTTAAAATCTCTGGATTCGTTTAAAAAAAAAAACTTCTATAAGAGGTCTTTCTCTATCCCTAAAGCTCCTAGTACCTTCTCTTCTTAGACTACTTTCCATCTACTCCATATTTTATATATGTGTATATATATATATTTTTTTCTCTGTCCCATTGAAGTGTATGTTTCTTAAGACAAAAGCAGTTTTTGTCTTTGTTTGTATCCTTAGCCCTTAATGCAATACCTAGCACATAGTAAGTGCCTAATAAATCTTTGCTCTTTGATTGGGTACATAAAAATTTACACAAAAGGTTTCCCCAAATCTGCTTTTAAAAATTAACTGCTATTGCCCTTGTAAAACACAGTTTAGTCTGTGAGATGGGACATCTCAGGACTCGGGATAATTCAATTCCTGCTGCCTTTTACAATGTTGTGTATTTCTTACAATATAAATGGAGACTTCCTCAGGCTTAGTGTCATTGTTGGAGTTTTACCCTATCTGGTCACTGTGATAGCACTATTGATTTATGAAGTATTCCACTTAATAAAGTCTGTTAACTTTACTAACATCTTTCTGACTCAGGCCTTTGTTCAAAACCTTCCTCTCGTTTTAAAATCTTTCTTTCCTCATGGAAGACAGAGATTGGGATCAGGCTGTGGAGTTGTCGTTAGCTTAGCAGGCAAAGGCAGGTGGACACTCCCACGTCTTACTCTTAGAATGATCATTGTTCACGTGCTTCCAGTTGTGTCTGACTCTTAATGACTCCATTTAGGGTTTTCTTGACAAAGGTGCTGACGTGATTTGCCATGCCCTTTTCCAGCTCATTTTACAGATGAGGAAACTGAGGCAGAGTTAAGTGACTTGCCCTGGGTCACACAGCTAGTGTCTGAGGTCAAATTTATCCTCCTGACCCCAGGCCTGCCACTATACCCACTGTACCACCCATTTGCTCCTTAGAATCATAGGTCCATATGCTTAGAGATGGAAAGAGAAACCTTAAAGTATATCAAGTCCAACTACCTCATTTTATAGACCTAGAAAGGATAAATTCAAAGTCATATTGGTAAAAGGAATAGTAATAGTTGGCCTTTGGATAGAGCCTCAGCAAAGTACTCTGAATAAGTTGTTGATCCTTAAAATAAACCTGTGCTGTATGTGTTTTATTATTCCCATTTTAGAGATAAGGCAAGTGAGGTTCAAAGAAGTTGTGAGTTAGTATGATACAGCTGGTAAAAGTCTGTGATAGTGTTTGCACCCAGATATTCCAGATCTCAAGTCCAGCATGTTATACGCTAGCATTTCCACTTTGTGCTGAAAGTTTCAATAGTCAACTATGCTTTAAATGGAGCCATCAGAAACACCAGTGAGAAAGTTGTGTCCTGACATCTTATTTACTTATTAGCTAAGTAGTTCTGTCACTCTCCTTGTCCTGGAGATGTGGGGAAGCAGGCAAATGTTCCTTTTTTTTTCTTTTTTACTTGATTATATTATCATCCAGGGCTGTTAATTTCCTTCTCAGCATCATTATTTTTTATTAAAGAAAAAGATGAAAGCCCTTGAAGTCTCATGGGAAATGATTCTCTCATATCCCACAATACAATGTGTATTCTCAGGTAAGATGCCCAAAATGATATGACATTATTATATTCCTGGATATACTTCTTTTACACTATACACTTTCTTTTATTATTATGAACTTTAACATACATCATCAAATACAAGCATTGTTTGGAACTGTGACCTTCTGTTATTCATGGTTTATTTTTTAAAGTGCAGATTAAATTTAAAATAAAAATAATATGCTCTGTTTCTCTGTGTCATCTTCTGAATTTCTTCCCACTCTTTTCTGTATTTTTTTGGAAATGTTCGTCAATGTTCGGTAATTCATTTGTTCATCAATATTCCTACTCAACCACTCTCTCTGTCCAAGGAACTCTTCTATTGTAACACTAATTATAGCCTAGCAAAACAAATCAACACATTAGCAATGTCTGAAAATGTATATTTCATTCTACATTTGCAGTCTATCACCCCTTCCCAGAAGTGGGAAATTCCAGCGACTTCATCAGTAATCTTAAAATATTGGACACTTCATTAGTAAGCGTTCTAAAGTCTTTCAAAGTTGGTTTTTTTCCCACATTGTTATAATCATCATGTAAATTGCTTCCAATTCTGCTCAGTTTTTTCTGCATCAGTTAATATAAGTCTTCTGGGCATATTGTCCAATGAACCAATTTTTCTGAAAGAAGCAATGGCAAGTGTATTGGCAGAATGTTTAGAGTCCATTTTTCCCAAATAAATAATCCTTCAGGGCCAGTTACTGATTTTAGACTCAAATTATATGGAAATTTAAATTGACAGCACTGTATCTTGATGTGCTTTTCCAGAGAAATTAACAAACTTCCTCTAGTTACAATGCCTGCAATAAATACCCTTTGTCAACAGCGTAGGCATAATTGACTCAACAGAAAATATATAGTTCAAATTAATTATTAGAATAGCAAACTTTGATCTTCTCCTCTCACTAGATCTAATGTTTAGGCAGAAAAAATACATCCATTATCTCATCTACTAAATTAGGTGTTTCCACATTTTCAGAGAGTTAGAGATAGAAGGTACCATATGTTGTCATATAGTCTAACCCTTCATTTTCTAGGTGAAGGAACATGACCAAAAGGCTAAGTGTTTCTCTTCTTACATAGATAATGAGTGGTAAAACTGGATCTTGAACAAAAATTCATCCTCTATAAATCTAGGCTCTTCTCTATAGTAATATCCTTAGAACAGATGACCTTTCAGTTCTGAGATCTATAATTCAATGCATAAATGAAAGGATTTTGACTTATACCCTGAAAAAAAGTGGGATTTAGGGGAAACAAGAAAGGGACATGATAGAGTCAGGTCAGAGAAGGTCCCTTCCCCCAGAGGAGAGGGAAAGAAATGTTGACAAACTCATAGAGAATAAATGAAGAATTCATATGTGCGCTATATCAAGAGCTGATAGACTCTCCTAGGAGGTCTTCAAGTAGAGGTTGTATGATCACTTATTGAAGATATTTTCATGGTGATTGCTTTCATTTACAGGGTAGACTAGATGATCAATGAGGTCCCTTCCAACTCTAATTCTGTGAGTCTGTGAAGCACAGTCTGATATTTACAGGGTTTTTACCACTACTCATTTAATTATCTAACTTGTTCATGATTTGTGTGTTCACAGAGACTTGGGTGCTACTAACCCTAGATCAATGAACTTGTAAAGGGATGTTCCTGGGTTATTTTGAATTTAAAAATGAGGTAATACATGCAAAGCACTATACAAATGGTAGGTATAACCCTTAGCTCCCTTCGAGGACTGTCTCAATGCCATCTTTTGAAAGAAGACTTTCTTGATTTCTCTGGTTGTTTTAGCTGTATTTTTATTTTATGTCTGAAGACATTGTAATATACATATCAATAAACATATTGAAATTATTCTGGTAGAATTCAAGCTCCTTGAGATCTGGTAACTATCTTGCTTTTGCGTTTGAATTGCTAGCTACAGAATCTGGCATGCGGTAGTTGCTCTGTCATGTTCAACTCTTTATTATTTCATTGGGGGGTTTTCATGGAAAAGGTACTGGAGGGGTTTGCCATTTCCTTCTCCAGTTCATTTTACAGATGAGGAACTGAGGCAAACAGGATTAAGTGACTTGCCCAGTGTCACACAGCTGGTAAGTATCTGAGATTAGATTTGAACTCAGGAAGATGAGTCTTCCTGACTTTAAATCAGACATTTTGTCCACTGTTCCACATACCTTCCCATCTGGCATATATAGTAGGGGTTGAATATATACTTATTGGTTGATTCCTGCTTAGTCCTTATCAAGGTTTATATGTCATTTTGAAATTCAGTTAAGCCTTTGGACCCTTTCACAGAATAGTGTTTTTAAATGAATAAAATAAAATATGCAAGATTATAAAGGAAACCAGCTACATTGAAAACAACTATCTATCTATCTATCTATCTATCTATCTATCTATCTATCCATATACACATAAGCATACACAAACATACATACACACATATATACACATCCATAGATACATGCATATATACATACACAGATATATACATAGATACATGCATACATACATACATACATATATAGATATATAGATATATAGATGTAAACTCACAAACTCCATATGAAAGACTACTACCAGGAGTATCATATTTTTTGGCTTCAGTTAAATTTTTTCTCTGTTGACTCTTATCTATTGATTCCCTAAACTCTGGCTTTTAATAGAGTCACCCTTTTTGCTCATCCTACCAGATACATAGATTCTTTGAGGTGTAGCATGGAAACTTGCTTATTAATCTCCTACTAAATTCAGACACAGATTTACCACTCACCATTCCCGGAGCTGGAAGGGGTTTTGCTCAATTTGCTAGCTGTGATAAGAAAATTTGTTTTTGTTTTTTTTTTCCAATTCAGCAAAAGTATTTTACTTTTGTTTTACACACAGACACACACATTTATATAAATATATGTATATTATATATGCACACATGCATGCATATACATATACATGTATATACATGTATGTACACACATGTGTATGTGTGTACATGTGTGTATGAATGTAAGCTCCTTATAAGCAAGCATTGTTTCATTGTTTGTATTTTATTTGTACAAAGGTACTAGGATTTGGTAGACCCTTAGAAATATTTATTAAGTGATTGGCTAATTGATTTTATTTTATTCTCTGACTCATTTCTCATTGCCTCACGGTTCATAATTCATATATCATTCATAAAATTTAGCTGTGCAATGAAGCTTAGGGATCACCTGATCCAAAATTGATCCAGCTTCTACAGATGAAGAAACTGAGGCTCAGAGAAGTTCTTTGACTCACCCAAAGTTACAAAGGCAATAAGTTTCATATGGCATCATGATTTAATTGTTCTTAGTCCTCTAAAAATCTGGGTATTTTTAAATTTATTTTTGCTATAGTTAGGTCTTAATGAGGATGCTCTGTAATGAAAGCTGATATAGCAAATTATTCTCTTGACTTCATACATATTTCCTGAACAGCATTTTTTTTTCTCAAGCATTTGCCATGGGCTGAATAAAATTAACACAGGGCTCAACATCTCGCACCTTCATTCCAAAGCTTTGAAGGGATCATGCATCTATTGATGGATGGGGCTATCTAGTCCAACTCTCCCACTTTACAGATGAGAAATTGATGTACAGGATGGACATATGTCCTGGACAGAAAGTATCAGATGGCATTTGAACCAAGGTCCTCTGAAGACAGAACCAATTTTCTTTCAGCTGTGTCACAACAAATCATTTGTTTGGCTGTCCTCTATTTTTTGTTTGTTTGTTTGCTTTTACTTTGCCCTGAGAACTCTGAGCAGGAGCTATGTTGTCTTCTACACCTGCTTTTTTCTCCTGGACCAGAATCTAAAAGAAATTGGGTTTTTCTACTCTTTGATCTATGAATATTAGCATGAACAGGAAAAAAAGGGATTTTAGAAAAATATACAATACCTATTTCATCATAAGATCATGAGTGAGTATGTGATCATACCAAGGAGACGGCAAACTCACAGAGAGAGGAGCTGGTTATTCTTTGAACTTTTGCCCTTGGTGTAACATTGTTTGGTCCAAGTAAATGTTAGAACTCAATATGAACCGGATTCTCTGGTCTTGACCTTCACCAAGAATATAAAATGCACCATCCTGGTAATCTTGAGAATCCTTCCAAGACAATGAAGACACCATCTTCCAACCACCTTGATTCACAATATCACATAACATTCAATTTTGGGAGCTTTGATCTTTGGAAGGTGCTCTTGGCCACCATTGACAAGTTTAAAGGGATTCCATTATAGGGTTTGGAGAATCACTGCTTCCAAAGTAAGAGGTCCTTCCCAGAACATCAAATTCAAGGAAGGTTTGCAAAAATACAATTTAGAGAAATGGACAAAACTTAACAGCTAGAGAGAATACCTGAGTGAGAATGACAACAATGACAACTATGAAGCATCTTAGACATCTGAGAGCAGATGTCTAAGAAGAATGGAAAACAGCCTTAAAATGCATCTTCTCTGACATGCAATATTTTTCAGTTGTAAAAATTCATTACAAAACAAATCTCCAAGCCACCTGGAAGAACAGCATTCCAGCCCAGTGAAGGGAGTAGCCATACCGATGAAATTAGAGATCATACAAGTGTTTTCAAGTACACTTGAAGATACACTTGAAGAACCTTGAGGCAACTTAAAGATAAAAATATCTTTACCCCTTTATCCCCCTCCTACCTTTCTAGTCTCCTACATTTATTTAATCCTGCCTTCATGTACTTTGCAATCCTGTAATGCCAGTTTCTTTGATATTTCTTGCACAGGATAATCTACCTCCACATTCCAAGCATTTTTGCTGACTGTTCCCATGCCTAAACTGCTTTTCCTTTTAATCTATGACTTCTGGCTTCCTTCAAGTCCCAGCTAAAATCCTACTTTCTTATAGGAAGCCTTTCCCACTCACCTTGATATTGGCATTTTCCTTTAGTAATGATCTCCAATTTGTCCTGTATGTATTTTACTTGTATATATGTGTTTTCATATCATCTCTCCCATTTGACTCTGAGCCCCTTAAGAGCAGGCAGAGCCTTTTGCCTTTCTCTGGTTGGACTTCTGCAACAGAGCCCAGTAATGGCAGGGCACAAAAGGGAAGCAAGGCTTAGTACCTTACCCAGAGGAGAGAAATCATACACATTGAATCCCAATTTGGACAGCACTCTGTTGCCATGTTTTTAATTGTTTCAGTAAAAAGGGACCCACTGAAGGTGACAAGAGAGTGCCCATCCCTTTTCTTCTTTTTTTTTTTTTATTTGGCCTTTCTCTGGATTGTTATATTTATCCTTAATAAGAAGCACTGGAGCACTTATCCCTGTGAAGAACACAGAAGAGGCTTCAGTACCAGATGTGTGGGTTTCTCTTCTAAATAAAATACATCCTAGACTGACCAGCCTTCTGAAAAGGCCACACTTAAACATAAACACTGGGGAAATATGAAGACTGATTTCAAACAATTTGCTAGATCAGATTGAGCAGCATTGACTGCTCATTATTTGGACCACTGAAGGGAAATGATCATTGCCATGTATCTGAGAGAGCAAGAGGGCATAGGATTATATGATTTGCAGAGGTCACTTCATAGTTCTATAATCCTATAATTGAGCAGCATTTGGCATTTCTAGTTCATTGTTTCTCTGAATTCTATTGCTTAGTAATTGCAAAATCTCTGCAATTTTGATGAACGCTCATTTGGAATTTGTGAAAATTCAGAACATGTGTGATCCTTTAGGAGGAAATAGTTCAAAATAAAAGGAATAATTGGAAACTCATATATTGTTGAAATATTATTGTGGAATGGAGGTCTACTTTGAATTGAATTTTCCCTTTATACAACTAATTTTCCCTCTTAGTATTGATTTTTAGGTTAAAATGTAGTGTACTTGAAAACACTTGTATGATCTCTAATTTCATCGGTATGGCTACTCCGTTCACTGTATCTAATCTGTTGCCAAGTTTTATCAATTCTACTCTTGCAATATCTATGAGCTCCTTTTCCTCCTGTGGTACTGCCACCACCCTGGTGCAGACCCTCATTACTAGACTCTTAAATTATTGAAATAGTCTGACAATTGGTTTTCCTGCCATAAATCTCTCTACTCCAGGCCATCCTCTACTCAGTTGCCAAAGTGAATTCCTTAAAGCATAGGTCTGACCATCTCACTGCCCCTGTTCAATAAATTCCAGTGATTCTATGTTACCTTGGCATTCGAGACTCTTTATAGACCCCCAGCCCCGGAGTCAGGAGGACCTGAGTTCAAATTCAGCCTCAAACACTTAACACTTACTAGCCATGTGACCTTGGGCAAGTCACTTAACCCCAATTGCTCTGCCTTCCTGCCTCCCTCCCTCCAAAATGTCAAAACAAACAAAACCAAAAAATATCTTTACCCCTTTATCCCCCTCCTACCTTTCTAGTCTCCTACATTTATTTAATCCTGCCTTCATGTACTTTGCAATCCTGTAATGCCAGTTTCTTTGATATTTCTTGCACAGGATAATCTACCTCCACATTCCAGGCATTTTTGCTGACTGTTCCCATGCCTAAACTGCTCTTCCTTTTAATCTATGACTTCTGGCTTCCTTCAAGTCCCAGCTAAAATCCTACCTTCTTATAGGAAGCCTTTCCCACTCACCTTGATATTGGCATTTTCCTTTAGTAATGATCTCCAATTTGTCCTGTATGTATTTTACTTGTATATATGTGTTTTCATATCATCTCTCCCCATTTGACTCTGAGCCCCTTAAGAGCAGGCAGAGCCTTTTGCCTTTCTCTGAATCCCAAGTACTTAGTGCAGCATGTGACATATGGTAGATGCTTTAAAATGTTTATTGACTGAATGAATGTTTAATCATATTTTCACCTCATTCAGAATGTCACTCAGTCATTAACTACTTTCTGAGTACATACGATCATGCAAACAACATATATATATATATATATATATATATATATATATATATATATATATATATATATAGTGGGGATAGAAGGTAATATCAGAGAGATAGGCTTGAAATCAGGAGGCTGAGTGTTGTGTAAGAAAGACCAAGTAGACTATTGTAGTAACTGGATCAGGGCATGAATGGGAGATAACATTGGGAAAACATTGGGAAGACAGGCAACTGGCCAGTTATGATGCTCAAACACAGCATTTAATATCTGATCCTGTAGTTAAGAGGAGATGATTGGAGTTTACTGAGAAGCAGGATGACATGGTTACATCTAACATTAAGGAAGACTACTTTGGGCAGCTGAGCAGATAAAGGACTGGAATGAGGAAAGACTTGAGGCAATGTTAATCATAAGACAACTATTGGAATAATCTCTCATCTCTCTATTAGACATGTGGTAAAGGCCTATATAAGGGTTATGGCTTTGTGAATGAAGAGGATGACATCATTGTTGCTGACCTAGGTTTATGAGAGGAGTTCTTTACAGTAATTGGGAAGTTGGGAAGATGAGATGTTTGAGGATGGGGAAAAAAAAGAATGAATTCCCTTTTCAACATGTTAAATTTGGGATGCCTAGAGACATTTAATTTGAGATATCCAAAAATTTGGTTTGTAATATGGGAGTATAACTCATAAGAGATATTATGGCTGGATTATATCTGAGAATCATTAATAGTGAGATAATAATTGAAAGCATGGGTCCTAATAATATTACTAAGCAAGAAAGCAAGATAAGAAGAAGGAAGAGGAGGAGGAGGAGGAGAATTTGTAAAGTATAAAACATTTGCACATTATGTCATTTGATCCTCACAATAACCTTAGAAGATATATACTACTCTTTAATGAAATTTTAGAGATGAAGAAATTGAATCAAAGATAAGCTAACTTATCTCAGGGTCACACAAAAAGTGAGTGTCTTAGGCAGAATTTAGACTCAGCTCTTTCTGACTCCAACTTCAGCACACATTGTACCATATACCTGCCAAGGGATAAGGGCTCAAGATATAGGTTTGAAGATAGCCATAATTAGTGAACATGACCTGTAAGAAGAGTCAAAGAAGAGAGGTAGAGAGAAAACAGATAAGAGGTGATCAGAAGTAGATGGAAGAGTAGAGAGATGAACCAGGGAGATCATTATCAATAAAATCTAGACATGAGAAAATACAAGAAGGCAGGGATGGTATTTTTATTTTGTCCTTTGAGCTTCAGCACCTAGCACAATAACAAATGTTTGTTGATTGATTATATAGTGGTTGAGAATTACTGTAGCTGAATAATTTATTACTCCATAGCCAAACTATTCCCATACTTAGCTAGGCTGGTCCTTGGACATCAAAGCGTATTTCCCAGCCTTCCTCAAAGCTTTTACACTAATTTGACCTGTTACAGTTTATACTTTTTTGCACACCCATGATACCTCCATACCACAATAAATTGTCACAAAAGGAATCTAGTGGAGATGTAGAAAATAGCATTTTAAAAGTATTAAATCAAATATTTTACCTTTAGAGAAGTTCTCCACACCGTTTTAATAAGTAAAAGGAGTTTTATTCCTTGGGAGCTACATATTTCCTACTATAAGAGGTAGAGGAATCCCCAGATCAATTTAACACTAAATGTGCTTACAACAGGTATTCCTTTTATAAACCCAGATTACATGTTCCAGTGAAGGGTGTGAACATATCAATTCACAACTATGAGAGGTCTGAAGAACTTCAGGGACATGCCTTGTTATTCCTCAGCAAAAATGAAGACATCTCTTTAAGGATACTGTATTGAGAATGAATCAATTAAATTGACCTTGGACTGAGAGTAGATGAATGGTTTGGTTGTGCATGAGGCCTCTAAAAGAGTCTTCATTGTTGATTTAAGGCATTTTTATATTTTTGAAAGAATGAATTAAGAAGAATTTGGTGAACACCTACTATGTGGTTAGGTACTGGGCTACAAATTAAAAAGTGAGATTACTTCTGCCTTCAAGTAGCTTACAGTCTAATAAGAGAAGACAATATGTATAATGGTGGCCAAGAAAAGAAGTTTTAGTCTGAGGGATTGAACCACAGGACAGTCAATTACCATTCCAGAGAAGTAACGATAGGTTTGCATCCGTCACTCTTCCCCTTCATGAACAAAGGTCCAAAGGCCTTAGAATATACACTGATCCCTGAGGTATGCCTATGAATTGGCATACTCCCTCCACAAATACCAGCTTATCATTCATTCTTTAGCCTAAAGATGTTAGCAATTAGAGAAAAATGGTAGAGTATAGAACATTCCTGGAGCCAGAGTACCTGGAATCTGAGTATGTAGGCCCAGGACTTAAAAGGCAGTCATGGGGGTACATATGTTTCTAACCCTTAGGTATCTGTGGAGAAGATAGTCTCAAGTCCTGGCTTTCTCCAGGACAGTTGAGAGATTTTGAGCTTCAATTTCTTGGTCAAGGGAGGAGGGTATGCCTAGGCATTATTAGGAGGGAATATAGACATCTAGAAGAAAGGTAGCTCCTGAAACATCCCAGACTTGGGGCTACTTCCATTGATTGTAACTGCAAATTTGAGAGTTCTAGGCTATAGACTTCTACAAAGATACTTAGGGAGTTACTAGGCAAGGTCAGTTTTTTAGGAGGAGAAGACAGTCATTCAGGTAAACCCAAAAAGCAAGAGGAATAGAATGAGTGTATAAGTCATAATATAGGAAAGGGAAAACTTAGACCTTGACCTCCATTACTACTATGAGATATTTCAGCCTATTAGCCTCAATCACATTCCATTTTGGCAGGAGCCCAAGTCTTCAGAGTAGTAGTCTATGAATGGGTGGTTGTGTGGGTCTCTGGGATAGTAATAAATGTTTGGGGGATGTTAAGGAGCAAACTGTTTTTCAAGTCCAAGTATGTTTCCATTTCAAGAGAGTATGATCCCTCAAGGTGATACCATAAAATTAGATGTCCATATGTATGTCTGGAATGACAGATGTACTTGCTGGGCTATCAGGAGTTTTCCTTGATACCAAAATGAAATTAATTGTCCTCTGGGAGGAATCTAAACCACAGGGATTTGAAGACTCTAGGACCCAGAGGAAAGGTGGGACTCACCACAGAAGGAAGACAATTCTGTCTTTTATATGCTATAATGAATCCTTTATGTAATATCTGCATTTTCTTCGAGGTGGAAAAAGGTTGTACTGTGTCCAATGTATGCATCATTACACTGACTATCCATACCATACTTAGCCACATATACGGAAGTGTGTACATGAACTATATTTGAGTTATATACAGGGTGCAGGAAATAAGAACCAAAGAGAGAATGATTTGGGGTGGTTCCCCTTCATGACTATGTATGTCCAGTGCCTATACAACAGTTGAGTAATACTATGGAGATATGTGCATCATGTACCACTTTTTTGAGGCAGTTGGGTGACTTGCCCAGGGTCACATAGCTAGGAAGTATCTGAGGTAGAATTTGAACTCAGGTCCTCCTGACAACAGGGCTAGTGCTCTATCCACTGAGCCACCTAGATGCCCCCCATGTACCACTTCTAACAAGATACCTTTTCTGATTCTCCCAATTCTTAATCCTCTTTCCCTCTTGAAATTACTTTGTAGCACAGTTATCCCTTCCACATCGCACCTTCCCCCATCATGGCTTTGATATACTGCCATTTAGCATAAGAAATTAAATGAGAATTTTGGGGAAATTTTGTGAAAGCCACAGATGACACATGAAGACCAGAAGATGACACATAAAAAGTTTAGAAACTGGAAAATGTAGAAAATATATGTATAATATTATATAATATCAACATATTTTATCTTTTAATACCATAAATATACTCAAATTTTGCAATAAGGTAATGAATAAAAAAAAAAATCCAACTTCTTCTCTGGTATGAAAGGAGGATCAAAAATTCTTACCTGGATTTTCCAGATCACATCCCTAATACCCCTAATGTAGAAAGGATAACTATAATTTGTACATAGTTCATATTTAGTCTTTTGGTGCATGCAAAGAAGTAATGTTCCCTTTGTACAATGTGAGCTCCCTGAGAAGAGTAATTGCATTTTTTTCTTTATTTTGACCTAGTGTAGTGCCTTGCCCCTAGTAGGGACCTAACAAACATTTATTGAATGAAAGGAAAGGGAGAAGAATTTGTGGAGTAGGGTGTTGTAGAAAGAATATATGATTGGGAATTAAGAGACAATTTAGAGTCCCAATTTTGTCCCTACCTCCAATATCTGTGAAAGATCAAGCAAGTTGCCTAATCTCTCTCAGAGTTAGTACAAAGAAGCGTGGGGGAAGGAGGTATAATACTTGGAGTAAATGATCTCTGGGTGTATGCTGCCTCTAAATCATCCTAAGGTTTCAAGGAGACTGCAACAAAACACCGCTATTGCCCTGCTATCTGTAAAGCTCAAGTTCTTTTTTCAACACAGTGTTTCCTGAGATTTCATCTTAGACTGTAATCAAGGTGCCTGGAAACATGGTTCAATCTGATATAATCAAATCCTGGTTTGAATCAATTCTTCAGGACTCCAGTTTTAAGAACATCCAAAATAAGTTCTTCCAAGTTTGCATAAACCTATTTGTAGATATTCATTTCTCACATTTTTCAACATTGTAGATAGTTTAAACCTCTGCTGAACACAGTGAATGTATTACTAATCTTTGGGAAATGTGCTACTCTGTCTTCAGTGCACAGATGTTGGGCTTTATAATGTGTTCCTACCATACTTCAAAGCACACAGAATGAGGGATGGGAGAATTGCATTGGATTGAAATAAGAACCCATTCTCACTTTGCAGATTTGGAGTACCAACCCCATCACAATTCTTTGGAGGGACCAAAGTAATTTACTGTTGGCAAAACTCTTCCATTTGGTTGAATTTAAGTGTAAATAAATCAGAAAAGTACTTACTCCATTTCCTTTAAAATACACCAGGGTGAAAATTCAATGCAAAAATTGTGAGGCAAAATGAATTTCTGAAGGAACTTTAAAATGGTTTGAGACATTTATGAACCAAAAAGAATTTACTCATCATTTTTGTGCAACACTTTATAACAAAATGACGGGACAACACAAGGAGTTATGAGTGCCCAAAGGATATGTAGGACTGTAATAATAATCTCGAGCTGTAATAAAGTTTAAATTGTATAATTCTTCCAATGTTCAATATTCTGTTGAAGTTAAAATTGGATCAAACAAAATTAGAAAAGGAATGCAAACACCCACTCATATATCCTCTTCAGGTCATAATTGTTAATACCTTTGTGATGATAGGAAATGTGATATAACTGAGCAAGCACTGGGACATGAGTGAGAAGACTCACGTTCTAATCCTTGTTTTATTATCTGTGTCTATTTAATTTCTATAATTCCAAGTTTCCTTATAAATAAAAACAAGTAACACTACTTTTCCTACCTATATCATGGAGTTGGCATGAATTCAATTTTCAATCAAGCAAACATTTACTAAACAATTACTTATACAGAATACCATGTGAGGCATTTGCAAAGGCTTAATATTTAGACAAGATTTGAGTTCCTCATGGAATTTACAGCTTAACAAGGGACTATAGAACTTTATTAAGTGATTTTAATACAAAATAAGTAGCAACATGTACATTAGACAGGTTTAACACTCTATGAATTTCTGAAAGTGACTGCCATTATGGACAGGTCATAAGGAAGATGTCATGGAGGAGGCTGCAGGTCATTAGAGTCGAAGAGAATCAAATGAGCAAAAGCACAGAGATAAAAAGTTTTGTCTAGTTTGACGCAAAATGCTGTATACACATAAATGCTATTTGTGTTATATTTTCATGCTAAGTTTAGTCTGCATGGATATGAGAGTCTAGTTTGACACAGAGTATTTGGAATCTGGTAGAGAAAGATAAGGCTAGAAAGATGTTAACATCAGAGCGTGGAGGTTCCCCAAATGCTTGAGGTAGTCTGGGATGGCAAATGGAGACTGAACACAGAGTAAGGAATATTTGGATTTGAATCTTGCCTCTGATTCATGTTAGCCACTGGTATTTGACATAGGCAAGTCAATTAACCTTTCTGAGACTAAGCTTTCTTTGTAATAAAACGGTGGTGATAAAACCTATAGTACTTACTTCCCATGTTGGTTTTGGGAATCCAGTGAAGTAGTTTAGGTAAAGTGTTTTTAGCACCTTAAAGCACTTTATAAATGCCAGTTATTATGCCTGGAACACAAATTTGAACTTTACTTACTGAATTACTTAGAGGAAAAAAAGGAAACCTGTGAAGATTCTTTGAGCAGAATAATGATGTCACCAGATTTGTGTATTGGGAAGATTACTTTGACAACCATATGAAGGCTAGACTGGCACAGAAAGAGAAGAAAAGAGCTGGGAAGACCCTTTAGGAGACTATGAAAATAGTCTATGAAGACTCTAAGGATTATCTACCTGAACAAGGCAGATAGACAGAAGAACAGAGTGAAAATGTCAGAGATGTTTCAGAAATATAATCACTAATATTTAGTAATTTATCAGATATGAGAAATGAAGGAAAGGGAAAAGTCCAAGACAAGACTTAAGCATTAAAGTATCCAATGCTTGTTCCTCAAAAAAATCAAAAGGAGAGTTTGTTTAGTAAAAAGTAAAAAACAAAACAAAACAAAAAAACCCAATAACAAAAAGAAAAAAAAAACAGCTTTTGTTATGATGAATTTGAGGTTTGATAGGACCCAGAAGGAAGATGCATAATGGGTAGTTGGAGAGGTGGGTCTGAATGCCCATGAGAGAAGTCAGGGCTAAGAAACTGGGAAACACCTAATGGTTGTGATAGTTATTTGCCAAGGGGGATAATATAAAAGAGAGTACTAAAGAGAGGCAAAGGTAGATATCAATGTTAGAGGGTTGGAGATAGAATGAGAAAGAAGAAGAGGAATAATTAGCTAAAAAGAGAATCAAGGATGTATCATGTCACAGAAATTCAGGGAGGCAAAAATATCTAGAAGGAAGTATTGACCTACATGTCAAAAATTATAGAAAGACTAGGGGGAAAATGAAGACTATTTGAATTTGGTCATTAGGAGACTGTTGGTAACTATTCTGAAATAAATTTTTATAGAGTAGTGTGGACAAAAGTTAGATTCTGAGTTCAAGTGAATGAAGGAGAAGGGGCAGAAATGCAGTGAAGGTATCAAATTTCCCAAGAAGTTTGGCACCAAAGGGGAGTAGCAACAGTGCCTGGATGAGGAGGAAGAAAATAAAAGCATACGGTATGGAGATGGTGTTATGGGAATCTAAAGATCTTCCCTGCCCCTAGGCTCTTTGCTAAAGTGGCTACGTGACTCTGAGGACCCTTGGATATTTGAAAGTATACTCTGTTCCCTAATAGGCTGAAT
>CM053585.1:122521727-122541833 GCA_028646515.1 Pseudochirops corinnae | reverse complement strand
CTGGTTTAAAAGTTATGCATAGTTTTATAGCCCTTTAGGCCTAGTTCCAAATTGTTCTCCAGAATGGTTGGACAAATTCACCACTCTTGCAAACATTCATTAGTGTGTGTGTATACATATATACATATGCACACTTCCCTCTTTAAACCAATTCCAATGAAACTGAGGGTCAACATTAACCTCCACCCCTTCCATTGTATAAGCTCTTCCTTGTTTGCCTGTTTTATGTCAGAAAATTTTCTCTATCCTGTCTCTTCCTTTTCCCTTCTCCCTGGACTTTTCTCTTTTTTACTCCTTCATTTTTGGAGGAGGAAGGTAGAGCAATTGAGGTTAAGTAACTTGCCTAAGGTCACATGACTAGTTTTTTGTGTTAAGTGTCTGAGGCTGGATTTGAACTCAGGTCCTCCTGACTCCAGGGTCAATGCTCTACTCACTGTACCACCTAGCCACCCCAACCCCTTCAGTTTTTGGAGACCATCCCTACATAATCAACTCACATCTATTTCCTCTTTCTATGTAAACTCCTTGTAACTTCCCTAATAATGATAAAGTTACAGCCATCATCTTACCTTGCAGGCATTCCTCATAGTTTGACTTTATTGAGACCCTTATGATTGCTCTTTTGTGTTAGCTTTTCATGCTTCTCTTGAGTTGAACCCTTGGTGTTCTAATCAGGAATGTCTGAAAGTGTTCTACTTAATTAAATATCCATGTTTCCCCTGAAGGATTTAACTCCATTCACTGGGTAGATTATTCTTAGTTTTAATGCTAGGCCCTTTGACTTCTGGA
This sequence comes from Pseudochirops corinnae, assembly GCA_028646515.1. Classification (NCBI taxonomy): domain Eukaryota; kingdom Metazoa; phylum Chordata; class Mammalia; order Diprotodontia; family Pseudocheiridae; genus Pseudochirops; species Pseudochirops corinnae. The sequence goes on along the minus strand of CM053585.1, from coordinate 122,541,044 downwards.
ATACATTCTAAGTCCTTTACTCTTTTAACAAGGAAACTGCTAAATTTTGTATGATCCTGACTATGACTATAATATTTGAGTTCTTTCTTTCTGACTGCTTGAAGTATTTCTTTTTGACCTGACAGCTCTGGAACTTGGCTATAATAGTCCTGGGAGTTTTCCTTTTGGAGTCTACCTCAGGAGATGATTGATGGATTTCCTCAATTTCTATTTTACTGTCATGTTCTAAGATATCAGGGCACTTATCTCACCCTGACCTTTTATTTACTCTGCTACTACAAAATTTGATTGGGGGCATTATTTTAAAGTTGCTTAGAGGGGAATGCTAAGAGAGTTCAGCTGGTTTGCCTCTAATTTACTGTCTCATGGTATTTAACCTTTGGCAAACCATTTAACCTCCTTGAGATTTCATTTCTTCTCTGAAGTATGAGGAAGTTAGACCACTGACTTTTCTGCCTCTAAACTCTATTATTCATATAACCTCTCTCAAATTCCTATTTCTCATCTGCAAAATGGGAATAATACCTGCCTCAGTGCCTAGGATAAAGCACATATTTAATACATACCTGTTCAATTTAATTTAGAAAGAACCTAGAAATATAAATCCATACTGATTTGTAAATGACCAGGATTAGATCTCTTGGTGGATCATTAAACGTAGGTTCTACGGAGAGGAAGATAGATCAAAAAGGAAAAGAAGGGAGATGCTATGGGGTGGGTGGGGGCATCCGTGTTCAACCTGTCGAAAAGGAAATAGCACTTCACTTCCTTGGGTTTCTATTTCTCATTCTGTAAAATAAACTAGACTAGATGATCTCTAAGTCCTCTGCCTTCTCTGATATTCTATTCTAAGCAAAGACAGACATCAGAAATCTAGAAATCACATAAGGATGACCATCTACTAGAGGAAATGTGGTTCATAACACAATAATTCCCTTTTCTTTTAGCTTCTTGGGAAATAAGTAAATTCTTTGTCAAGGAAGAGAAGGCGGAAACAGAAGAAAAAGTTTTCATTATGTCTGAGATTCCTTAAATGCTGGGAGCTACTAATGAATAAATAGCAAACAAAATGCATAGGAGGCAAAATATGACCAGAATACAGTTCTGTTTTCTATTCATTGCCCCCTGAGCATCTGATGACACAGTGGGTAGAGCCCTAGGCCTGCAGACAGGAAGGCCTGAATTCCAATCCAGCCTTAGACCCCTACTAGTCAAATGACTATGGGCAAATCATTTAAATTCTGTCTGTGTCAATTTCCTCAGCTGTCAAATGAGGATAGTAATAGCGCCTAGCTCCCAGGGCAATTGTGAGGATCAAATGAGATATTTATTAAGTGCTTAGTGCAGTGCCCGGCATGGAGTAGGCATTGAATAAATGCTTATTTCCTTTCTTCTTTCCTTTGTTTGTTTCCACATTTCTTTCCAAAATAGATCTGTTCCTATCAGGGTGGCTTTCTTACTGGCTCTCACCAGATAGACTTTCCTGACGCCATGTCTCTTTCTGCCTGGAATATACTCGCTACTCTTGGCTGTTTATAACAAAACTTACTTTGCCTAATTTCCTTCCTAGCAAGAAGCTTTGTCTGATGATTGCAACCCACCTACCTTGTTCCTTATTATCTTACTAGAACTTTGGTTGTCCTTACGGGAAGTCACTACTGCACAGTTCAGCACCTTTTTAAAAAAAATTTGCATACGTGTGTAAATAGACTCTCCAACTTTACTGAAAGATCCTGAAGTGTAGAGGACGTATTTCATTTGTTCTTATATCTTCCTCATGCCTAGCCTGGCACTGGACCTTGTGCTGAGTAACTTCCTTTTTCCTCCTAGGAAGCTCAAAGTCTATGGTCAACTGCTTTATAGGAAGAGACACGGTCTCATTCAAATACAATTACTTTGTCTCCCATCTGTGATTTCAGGGAGGAAGATGTTAATGAGCAAAGTTTCATATCAAACTGAAATTTATAGTCTGTCCAGTTCGGAATTGGGAGGAAGTTCAGAAAGAAGAGGGTGAGGTTAGAACAGATTAAAGGCAGTCCATTAAAGATTGTTGTTGTCCAGTTGTTTCTGACTCTTCATAACCCCATGGACTGTCGTGTCTATGGGATCTTCTGGGCAAATACTAGAACGGTTTGCCATTCTCTTCTCTAGTGGATTAAGGCAAATAAAGGTTAAGTGACTTGCTGAGAGTCACACAGCTAGAAATTGTCTAAGAGCAGATTTGAACTCAAGTCTTCCTTGTTCTAGGTGCAGTTCTCTATTCACTGAGCCACCTCGCTATCTTAAACAAATTAAAATATATACCCTCTCCAGAGCAGGCTGCTATTTCTCTCATTCCCTCTTCTGATGAAATGATTGTACTGGAAGGAGAATAAAAGTTCTACTTTTTTTCCCACTGCTATTTCCACATCCCCCCTTTAACACCATCATGCTGCAAACTCTCTTGGGAAAAGTCATTCCATTTATAGTTGCTATTTAACTCAAATTCTAGTACCAGTTATTGACTAGAGTTTAAGTCATTCTTACACCTTTCTTAAGGAAAGTACATGCTTTGACGCATTCATCTCTTTATTCTAAGACACCCTTATACACACACAAATATATGTGTCAGTATGTGTGCTCATACAGTAATTTGATATAATTAGATAGACAGATAGATGTTCCTTCAAGTATACAAATCTGTTCAGCTTCACCATACCTGTGAGAAAAGTTAACCTCTCCAATGAGCAGTTGAGATTCCACTGAAGTTCCAAAGGATCTTGCAGGTCAGATGGAAAATATCTACCTTGTGAAAATATTCTGTAGATGACTATTTATAAAGGATGTTTTTCTAAGCATGTTCAAGCCACATACATGTAGAGGATGTATTGTCAGCTTAGAAATCTCATTGATGTTGCATTGGTATATTAATCAATCATCACTAAAAAGATGAATAGGAAATGACACACTAATTCCTAAGTTTAATTGAGTTCAGTGACCTTTGTGTTTCCATAATGACCAATACATGCTGCATAGGAACATGGAGTCCAAGTAATTTAATAGCAAATTGAGACTAAAGCAAGGAAATGGAAAAGGAAGAAGTGATGGTGGGCCACACTATGAAATTTCTATAGTTACAAAGATGTGTCTGATTTCTTTTGGTTTTCTCCACCCATGAATAAGCATAGTAGAGTTGTGATAGTGATATGACTCTATCAATCTGCCCAAAGGCCCAGATAACTAGACCTGGAAACCCAACTTCTCTTTTTTGGATCTGTCAGTGACATCTCTTGACAACTCAGAAGGTTTGATTTACATCTTTGTGTCAATACCTAGTTTAGTGCTTGACACAGAGTGGGTGCTTCACAAATGTTTGCGATATGATTGATGAGTCGTGTGGTATGGTGGCAAGAATATTAGCTCTGAAGTCAGATAAACCTGGCTCAACAACTCCCACCCTGATTCTTAATACTTTTGTATTCTTGGGCAAGTCATCTAACTTACATAGACACAATTTCTTTAACTGTAAAATGAGGAGGTTTTTCTAGATGACTTCTGAAGTCCCTTCCAATACTTGATTTACAATGCTATGATAAGAGGAATGAGTAGTCAGCATTATACTTCCTCTAGATTTAATTTTGGACATTTTAGGTATCCATGTGTACCCCAAGTGTTCATACCTTCTAACGTACTAATAACTAATATCAATAACTCTGTGAGTAGGTGCTATTATCCCCATTTTACAATAGAAGAAACTTAGGTATACATGGTTTAAGTGACTTGTCAAGTATCATACACTTAGTTAAGTGTCTGAGGCTGGATTAGAACTCAGGTCTTCCTGATTCCAGGACCAATAGTCTATGTGCTGCAAAGTGTATATGCCTAAAATAAAGACACTAAAACAAACAAACTTAATTTTCACTTTGGGCATTCTGCTATCTTATTACTTTTATTTGTATTTTTTTTTAGTTTTCAGGATAAGTGTTGTGGCTTGTATCCATGGCTATGAATTAAACTAGCAGATATATCCCCAAAAGGTCATCAGCCTGAATTTTTGAGCAAGAGGCTATCCATTTACTTAGAAAACAGGAACAGAGAGCAGCTGAGTATCTCAAAGCCTAGTGGAGAAGGGCAAAAGGAACAAAGCAAAGATGAATTTTTCAGAGATTTGACACCTGGCAAAGAAACAACATCAAAAACTCTCCAGAATTAGAAGAGTGAGGTTAATTAGTAAAAAACTGAGCAAATGTATATTAAGCATAGGCATATATGGGAATATAAAATGGTAAAAAAAAAAAAAAAAAGTACTTTCAAGATGAAGAGTGTTTATAACTGGGGAGTTAAGGAAAGGTCTGATTTCCTCTCATGTAAAAAGTGACCCCTTGGGGCAGGTGAGTGGTGCAGTGAATAGAGCACCGGCACTTGAGTCAGGAGGACGTGGGTTCAAATCTGGCCTCAGACACTTAACACTTACTAGCTATGTGACCTTGGGCAAGTCACTTAACTCCAACTGTCCTGCATCCCCCCTCCAAAAATAAACAACAACGAAAGTGACACCATGAGATATGCTTTAAATGAAACTAAGAATTACTTGCTTTGCCTCATTCTCATATATCCCCTGGCCACACATATTCACTACATGAGTGTCCTCTTTGTCTATTCTCTGATTACCTTGTTCACTATGGATGCTCCCTTACCCACTGGCTGTATGGCAATAAGTGGGTGACTATTTCCTATGTGTGCATGAGTGGAATATTTTGCCAGATTTTGAAATTATGTTAAATTAAATGTCTTTGTTTTTGAAATAAGGTATCTTCTAACTGCCTGAGACAATTAATGCAGCACTCAGGGCCCTGAAATACCTATTTGAGTGGCTATTAATCCAAAGTGATTTGAATCTCAAGCAGTTTTTTTTTTTTGAGATTCCTATGTAGAGGGACAGGTAGCTCAGTCTATGAGACTTGTACTTCTTTTCACTCTACCAGTTTTGTTTAATTTATATAATAGTTGAATAGCCCTTCAACTGTGACTCTGGACAAGTTACTTCTGAATTTTTCCTCTGTAATATTTGACAATGTATCATGGAAAGCCTGTCAGAAAAGAATAAAATCAAAATAACTTAAAACTAATTTCAGGGAAATGTTCCCTTAAAATAATAAAAAAGATAATATTACAAAAGAAATAAATGCATTAAAGCAGAAGCCAAATAATCATAACCTTAAATGTTAATGGATTCATTTTTTAAATGTCAGAAAATAAAATCCAAAAGTTTGCTGATCAAAAGAAACACATCCAACAGTAACAAACATAAAAAAATAAAATAAAAGGCTAGGAAACAATTTACTCTCCAATATATGATTCCCACAAAACCAAACCAGACCTGGAGTTGTGATCACGCTATCAAAGAAAGATAAAAAAGGAAACTAAACTATGCTTAATGTTAACAGAGACAACAAATCCACATAGATCCTAAACTTACACGTATCAAATGTCACTATAAACTCATAAGGAAAAAGTCAACTGAATTGCAAAAATGAATAGATAGCAACATGATAATTCTAGAAGTTATTAATTCTTTCTCAGAAACTAAAGAGAAATATAAACAAATGGAAATATAGAGCTGTTGGAAGATTTAGATCTGAAAGATTTATGAATTTTTTGAATGGAAATGTTAAAAATTATGTATAATTTACAGTATCAATAATACCTTTGTAAAAAAATATAGATCATATGCTATGGAAAAGAGAAGTTGTAGATAAATATAAAAGAGCAGATATAATCAACATATTTTACAAGTCATACTCAAAATACACAAATGTAGAACCTCTGGGAGCCAAGATGGCAGAGTAACCAGTAAATCTCTGTAGCTCTCTCATATTCACCTCCATTCAACCAAACAACCATAAAATAGTGCACCAGAACAAATTCTGGAATAGTAGAGCTAGCAGAAAGACAGAGTGGAGTCATCTTTTTGTCTTGGAGACTTGAAGAATTTGCAAGAAATGCCCTTCTCACTCAGGTAAACAAATAGCACAACCCAGGACAAGAATCATCCCAGCAAGCAAACAACAAGACCTACTTTAGCAAACCAGTGGGAGATTCTGAGCCCCAGTGTGTTGGAGTAGGCAAATGCCAATACCAGCACTGCCACATACACTAGCTTAGACAGGGGAACTAGCAAACTCCAATTCCAAGAACCACCATGTGCTTAAGCAGAGTGCCAGGTGGGTAAGTATCCTCCAGAGATCAGGCTTTCACATGGCCACTTGCCCAAGTGTAGCCCTAGGGAAACCCCCCAAAACCCCACCTGCCAGACACCACCACCAGGACCTCAGTTGAGTACCAGGAATGCTGCCAGACTCCTTCAGTCTCCAGAAGCACTAGGCAACCCCCACCCCATCTCTATAGCACAGGATCAGACACAAGTGTCCCCTGTGGGACTCAGGGCAACATCAGTGCAGCACCAGATAAACACCCAGAGCCTGTACCTCCAGTACAAGAAGCTGGAGGCAGTGCCCTTTCCACTGTGGTAGCAGAGATCAAATTTAAAAGAAATGGAAAAGGCCAAAAAAAGGGGGAAGGATGAGCAGAAAGCAACAATAACAACAAAATAATCTGACCATAGAAAGTTATTATGGTGACATGGAAGACCAAAAAACAAACTTAGAAGATGGCAACAATATCAAAACACCTATAGGCAAAACCCAAAGAAAAACAGGAAGTCATCTCAAGCCCAGAAAGAACTGATGGAAGAGGTCCAAAAGGAACTTAAAAGTCATATAAGACAAGTAGAACAAAAATGGGGAAAAGAAATGAGATTGATGCCAGAGAATTATGAAAGAAAAGACTCAACAGCTTGGAAAACTGCTTTAAAAATAGAATTGGACAAATGGAAAAGGAAACACAAAAATCCACTGAAGAAAACAACTCCTTAAAAAGAACAATTGGCCAAATGGAAAAGAAATTACAAAAGCTAATTGAGAAAAACACCTTAAAAACTAAAATTGGTCAAGTGGAAGCTAATGATTGAGATATCATGAATCAATCAAACAAATTCTAAAAAATGAAAAAAAATGGAAGCAAATATAAAATACTTCATGGACAAAACAACTGACCTGGAAAATAGATCTAGGAGAGACAACATCAGAATAAGTGAACTACCTAAATGTGATAATCTATAGGAGGACTTGGACAGCATCTTTCAAGTAATTATCAAGGAAAACTTTCCTGATGTCTTGGAACCAGATGGTAAAATAGGCATTGAAAGAATTTACTGATCACCTCAGGAAAGATATCCTAAAAAAAAATCCCAAGGAACAGTATGGTCAAATTTCAGAACTATCAGGTCAAGGAAAAAATACTGCAAGTGGGCAGAAATTTCAAATATCAAGGAGTCACAATCAGGATCACACAGCACTTGACAGCTGCAACATTAAAGGATCATAAGTCTTGGAACATGATATTCTGGAAGGTAAATGAGTTAGGACTACAACCAAGAATCACTTACCTGGCAAAATTAAGCATAATATGTCAAGGGGAAAAATGGTAATTCAAGGAAACAGGATTCTAAACCTTTATAAGGAGAAGACCAGAACTAAACCAAAAATTTGACCTCCAATATCAAGATTCAAGAGTAGCATCAAAGGTAAAAGAGGAAAAAGAGAAGAAATTTAGTGGAACTAATCTGCTTACATCCCTTCCTGGGAAGATGATACTTATAACTCTTTAAAATATGCCACTAACAGTACAGACAGAAAGGATAAACATAGACAGAGGGCACAGGTATAAAGTGTATTTGAGGGAATGGCTTAAAAAATAAGGGATGAAAAAAGGAGTAAAATGGGTACAGAAGGAAGGGAGAAATAAAATGGAGTAAATTATCTCACATGAAGAAATGAGAAAGACCTAGGATAGTGGAGGGGAGGATGGGAGTGGTGGTGATGGGTATTACTTGAATCTTACTCTCAGCACTGGCTCAAAGAGGAAATAATATATACAATCAGATGAATTTAGAAATCTGTTTTACTCAAATGAAAAGGGGGGATGTGAAATAACAGAAGTAAAGGCAGATTGGGGGAGGTGGTAGATAGAAGCAAAATACTTCCGAGGTGGGAAAGGGTGACAAAGAGAGAGAAGATAAACAGGAGGAAGAATAGGATGGAGGGAAAAACACAGGCAGTAATCATAATGATGAATGTGAATGGAATGAACTGTTCCCTAAAAGACAGAAGCAGATAGCAGAGTGGATCAAAACCAGTATCCTACAATATGTTGCTTACAAGAAACACACTTTAAGCAAAGAAACAGAGAGTAAAGGAAAACCTTCCCTAAAGGAAAAAAGACTTCTATTAAATCATGCAAAGTGAAATGAGTAGAACCAAGAAAACACTGTACACAGTATCAGTGATATTGTATGATGATCCACTATTGATGACGCATCTGTTCTCAGCAACACAATGATTCAAGACAAGTAGGAAGGACTCAGAAAGGAAAATGCTATCCACATCCACATAAAGAACTGGGGGACATTGAATGCAAATTGAAGCATACTTTATTCTTTCTCATTTTTCTAACTTTAGATCTCTTTCTTCTTCAATGACCATGATGAATATGGAAATATGTTTTACATGATAACATATGTATAAAGTACATCAAATTGCCTTCCATTTTTCAAGAGGGGTGGGGAAGGAAGGAGGGAGAACAATTTTGAACTCAAAATCTAAAAATGAATGCTAAAAATTTTCTTGATTTGTAAATGTGGGAAAAAATAAAATACTATATAAAAACAGACAGAAATATACAAATGCATCAGTGATCTTACTAATTTAGACATTATTTCTAATGAAGAATATCATAACCTATACATTCTTGCCTAGTCTGTATAACTCTTATCCATGTCCTTCTATAAACATACCACAGAGAGTCTTTCTAATGTATATGAAATCTTCGTTACTTTCTCTTGATATCCAGCAGATCATTCAGGATTATGTCATCACTCACCTTTGTCATACAACCAGCCTACCATCTATTATTGTTCATACATTACTCTGGTGAATAATTTTTATTTATTTACTTTTGTTTTATTTTCATGTTCATCTCCATTTAAGTTACTGTACTTTTGCAGAACCCTGTGCCTATATCTGTTTCCTTCTTATTCTTTATTCAATTCTTTGGAGACTGTTGTGTTTCATGTCTCAGATATGCTACAATATTGGCAGAATACTGGCATTAAGACAAAAGGCCTTCTTTTCTAGAAGATGCTTTTGATTTAAAAAACAAAACACATTTTGCAATATCTGAAAGGCAATCCAGTCTTCTATCCACCCATTTAATTTTAAAGTCATTTTAACCATCTATCTTAACTATATGTATTGATGGACAGGCTTTATAGGTTATCTATTAAACTTCATGAAGTGATCTGAGTAATGATCAGGACAAACTCTTTTGATGGGTTACAGATCTTTTACAGGAGGATTTGCAGTATTCCAGGACTTCAAAGAACCAGTACAACATTATGCATAAGCAAGAGCATCTGGAAGATCTCATCATATACAGAAAATGCCATGATCATACCTTATCTTGAACACCACATTGAATCTCCTCCAATTCTAATAAACAGTGGCACATGGAAGCCAAAAAAGAAAATATGAACTTGGGCTGAATGAAGAGGGAAAATTCCCTAGACTAGGGAGGTAGTGGTTCCTCTGAGCAGTAACCTACTATGACCATTTCTGGTATGTTATGTTCACTTATGTTCACCATAGGAAGAATATTGATTAGATAGAAATTTTCCATAGGTTTTCCTCTTTTCCACACACTTCCACACATCATTGTAAGTAGACTTAGATTAATGGCATATGAAGATTTGTTGAAGTAAACTGAAATTAGTAGCTTGAAGAAGAGACTTGGCCAGTGGCGGGGTAGGGGAATTTGGCACAGGATAGCTTTCCTTGGTTAGCTGAAGGATTATCATGTGAAAGAGGGGAAGATGAGGTACATAGTACTTGGCCTCAGAAAGCAGACTTTGGAGCATGAGTGAAGTTGCAGGAAGGCATATTAAGGCTTGATATAAGAAAAACTATTATTTTTTTGTATTCTAAAATTCTTCTTTTAAGTTAATTTATTTTTAATTTTCAACATTCATTTCCATAAGAAAAACTATACCTAACAATTAGAACTGTTCCAAATTAGAATGGGTTGCTGTTGAACACCACAGGCAGTGGGACTTGGACCCTGATGGTTGAACAAGCCCTCTCAGGTGTTTGGCCTGCTGATAGGCCTGTCTTGGTTCCTCATCCCCCAGGAAGATGCTCAAGCATACAGGTGTGAGGATTAGATCCTGGAGACATGCATGGAAAATACACCCACGGCCTGGGACAAAGAAGTCCACAGGGGAAAGCAATTAAGAAGTGTCTTATAAAAGCCTGGACTCAGGGTAATAAAGTTGGATCTCTTTCACCATTCCTCGAGTACCTGTCTCTCTTTTATGCATTCAATAGTACCTCTGGGTTGGTGATTCTTTCTCAGCCCTGTTGGGACAACAGTGCTTCCACTCTTTCTCAGCCCTGCTGTGGGCTCCCTACAGGGTTGCATTGGTAAATTATATTTTTCCCTTCACTAGAAGCTTCTTTTTTAAAAAAAATCTGTATATCCACTTAAAAGATAAGATGTAAAAAGGATTATTTTTTCAGGTATGTGTTAGACCAACTGGCCTCTAAGATTCTGTGATTTTTTGGAGGTGAAGAAGAGGGAATTTTGGCACAAGTGGGGAGATCTAAGGCAAGTATTATTGAGTGCCCCTAAGTTGCCAAAGGCACACCCCAGGAAAAGAAGTGAGAGAATAATTAAAGATGGGAAATCTTACAGGGAGAAAGATATGTTTGATGACACACCAGCATAATTCTGGGAAAGACATTACTCTCAGACTGTATTAAAGTCAGAAAGTTAGAGCTTAATTATTATCATAAAATGTTAGGAGAAAAATACCTTAGAGACCAACAAGTTCAACACTTCTACTTGATATTTATGCAGACTAAGTCTTGTTAAGGGAAGTGATTTGATGAACTTGTCACTCTTAGCAAATCCACTTATAAACTAGTGCATGTATGTGTGTGTTTGTGTGCTTGTGCAATGTGTATGTGTGTGTGTGTATGTGTGTGTGTGTCTGTGTATTGGTGGTCTTATTGTTGCTGTTAATGATGGTTTTAGGAAGGAAGAAAGGAATTTAAACATGTTTTACTGCATCTGCAAGGTAATTCAGGATAAGAATGGTATCTTTAGAAAATATGAAATGTAGGTTATCCAAAGGATTAGGGGAGAGAATTGTTTTTCTGGTATAATGGACAACCAAGAGTGGAAGGATTTTGGTAAACAGTGCCTTATTAGGTAGCAGTGTAAGTGAACATGGCCAACTGCTTTGTCTCTTTAGTGATTAATGAAATGATAATTAATTAGTTAATTAATTCACATTAAATAAGGACTACTTAATGATAGCCCATCAAAAAGACGGTATTCCTTAGGGAAGCTCTATAGAGAAGGCCCAAGCTCAATATGTATGTTGCCACTTAATTCTTTCTTATATACTTCTCTAAAGAGACCACACACAGGACTCAAGTCCACTTACCTTGGAGGGAGTTAACTAAGGTTTCCCTGGTCTGCATCATAGAATGTTGGCCTATGGCATGACATCCACACACTCACTCACAATCCAACTATTAGTATGAAAATTCCTGGAAGCCTAGCCACTGATATTCTTTATCTTTTAGACATGATCAAATTCTGGTTGGCATCCCCTTCTCTCCTCTGGCACTGCCACCACCCTGGTGCAGGCCTTCATCACCTCACCCCTAAACTATTACAATAATCTTTTGGTTGGTTTGCCCATCACATATCTTCCCATTCCAAGCTGACCTTCATTTAGCTGTCAAAGTGATCTTAAAGCACAGGTCTGACCATGTGACTTCCCTACTCAATAAATTCAATTGGATGCCTATTGTTACCAATATCAAAAATAAAACCCTCTGTCCTTCAAGACCTTTCACAGCCTGTCCTCTCCCTGACTTTCCAACCTTCTCACACCTTACCCCACCCCACAGACATATCCTAAGATCCAGTGAAACTGGCGTCCTATGTGTTCTCTGAACAAGGTACTACATGTCAAATGGATCTAGGCATTTTCATGGCATGTTTCTTATGCCTGGAATGATCTCCCTCCTATCTTCATGTCCTGTTGAAGTCAAGTCCCAGCTAAAATCCCACCTCCCACCCACATACCCCTCCCCCTCCTATTCTTGTGTTTTCCCTCTGTTCATTCCAATTTATCCTGTATATAGCATGTTTGTAAAAAACAGCTAGGTACCAATTAGTGTAAACAATCCTTGAAGTGGTCACATTTATTCAAATTCACACCATTCAGAGTTATAATTATGTAAAGCATAGTAATTGGTTCCAGCTCAATGGAAATGTGAAATATGAATTTGAATAATGTGACCGCTTCATAGGATTCATTGCTCATACCAATGAGGAGCTAGGTATAGTTGTCTGCATGTTCTCTCTCTCACTAAACTATAACCTTCTTGAAAGCATGGAATGTGTTTACCTGTCTTTGTATCCCCAGTATTTCATGCAGAGTCTGGAACATACACAATTAATAAGTGCTTATTAACTAACTTCCTGAGGTAACCAATTTGTCCTTTTTTTTTTTTTTTTTTGAAATTGAGTCTTCCTGTCTTTCACAACCTCAAAGTGCAGTGGATACTTAAGAACCTGATCTCACTTCTGATAAGCTTAAAATATTCTACCACCAATTCACCCCCAAAGTGGGCTACCTTAAGCATCCTGGTCCTATGCTCCAGGGGATTATCAAATTCATGCCAGACCTAGTGCAGACATCAGATCAGTTTTAGCTCTACTGCTAGTCATAACTCCTGAATTCAATCAAGCAACCCACCAGCCTTAGTTTCCCCCAGCTATATGGATTGCAAGTATGTGACAATACAACCATCAGTCCACTCTAGTTTTAGATAGATCTCATAGTCTTTGCATTAAGCTCACATTTTCCTCTGTGCAACTTGTTCCTGTTACTCCTGATTGAAGAAAAAATTGAGCTATTCTTCCACATGAAAATCATTCAAAAACTTAAAGGCAACTATTATGTTACCTCCTCTCAAATATACAGGCTAAACATCAATGAATGTACTTTAACTTATCAATGTCTTTCATAAAATGTGGGATTAGAATTGAACATACTATTTCAAATATGCTATTTCCAGGACTTAATACAGTAGAACTATCATCCCCGACATTCTAGACATTCTATCTTTTCTAACTTAACCTAAAATTACATTAGTTGTTTTTTTCAGCTTCCATGCCATCAAGTTGCATGTTGACAACCTACATTCTCCTCCCTATTGTGCTTCTTACTTTCCAGACCTTAATACCATGCTATAGATGTAGTGTCACCCTGGAGCCTCCCTGAACTCTGGGAGCCCCCACTCCTATTCCTGTAGCCTTCTCCCCATGTAAAATTCCACCTTCTCTCATTCGTGAGTTTCTCCTGATACCTCTATATGCAGAAGTGACCCAGGATGGCCAATCTTTGTTTCTCAACTGATTGTGCTACTGAATTTTTTAGCTTCATCACCATGGTCCTGTAGTAACACTTATATTTGACCCTCTTTCCCCCTTCTCATAATTTACAAATTCCTTCAGATTCTGTCTTTCCTATTAGAATGCAAGTTCCTTGAGAGCAGGGTCTGCATTTCTTTCTGCTTCAATTCTTATCCTCAACACAGCTCCTGGAATATTTTAAATGCTTAATAAATGCTTATTCTCTTGTCTTTCCTTGCCTTGACTCTAATTGAATTATAATCCACTAAAATCCCCAGGTTTTTGTTCTTGCTTTTTTTTTTAAATTTATTTAGACAAAGCCCTGACCCTTTACTTGACCAAATTTTGAATGTGAATTTCATCTCATTATATTTTCATCAACATAACATTCTCATCCAATTCATTAATTTTTCTCAATTCCATGGCATCCACAAATTTGATGAATGCTATATGTTCTTTTTAGTTATTATTAAATGTTTTAAATAGAATGCAGCTAATAATATCATCCTACAGAATTCTACCACAGACCCCATATGGTTGGCATGAATGAATCAATTACCATTTTTGACTGGTTTCATGAGATAGTTATTGAGACAGGTTTCAGGAAACAAAGGACAGTTTAATGCCTTACATAGACATTATTAAAGACTATGTTATATGCTATGCATCAGGATTAATTTCATTACATTTATGAGCACTAAAAATGTTCAATTAAAAAATTTAAATATATAGCACAAAGAAAAAAATATCAATAAAGACCCAGGTTTCAATGTCACCTCAGTATCCCTTTCTAGTTGTACAACTCCAGGCAAATAATGAGCCTGAGTTTTCTAATCTGTAAAATCATGACCTCACATGGGTCTTCTAAGAAAAGTAATATGCAAAATTTATAGAACAAAATACTATAAATATGAGCTATTATCCATTCAAATTTGATAGATAATGACAATCAAGATATTCATTTCAGTTCCAAGGACAATACTACAACCCCAATATATTTCCCACAGCCTTTAAATATGGCTCGCTCCTTCTTAGTGATACTTGTATTAATCTTATTAAAAAGTAAATCCTTTTTTGCTCTTTGCTAGAGAGTAATAAACCTCATTTCCATGGGAGAAAATACATAAGTCAAAAAACTTTTTATCTCTAACAATAAACAAAATATGAATAAATAATAAATGCTTAATAAATGCTTATTGGCTGATAAATCAATTTTCTCAGGTCCATAATAAAAAAAAAACGAATTCTTATTATTTTCATACAGTTTTTCATAGTCCCCTCCCCACCCATCATTTATTCTTAGTGTTGGCCAGTCATTACTCAAGAGATCTTAACATTTGAGAAGAATAACAGAGGCTATTCAATTTCAACAGATTTAACATTCTGAATACACTTTTTTTTGACATTTCATTGAAAAAGTTTATTTTTATCAGATTCTTTCTTCAGCATTAGCAAAATCATTCTATCTAGAATTCTCCTACATTTTCCATATAGAGATTTTGATGTTATTCACTTGAATCAATATGTTTGGAATGCTTACTTGCATTTGAGTGGAGGTAGAGCCCAAAAGGATGCTTTCAGATTTAGTTGAACAAGATTTTAATTCTCTAAGTTTCTACTTTATTTTATTCTCTTATACTAAAGTAAAAATAAAAGTTATTTTGGCCATTTTCTAAGAAATATTTGTCTTGTCTGAAAGTTCAAAAGTCTCTTTTGTTATTTTCATTTTTTCTAGAAACTCATTTCAAAAATTCAATGTCAGGAATGATCTCCTCCTTCTCCTTTGACTTTATATCCAGCAAGTTACCAAGTCATCAATTACCAAATTGTGATCTATTATATCTCTATACTTTTCTTTTAATTCCTATTAGCCCCTTATTCAAATCTTTAATATACCTCACATACAGACCATTTAGATAGCCTTATAAATGTGTTTGTTTCTGTTTCTTGGCTCTTTCCACTTGAACTCATTCCATTTCCCTATATGTAATCATGACTTGACAGCTCATATAATAAAATCTAAACTTTTATTTTCTCAACAAGTCCTTCTACAATTTGTTCCTAGCCTAACTTTCTGGGATTACTGTATCTCCAACTCTAACTATTGTATTCCATACACCCTCAGGGCCTGCCAGATTGTCCACCAAATGCATCAAACATGCTGTTTATTCTCTATGTGTTTGCTCCAGCACTTCTTTGAATTACCTACCTCTCTACCAGTTTAAATCTTACTCATACTTCCAGTTCCACTTCTTTGGACTTTATTTGAATTTCCCATTGTACCTTCTTTCCCCAGGAAACTCATTATTGGGGAATTTCATTATGCTGCAAGATTGAATCTGCCTGATACTTACATGTTATCAGTATCTTCAGGCCCTTGGTTGGACCCTTTAGAGGGCAGGGGTAGGGGTTCCAGAGACTCTATTTAAGGAGGTAGCTCAACATAGTTTTTTTTTTTCTCCCTATTTCTTACCAGCTACACTGTTTTACACATCTTTGGAGTTTTCTTTCATGCCTCACATGGAGTAAATTCATGCCTCTCTTGGCCTACTTTACAACTTTTTGTGTGCTGTCTTCTGTATGAGATTATAATCTACTTCAGTGTAGGGATTGTGTTTTTTAATTTGTATTTTATCACCAGCCCTTAGCATAGTGCCTGGAACACACAATCCTTTAGTAAATGTTTATTTCCTGACTGACATTGTTTTGAGTCATAACTTCTTGATGAGACTTTTCAGTGCATCTGTTCCATCCCATCTCTCCTTGGTCTAGACTCTTAGAGTATTTTGTTTGCATTGTCTATTAGGTCCTCATCATGTATTGCTTGATATTGAAGATGAGGAAAAAAAACTGTATGATTCATAGGATTCTTCTCCTTTTCCAATCACTCTGCCTATATCACTAAAGAAGCAGAAACCATTGAATGGGACATAGAGTAATTTTATGTTTTTCTTTGTTCCATGGTTTGCAGCTGCTGAATAATTCATCACCTTGGGACCAACTTATTGGTGAAGAGGCTCTTTGCATATAAACGGGATGATGCTCCTGCAAGTGAAGCATTTGGACTTCAGAAGCATATCTGAAAGCTTTCCATGTCAGGAAGACTTTCCCGAGTTTGCGTGTGACAGGCACAGCATTAAGGGATTGAGGTGAAGTGTTCACCCAACTGCCATGTAGGTGACATTATACTGTAGATACTAGATCACATCAGGAATCTCCTCTTTGAAATGAAAAAAACTAAGGCAAAAAATGAAGCCCAAAAAAGTGGAGTTAGCATATGGGAAACTTGAGTCCTAGGCTGGCACCAATGAGGAGTTGAAAAGCTTTCTAGCAAAAGTTCCAGATTTTTCTAGATATTATTGGATTTTCTATGTACACCTGTAATGGTAAGGGAATTTGAAGATCTTCCCTGCCCCCTTAGTGGGCCTCACTTGGAGCCCAACAGGAGAAATTTGCTTAGGGGAGGCTTGTTTATCAGGAAGGCCCACACCTTTCATTACTTTGTAAATCAGTGGTGAGTCATGAAAGTTGTGATGTCCTTTGACTCTGAAGAAGGGTGTGTGTGTATGTTTGTGTGTGTGTATGTAGATGTATGCATATATGTGTGTATATATGTATAGGTATATGTATATGTGTGTATGTATGTATGTATAGGTGTATACATGTGTGTGTGCATATACTCTTGAAGTAAGGTTTTGCTTTGGGGCTCATTTATGAGATGTGTGATTTGGCCAGATGAGATTCTGGATAGCTGTTGAGCCCTCTGGCTTTGAAAACCCAGATGTTAGTGCTTCTCTCTCTGGTAACTAACTATGTATGTATGTAATGGTCAGACAGCTGGAAGCCCTGTTTGTTTGTCTGTTGAATTGTAAATTTTGTCTGTCTGTATTTTTGTCTGCTTCTAATTTCTGTTTGTATTTTCTCTGATGTTCAAGGTGCTGACTTTTTCCCCTTAACTAAGTTAAGTATATATATATGTATGTATGTATGTATATGTATATATGTATGTATGTATATGTATATATGTATGTATGTATATGTATATATGTATGTGTACAAATGTATACACACATATTTATATATATTCATATAGTATATATATAGTATATATATAGTATGTGTGTGTGTGTATATTTTTTTAAAGTAAGATTGTTAACCCTGTTTGAGTTGCTTTCCTTTAGAAAAGCAGATCAAAGAACTTGTGCTAGCAGCTATCCTGGGTATGCTGGTGTGCTTGTTGTTACAACACCTTACGATAAGACATGAATGAAAGTCATATAATATGAGGTAGAAAATGTTTGTGATTCCCATCAATTTAGGAAATATCTAAATCCCTAAGAATAAAAGTAAACTGAACTATATTTAAGATTTTTTAAAAACATGTGTTTCCATTAGCCTACTCTTTATCCAACAGTCATCACCTGAAGCAGTCTGAAAGACCCTTAAGGATTGGGATAGTATCTTATTTTTAGGATTTTCTAGTTGTATAACTCAATGTTTCCTGACAAAAAAATGTGTTCCACAAATATTTGTGATGGGTTGCTGATTCACTGTTGACTTTGAAGGAAAATACATTTGCTCACAATCGTGTCCTTCCTCTGTTTCAGAAATTGAAGGGGAAAGGTTATAACCACTGGCAAAGGTATTTCCTAGGTCTACTATTAACAACATTCCTTCTTCTGAAACTCAGAATTCAGACAAGCACTTCTTGGGAATCCTGATAAAGATATTTCTGAATTTAGAAGATCTAAATATCTTTCACATTCTTTTCCACCTGAAAGTCTACTATTCTGTCTTTCATTGAAAATATTCTTATGTATCCTATCACATTTCTCTGCTGGAATGCTTATCAATTTTTACAGTGACTCTGAAAGGCATAAAATAGTATCACTCAATAATAATATGTAGAGTTGGCATAGTTTAGTGGATAAAAGACTGAATTTGGTGACAAAGGGCTGGAGTTCTAATTCTGACTGATATTTACTACCTATGTGACTTATAAGTTACTTCTCTCTCTAACCCTGTGTGTGTGTGTGTGTGATAGAAAGCTTTAAGATCTCTTCTTAAGTAGTGGAACCATTGCCCAAGGTTGGATTAACAGAGAGAGCATTACATTACTATTGACAATTAAGTGGTTCTCAGTCTTCATTTTGCATCCATATTTGGTGGAATGGTTAAATGATATCTTCAACAAATTGTAGGCTATACAAATAATATAGGCACATATGTCTCCAGTTCCATCTACTCAAATCTTCTTCCCTCCCTTTAATTCCAAGAATATGCTACAAGAATTCAATAGTCTATATGATAAAGGTAGTTTTGGAATTGTGAAGCTCCCAACAATTTTGGTAGTGAAGACAGTCACAAAAGTAACAGTGTGCACATGTGCATGTCTATGTATATCTCCATCCATCCATCTATCTATCTATCTATCTATCTATCTATCTATCTATCTATCTATTGCATGGGACAAGGTCAACATAGTGTATCAGCAATGCAGTATTCACAATGCCTACAGTAACTATAAATATGCTGATATAGTTATTAATCACAAAATGGAACAGGCTCTCTACATAAGAAATATAAATAGTGCATTCATTTAAATACCAGAAAACTGAGTCCCAAAACCAGAAAGTCAAAGCCAACCCAGTAGTGATGAAGTTGGCACATGTGGTCAAAGTAGTAAACACCCACATCCTCAAGCCTTCAAACAGGACAGGCTACCTCAGG
>CM053585.1:122510082-122521227 GCA_028646515.1 Pseudochirops corinnae | reverse complement strand
GATCAAGGGAGCTAGGATTAAAACCAAGAATCACCTACCCAGCAAAATTGAGTATAATGTTCCAGGAGAAAATATGGTCATTCAATGAAGTGAAGGACTTTTAAGCATTCTTGCTGAAAAAACTAGAACTGAAAAGAAAATTTGACATTCAAATACAAGATGCATGAGAACGTAAACATGGAAAAGAAATCATAAGGAACTTATCAAAGTTGAACTATTTACATGCCAATGTGGAAAAACAATAACTGTAACTTATGAAATTTTTCTCAGCATGAGAATAGGCCAAGGGAATACAAATATATATACATACACATATACATACACATATGTCTATATAGGAGGGTGTGTATATATATTATATATATATATGCATATGCATACATATCTGAGTATGTGTATATATGTGTACATAGAGGGCACAGCATCAATTGAATTGGAAGGGATGATTCTTTAAAATGTGAGATTGTGAGGTGGGAGAGGAATAGAATGAGAGAAGACAGGGAGAGACAGAATGGGGTTAATTATCTCATATAAAAGAATCAAGGGATAACTGTTACGATGGAGGGGAAGAACAGGAAGGCAAAAGGAAATAGTCAACCTTACTCTTGTTGAATTTGGCTTAGGGAAGGAATGACATAAACTCTAAACTGGGTATCTTGCCACACAGGAGAGTAGGGAGGATGGGGATGAGAGCGGCCATGATGGAGGGAAGGGCAGGGTGCAGGGGAGGGTTGCTGGAAACACACACTTCTGTAAAGGGACAGGGACAGGGTAGAGAATGGAACAAGTGGGGTAGGATAGGAAGGAGGGGCATATAATCAGTCTCTCACAATATTTCCATTGTGGAGATGTTCTGCATAACTACACATGTACATCCTGCATTGAATTGCTTGTCTTTCCAGTGGGGGTGGGAGACAAGGGAGGAAGGGTAAGAATCTAGAATTTAAAGTTCTATAACCAGATGTTAGAATTTTATATATGTAATATATAAATTATTGTTATTATTATTATTATTAACTACATGCAACTGGGAATTAAGATATACAGGCACTGGAGTAGGGAGACCTATCTTGCCATACTGGAAAGTTAGAGGGGTGATGGGGGAGGATATAGGAGAAAGACGATTGGGGGAGGGGTTATACAGTGGGATGGTTGTTTTGGGGTGGTGGGTGGGGGAAAGATGGGGAGAAAATTTGTAACTCAAAATCTCATGGAAATGAATGATGTAAGCAAGACAACAAATAAATTAAACTATTAAAACTAAATAGGTGCTTAACAGGGAAGAAGTTGTTAGTTGGACTTTCTAGACACAGAAAAATCCATTCAAATGGACAGGATTTATAAACATGAATCAATTAGACAACTATTAGCTATTTTAGAACTTGTTCTGTGAAAGAATATCTAGTAATTCTCTTTTGGGGTATGATTTTGTGTGTTTAGAGTAGTTCCCCAGAATATGGACATAATTGTATTTCAGGGTTAAGTCTTAGTTCTTAAAAGGTTAACTGCTCTGGAATCCTAATGGAGTTGATTATGTGTAGTCCTCAAAGAGAGGAGAGTACCAGATAATCTTATGTATCTCTGGAGGAATCTGTATGCAGGCCAAGAAGGAACAGTTAGAACCAAACATGGAGTAGATGATTGATTTAAGATTGGAAAAGGAGTATGACAAGGCTGCATATTGTCTCTTTTTTTGATTAACTTATATGTGAATATATCATGTGAAATGGTAGTCTGACTGAATTAAAAAGAAACAAAAAAACCAGGAATTAAGTTTGCTGGGAGAAATATCAACAATCACAGATATGCAGACAATTCTACCCTGATGTCAGACAATGAAAAGTAATTAAGGAACTTCTTGATGAGGGTGAAAAAGGAGAGTGTAAAAGCTGACCTGCAGTTTACCACCAAAAGATTGGGATCTTGGCAACTGATCCTATTGCTATTTGGCAAATAAATGAAGAAGATATGAAAGCACTATCAGATGTTATATTCTTGGGCTTAAAGATTACTGCAGATGGTGACTGCTGCCATGAAATTAAAATAATCTTGCTCCTTGGCAGGAAACCTATGGCAAATCTGGACAGCATTCTAAAAAGCAGAAATATCACCTTGCTTACAAAGGCCTGTATAGGCCTCAGGGGCAACTGAATCACTGCCAGCAGTGGTGGTTTCCAGACTTCTCAGCCAACAGACACCAAAGATAACTTATAAGGTAAGCAGGAAACGTCTGTTGCCCCTGGGTGAGAGAGGAGTGGGATAAGGGAAGGCTCTGCCAGCATAGCCCTGGCCCCAGAAATCCAGGAGCAGGCCTTGGGAGTGACTGAATCAGGAGCTGCAGCTGCTGCTTCCAGAGCTCTCAGACCATAGATGGTAAGGGGATCAAACAACTGTAAAGAAGGAAATTACAGCTGTCTCTTTGCTAGCACTGAGCCAGAATTTTATTGTTTTGCCCACACTCAGATCTGTCTGGGTCATAGGCCAGGCTGGCACTCCTGGGACTAGTAAGAGTACTAGCATAGCAGAGTTTGCTATAGCAGTTCAGGAGGGACCCTGCAATTCCAGGGCAAAAAAGAGTACTTGTGGTCACTCACAGAAAAGAGCACAGGCCAAGAGAAGAATAAACAAATACGTCTCCAGGGTGGCTAGGTGGTGCAGTGAATAGAGCACCGGCCCTGGAGTCAGGAGGACCTGAGTTCAAATCTGACCATAGACACTTGACACACTTACTAGCTGTGTGACTTTGGGCAAGTCACTTAACCCCAATTGCCCTCCAAAAAAAAAAAAAAAAAAAAAGCAAAAAACTCCCCCAAAACCAAATACATCTCCTTAGATCATACCACCTTGGAAGAATTAAAAACTTACAGGTCCCTAGAAATATCTTCGAAAACAGATGCAAAAAAACCCACTGAAACCAGGGACAGTTTGCCCTCCACAATGGAAGCGGAATCCTATGTTGACAAATAAGTTAAAAAGTCAAGTAATAGTCTGGGTAAATCAGAAAACAATGGAAAAAATCTGACTATAGAAAGTTATTCTGGTGACAAGGAATATCTAAACATTCAGAAGAAGACAACAAAGTCAAAGATCTTACATGCAAAGCCTCCAAGAAAAACACGAATTGGTCTCAGGCCATGGAAAAGTTCAAAAGGATTTTGAAAGTCAAGTAAGAGAAGAAGGGGGAAAATTGGGAAGAGAAATGAGAGTGAGGCAAGAAAATCATGAAAAACTAATCAACAGTTTGGAAAAGGAGACACATACCAAAAAACAAAATGCTGAAGAGAATATGCCTTTAAAAAACAGACTAGGCCAAATGCTAACAGATGTCCAAAAGGCCAAGGAGGAGAAGAATGCCTTAAAAAGCAGAATTAGCCAAATAGAAAAAAAAAGGTCCAAAATTTCACTGAAGAAAATGATTCCTTAAAAATTTGAATGGAGCAAATGGAAGGTAACGACTTTATGAGAAACCAAGAAATAATTTAAAAAATAGAATACAATGTGGAATATCTCATTGGAAAAAACAACTGACCTGGAAAAAAGACCCAGGCAAGATAATTTATTGTACTACCTTAAAGCCATGATCAAAAAAAGAGCCTAGACATGATGTCTCAAGAAATTGTCAAGGAAAACTGCCCTGAAATTGTAGAATCAGAGGATAAAATAGAAATGGGAAGAATCCAATCACCTCTTGAAAGAGATCCTCACATGGAAACGGCCAGGAATATTATAGCCAAATTCCAGAGTTCTCAGTTCAAGAAGAAAATATTTCAAACATCCAGAAAGAAATAATTCAAGTAGTATGGAGCCATAATCTGGATAACAAAAGATTTAGCAACTTTTACATTAAAGAACTGGAGGGTTTGAGATATGATCTTCCAGAGGGCAAAGGAACTAGGATTACTACCAAGAATGACCTACTCAGCAAAACTAAGTATATTCATTCGGGGGAAAAAGCATATTCAATGAGATAGAGGACTTTCAACCATTCTTGAGAAAAGACCAAAGCTGAAAAGAAAATTTCACTTTCAAATACAGACTTAAGAGAAACATGAAAAGGTAAACATGAAAGAGAAATCATAAGGGACTTAATAATTTTAAACTATTTATACTCCTATAGGGAAAATGATATTTGTAACTCATCAGACCTTTCTAATTATTAGGGTAGTTAGAAGGAGCATATATAGACAGAAGGCACAGTTGGGTGTTGAATATGAAGGGATAATATCTAAAAAATAAAATTAAAAAATGAGAGAGCAATGCACTGAGAAAGAGAAAGGGAGAGGTGGAATGAATTAAATTATCCTATATAAAAAAGGAAAGAAAAAAGCCTTTACAGTGGAGGGGAAGAGGAGGGAGGTAAGAGAGAAGGAGGAAAACTTACTCATGTCAGAATTGACTCAAAGAGAATAACACACACCCTCAGCTGGATATGGAAATCTACCTTACCTTATAGGAAGATAGTGGGGAAGGGAATAAGAGAAGGGGGTGATAGAAGAGAGGATAGATTAGGGGAGGGGTTAGTCAGAAGCATACACTTGTTAAGAGGGATAAGGTGTAAGGAGAGAGAATAGAATAAACTAGGGTAGGGAGGGGATAAAATGGAGGGAAATATTGTTAGTCTCTCACAACATGACCACTATAGAAGTGTTTTGCAGATGCCACATGTATAACCTATACTGACTTGTTTGCCTTCTCTATGAGGAGGGTTCAGGAGGAAAAAAAGGGAGAGAATTTGGAACTCAAAGTTTTAAAAATAAATGTTAAAATTGTTTTCACATGTAACTGGGGAAAATAAAATACTGAATAAAAACTAAAAACAAGCAAACAAAAAGAGGTCTGTAGAGTCAAAGCTATTTTTTTTTCAGCAGCAATTATAGCTTTGAGAATCAGACTATAAGGAAAGCTGAGTGCTGAAGAATAGATGCTTTTAAATTATCATGTTAGAGAAGAATTTTGAGAGTCCCTTGGACAGCAAGGAAGTCAAATCAGTCAGTATTTAAAGAAATCAATTCAGGCTATTCACTTGGAAGCTCAAACATTGAAGTGGAAGCTTAAATACTTTGGCCATGTCATAAGAAGAGGAGGTTCATTGGAAAAGCCCCTGATGTTGAGAAAGGTTGATGAAAAAAAAAAAAAGAGAGAGAGAGAGCAGAAGATGACATGTTTATATAATGCCATGGAATCAATGAACAAAACTTGGACAGCCTTTAAGAAATAGTAGAAGAATCTGGCATGTTTTGGTTCATGGGGTCATGAAGAGTTGAATGCAACTTGATGACTGAAAAACATTTGTCAGCCTCAGTTGTAAAAGAGGATTACTCATCTCTTTCTTACACTGAGTTTATGTTAGGAGGTATGGTAAGATACAGAATGAGTATTGTTCAGTTGTTTAGTCATGTCCAACTTTTCATGACCCCATGGATCATACTATCCCTGGAGTTTTCTATACTAGAGTGGTTTGCCATTTCCTTCTCCAGTAGATTAAAGCAAACAAAGATTAAGTCACTTGTCCAGGATCACACAGCTAGTAAGTGACTGAAGCTGGATTTGAACTCAGGTCTTCCTGACTCCTCAAACAGCACTATATCCACTGGACAACTAGCTGCCTCTAGAATGAATATACAATATTTTGATGTCAGTTTTCAAGATGGTCTCCAGTGGAATGCACCAGGCATCTATGCTTGGCTCTATGTTGTTTGATGTTTTTGTCAAATTACTCGGTCAAAGGCCTAAATGTCATGCTTATTAAATTTGCAGATGACAATGTTATAAGGGATAGCTAACATATTGTATAGCAGAGTAAGGATTTGAAAGGTTCTTGGCACTCTAGAATACTGAGTTAAGCCAAATAAAACATAATTTAATAGGAATCAATATAGAATCTTTCATAGGTTCAAACATAACATATATATATATATATATATATATGTATATATATATATGATGGATAGAAGGGGACACTAATAGAGTGCCAAACCTGAGCTCACCATAAACTCAGAATTTAAATTAGTGATCTCTCTGAGTCAGAGCACTCAAGTTAAGTTTCATTCAACAGGTGGAATTTGACCTAATTTTTAAATTTGTGATTTGAATAAACAATAAGGAAGGAAAGGAATTCTGGAAAATGAAAAAATGAAGTTAGGAGAACGAGTAGGAGAAACAAAGAGAGGGAGAAATAAGGAAAGAGTTCTTCCATGTTATCAAATCTGAGTTGTGGGGAACTGTGAGTGGGACTGGACAGAGGAAACTAGATGAGCTAGGTGAGCCAAACTGCTTGGGTAAAGTAGATATCAGAATGTACTGAGAACTGGTCTAAACTATGATGGGATTGCAAAGAAAGTTATATTATGTGGGGACTTTGAATCCAAAGGATAAAATCAAGGCTAAGTCCTGGGGCCTCAAGTCCAGGTGGAGAGTCCAGAATGACGAGTAAAAGAAATTCAGAAAAAAGAAAGAAGGAAAAGATCTAAGACAATACCTCAGTGAAAACACCCAAATTGCTATGTGTCCCTGCCTAGGAGTAAGGGAAGCAATCACAGCTTCTCAAAATATTTCATGCCTTCCATGCCCTGACCCCAGCACACAACAAGATCCCTGTGTTTTTCTCTAATACTTTTTGGTCATAGTAATATAGACAGATTTTTTCCCATCCCAATTTTTCAGTTATTTCTCCCAAGATATATCTAAGTAGATGTCTTTGTAATTAGGGGCACAATGGATAGCTCTCCAGGCATTGAGTGAGGAAGACCTGAGTTCAAATATGACCTTAGACATTTACTAGCTATGTGACATTGGGCAAATCACCTACTATCTATGTGAGCCTAAGTAAGTCACTTAATATCTGTCTCCATTTCTTCATCTATAAAATGGGTATAATAATAGCACCTAGTTCCCAGAGTTGTGATGATCAGATGAGATAGTAGTAAAGAATCTGGCATAGTTCCTGGTACATAGTAAGCATTACATAAATGTTAGTGATGATGGTGATGATGATGATGATGATGATGATGATGTTAGACAGTGACAGCAGACTGACTAGGATAAGGCCAGTGTTCTGGCCTAAGCTTTCCAGCTTAAAATAAAATTCTTCTTGGTCCTATGTTGGATTGAGGAGCCTTGGGGGTAGTGTAATTTGCATGGAAAGTTTCAGAAAACACCAAGCAGTTCTTCAGAAGCAAGCACACGTTCATACATATTCCAAAACTTTCTGCTTTTCTAGTTGCATCAGAAAATTCCATGATCTTCTGTTTACATTCTTACTCTCTCCCATTCTCCCTCCACCCCTGTTCTTTGATATCTTCTCTATATTATTGCAAAATAGACATGAAGGAGACTGAAGTAGCTCTTATTTCTGAATGACTCAACTACTTCAACATTACAAACAGATGAGAGATATTTGGACTAAATTGTGACATAGAATTCTAGAAACACAGGGATTGAAGGGGACAGAGAAGACAATCAGTTAATTACCCCAAGTCCAGGCTTCATGTGTACCATTCCTGACAGATTCCATCTATGTAGATTTTTTAAAATGCTAGTTAATTTTGTTCCCTTTTTATAACTTCATTAAGAATGCTCTTATTCTCTGTGGATTATTCTCATAAGAATTTTGTGGAGAGGTGAAAATAGACATCTGCGTAGGTAGTTAGTAATATTTTCTTAATTGCTTTTTTCAGTAGTGATGATATCCATGATTTTTCCCCAAGTATGTGATATTCTCCATCTTTTTTGATAAATTAAATATGAACTTCTCAATAGCCTGAATTAGGTTGCCTTCAGCCTGGACCTCTCCTTCATATCTTTGGTTTGATTCAATTATTATTCCCATAGTTACTTTATTAACAGTTGTATACAAAATTTTATATGATAATAATCATAATCATTTTGAAAAGATAAAGAGTTGGAGCAAAGAAGACATCTTTGATGAAGACATCAGATGGGAAGAGGTACATTTCTTCAAAAATATTATGCCATAGTGACTTTAAAGTCATAGTATTAAATAAAAATGTGAAGAATTCAAAATCCTGATGCGATTTTTTTTGTTGACTAGTAAAAAATTGTTGTATTTGGTAGAGTGCCCCTGCATATAATAATAGTATACAGGGTTCCATGAAAGACATAACAACAGGAAATAAATGTTCCATGAGAGCCTGTGACCCACATTAATAATCATTCAATGCCAAGAGAATGGGGGAAGTATGCTGGGGGATACTTTATAATGAATTTTTGGAGGATATAAGCAAATTTTACAAATGATAAAATGGGTTGAATGGATAAAATTTTATATCATTGGAAGGAACATTCAAAATAATGAGATTGTAGACTAATTAGAGTCCTTATAGTCAATCAGGTTTCCACCTTCACAAATTCTTGATTGCTCTCTCTCATATATTCTTCATATATAATAAGTTGCCAGTCATTATACCTCCACAGTTTCTCTTGTTTTTGTCTTTTTTTTCTGCTCATTCTTGCATGGGCCCTTATCGCCTCACAATAGTCTCCCAATTACCTTTCTTGCCTCTACATACAGTCTCTGCTCTCTTTAATTCATTTTCCATTGAATGACCAAATTGATATTCATAAAGTACAGAGACAACTGTCATTTCCCTGCTATGAGGTTTCAGTGGCTCTTGCTTCGCTTTGGGATAAAGCACAGACTCCTGAATTTTCTAGCACCCTTCATTTTTTTTTACCCCCGAAATAATTTTTCATGTTGATCTCTTGCAGCAGCGATGAAAAAGAGTTGCTTAGAAGATGGTGGAAGGAAGCAGTAGCTTTTCCAAGCTCCTCCAAGAATTCTGTCATTAAAAGTTAAAAAATGAATTTGAACGGATTTAAAAGTGACAGAAACCATTGAGAGATGGAGAGTGGCAGATCCCCAGCCCAGAAAAGTGCCTACTTAGGTCTGGGCAGGGAGAATGCAGAGCACATAGGAGCTGAACCAGCGCAGATCTGAGAGCAGAGTACAGCAGACTGAGAAGAGGGCCCAGCCACCCAGCAGACTCACCCAGCTGGAGGGGTTTGCAGTTGTCTCACCACATGACAGAGAATCGTCAGAGCTGGGTAGGAGAAAACTCGGGGCCCACAGCAGGGTCAGCAGCTTTTCCTGGAGCTAACAGCCCACAGCCTGGATAATTAAAAATCACATACTTAAACATCCAGAAGTCAAGATGGAGGAATCAAATTTAGTTGCTCTGATCCCCCCTCTTTGACCCAGAAAAGTCTGGAGTTAAATGCCCCACACAGAGTAAAATCTTGAATTAGTAGAAACAACCTCAGGCTTGGGTGTCACTGAGGAAAGGGGAAGGGAGATAGTTCTGAGTCTAATTCCAGGAGGGTGGAGCCAGCAAGCCCTAACAACAAAAGCCCAGGTGTGCTTTGTCACCACCAGGCCAATCAACAGACTGCAGCCCTGCCCTGCTTTCTGCTGGCCTCCTGCTACTGAGCCTGCCTGAGCTGAAGCCCAGAGACACAGAGGTGGAAACCTGAAGGAGCCAGACCACCCCACCCCCATAGGTTACTCTGTAAATCTCAGGGTAACTCAGGGGAAACACTGAGAGTCCTGGCCTTGGCCTTAGTCTACTCACTCAGACACTACAGCTCATGAGGTGAACAACCAAACCCTTACCTCCCAACCTGGGAAGCTCAATACTTCTGCAACCCAGAAGCAGATATCCACTCTAAAAATCCAGGACATAGGCAACCACAATGGGGAAAAAGGAAACTGTGAAGGCTAGGACCATCACATCTTTTTATAGTGAGCAAGAAAAACCAAATTCAGAAGGCAACGCAGCTCTGTACTCACACTGGAGACCACAGAAGGAAATGTGAATTGGTTTCAAGCTCAAAAGGCATTCTTGGAGGATCTCAAGAGGGATTTTAAAAACAAAATTAGAGAGGTAGGAGATAAATTTAAATCTACAGTGACCAAATTGGAAAAAAAATCTCACTGAAGAAAACAAATCTTTAAAAAGTAAAATTGGAGAACTAGGACGTGAGGTCCAAAATCTAACTGGAGAAAATACTTTCCTAAAAATGAAAACTGAACATATGGAAAATGAGCTTCAACAACTAATTGAGGAAAATTATTCACTGAAAATTAGAATCAGTCAAATTGAAGCTAAGGACTCTGATGCAGCAAGAGTCAGTCAAACAAAACATAAAGATTGAAAAATTAGAAGAAAGGGACTTGGAAAACAGATTCAGGAGAGATAACCTAAGAATTATTGGCCTATCAGAAAGCCATGATGAAAAAAGCAGCCTGGACAGCATCCTCCAAGAGATCGTCAAAGAAAACTGTCCTGAGAGGCTAGACATGATAGATCTCTGGAGAAAACTGAATGGGGATAAAAAAGGATTATACCTTCTCCTCAGTGGTACATGGCACATACACAAAAACTGACCATGTACTAGGGCATAAAAACCTCACAATTCAGTGTAGAAAGACAGAAATATTATAATTATTAAATGCCACTTCTGTACAGAGATGAACATTGATGCCAACTTGGTCATGGTGAAGTTTTTGTATATTGAGATTGTCGTGAATTATAAAAAGTAAAAAGTTTTAAATCCTAGCAGTGGATTTGACAAAATCCACTATTTGAGAAAAACTGCTGGGAAAACTGGAATATAGTATGGCAGAAACTTGGCATAGACCATCATCTAACACCATACACCAAAGTCAAGTCTAAATGTGTGCACTATCTAGGTATAAAGGCTGATACTGTAAATTATCTAGGGAAGCAAGGAAAGTTTACCTGTCAGATTTATGGAGTAGGGAAGACTTTATGACCAAAGAAGAGTTGGAGAGCAGTATAAAATGCAAAATGGATAATCTTGATTACATTAAATTGAAAAGTTTCTGTACAAACAAAGCCAATGTAACCAAGATTAAGAAGGAAGTACGAAATTGGGAAAGAATATTTACAACTGGTGTCTCTGATAAAGGCCTCATTTCTAAAATATACAGGGAATTAAGTAAAATCTATAAGAATAAAAGTCATTCCCCATTGATAAATGGTCAAAGGACATGAACAGGCAATTTTCAGAGGTGGAAATTAAAGATATCTACAAGCATATGAAAAAATGCTCTAAATCACTATTGATTCAAGAAACGCAAATCAAAACAACTTTGAGGTACCACAT
>CM053585.1:122494017-122509982 GCA_028646515.1 Pseudochirops corinnae | reverse complement strand
ACTAATGCATTGTTGGTTGAACTGTGAACTGATACAACCATTCTGGAGAGCAATATGGAACTATGACCAAAGGGCTAAAAATAATTGCATACCCTTTGACCCAGTAATACCACTTCTGGGGTTGTATCCCAAAGAGATCATAGAATTGGGAGGAAGACACATATGTACAAAAATATTTATTGCAGCTCTCTTTGTGGTGGCAAAAAACTGGAAATTAAGGGAATGCCCATCAATTGGGGAATGGCTAAACAAGTTGTGGTATATGAATGTAATGGAGTACTATTGTGCTATAAGAAATGGGGAGAGATGATCTTCATACTCACCTGGAAAGGCCTATACAAACTGATGCTAAGTGAGAATGGCAGAACCAGGAAAAATTTGTATACAATCACATATACATTATATGTATGATGACCAACTTTGATAAACGGGACTCTTCTCAGCAACGGACAGGTATAAGACAACTCTACAAGTCTCAGGATGGAAGGAGATGTCTATATTCAGAGAAAGATCTAGAAAGACCAGAGTTTAAATGGAGACTGAAGCAATCAACATGCTATCATTCTTTTTCATGTTTGGTTTTCTTTCTTTTTTCCCATTGTTCACTCCATTGGTTACAACCTTTCTATACAACCAGATTATTGTACAATGCGAAAGTATTTGCAGATCCTATACCTGATTGCCTGCTGCCATGGCAGGGAGTGGGGAAGGGAGGGGAGAATAATTGAAACTCAAGGGATTGTGGAACTGAATGTTGTAAACTAAAAATAAGTAAACAAGTTGATGATTCAATTAAAAAAAAAATAAACTCAGATTGACCTGAAAGAAAAAAAAAGAATTGCTTACCCAGAGACTGCGAGAAGGATGCATAAAAGAGAGAGGGACTCCAGAGTGGTAGAAAGTAGAGCTGATTTTATTACACCAAGTACAAGCTTTTATAGAATGCTTCCTAATTTTTTTCCCCTGAGAGTACTGCACACTTCCTTGTTCCCAGGCCTGACATGTATACCACGCCTATCATGAGGACAAAATGTTCATACCTGTGTGTTTAAGCTCCTTTCTGGTGGGTGGGGAACCAATCCAGGCCTTATGGCAGGCTCTTTCAGCTGAGAGGGCTTATTCACCAATCAGAGTCAGAGTCCGACTGTGGTCCTCTACCACTCCCTTCATTCAACTTGTTGTTCCTGTATATTCCACCTTCTGCCTCCATGCCTATGTGCAGATTATCTCTTTTGCCTAAAATATTCTTCCTCACCTATACTGGTTAGGTGAAGACAACTTTTCCTTCAAAGAACAGCTCTGGTAATATATCCTATGGAAGGTCATTTCTGATTTCTCAAGTTGTTGATGGCTCCCCAGGACCCAAAAACTCTATGTATTTTCATTTGTGCACATTTTATTTATGTGTAATTCCACCTACAATCTTCTGAAGACCAAAGAGATAGCTCTCTGAAGAAGGGGGCTATCATAGATGTGTGGGTTTTGGCTGAAAAAGTTTGAAATATTGTGACAACATGAAGTTTGGTGAGTAATGGAAGAATATGGCAGGAGAGCAATGAAAACCAGGCAACAGTGCAGAGACTGTTTAAAGGAAAGGAAAACAACTAGATGACTCCTTGGTTGACTAGTTTCAGAAGCAGTAACAGCTTGAATGGAAGAACTTGATTGGTAGTAGATTCCTTCCTATATCATTTATGAAGCACGGTTGCTAGGAGGGTTATTCTTTCTGCTCCCTCTTACCTTTCTTCCTCTGGCTGTGGAAGCTGAGCTGAAATTCTCTCTCTCTCTCTCTCTCTCTCTCTCTCTCTCTGTCTCTCTCTCTGTCTCTGTCTCTCTCTCTGTCTTTGTCTGTCTGTCTGTCTCTTTCTTAAATTCTACTATGTCTGGTAGAATTTTATAAGCCAGATTCTTCTATTCTCCCTTTATATATTAATGAATTCCTAAAGGGTTTTGGATTTTATAAAATACTATCTTGAAACCCTAAATTCTGGTATGAAAATTTACCAGACCTTCCTGGGGGTTGATACACAGTAGTTTTATAAATTATCTCCAACCAAACAGAATCTTAAAATTCAAATTTGATCATCATTACATTTCTTTTGTGATAATAATAATTATAATAGCTGACATTTATATAGCATTATGTGCCAGTCATTGTGCTAAGCATTTTATGATTATTTTCTTTGATCCTCACAATAACCCTGAGAGGTATGTGTTATTATTTTCCCCATTCTATAAATGAGGAAATTGTGGCAAACAGGAATTAGTTGACTTTTCCAAGTCACACAGTTAGTAAATGTCTGGGGCCAGATTTGAACTCAGGTCTCCTATCTCCAGGAATGGCACTATGTCCAATGCCTTATCTAGTCTTCCTCTTTATAATGATCTGGTAGAGCATGTTATGATGATGGTGAGAGTTAAGGTCTTATAGATTAAATTGGTCTTGTTACTCAAGGGAGGAAAATATGAGGAAAACAAAAATCTTCATACTCCACGTTGACAACTATTTTTACATATATATAAGTGTACATACTGTTTACACTTGGATAGAATATTAACTTCTTGAGTTCAGGGATTATTTCAATTTTATG
Source organism: Pseudochirops corinnae (assembly GCA_028646515.1). Taxonomy (NCBI): domain Eukaryota; kingdom Metazoa; phylum Chordata; class Mammalia; order Diprotodontia; family Pseudocheiridae; genus Pseudochirops; species Pseudochirops corinnae. Next base: position 122,507,391 of record CM053585.1, on the reverse strand, counting down.
TTTGCATCTGTAGCACCCTAGCACATTATAATAAATGCTTGTGGTTTTACTTAAATTGGATTTGGAATATGGTAGCACACCCAAAATCCCCCCATTTATATGACATATAAAACATATATATATATAATCATTATGCATACTCAGTACTTTAGAAAGGCAAAGAGTATTCTGTGAAATTTTATGGAGAAAAGTCCCTATTGATGTAGGAGAATTAATTAAGAAGCATAGAATTTAGACTTGGAAGGAATATTAGATACCCATTAACCAAACCCCTTATTTGCCAAATGAGATAATTAATCCCTAGAAATGTTAAATGGCTTGCACATAGTTAAATAGATAATGTGTAGCAGAGTTATGATTTGAATCCAGGCTTTCTATTTCCAAACATAATATTCTTTCTAATTTGCTACACTACTTTCTTCCTGAAGGAGATAATATTTTACTGGAACTTGATATAATGGGCAAGCATTCTAGTGACTTAGGGTAATAGCATTTCAGATTTTGAGTAGAGGAAAAAAAAAGCCAAGAAAGCATGAAGAGTGAACAGGCGATGATAATGGCATATAATATATGTTTTCACTGAGGAGAATGATCTTTAGATTGGAAATACGAGAGTGAAAATGAGTAACATGAATTTTACACCCAAGAATTAAGAAAATAGTATGAAAACATTTATCTGTCCTTGATGTGTTCAAGACCTAGCTAAATATTCCATGGTACAGAGAGAACTAGTAGAAAAGAGTATTAAGAAACTCTCAATGATCTTTCAAAAAGACTGAATAATGTGAGAAGTGTTGAGGTATTAGAGAAAAGCAGATGGTGTCCTGATAATTCTGATTTTTAAAATAAGAGAACAGTCTTGAAACTGTAGTCCAATGATGTTGTCATTGATAATAAATAGAAATCTAGAATGATCATTAATAGAAAGAATGGTTAGTGAATGCCTAGAAAAAAAAAGTTAAAAAACAGGAAAAAAAAGAGCTGACATGAATAGGGATAAAGCTCATAGTTTTAGACTTGGGAAGAGACCTTAGAAATAATTTTTTCTAACTCTTTCCCTTCACAAATGAGAAAAAAGAGGTTCAGAGATACTAAAGGACTCACCCATGGTCACTCAGGAAATAATTGGTATAGCTCATGTTTGAACTTAGATCCTCTGGTGACAAATCCAGTGTACTCTTTGCTATATTATCTACCTTCTACCATATGATGCTGCTGCTTCATCAAGAGATCATACCAAACTAAGGACATTTTCTTTTGTAACTCACTTACTAAGCTGATAGACAAAGAGAATGTCATATACATAATTCATCTATTCTGGCAAAAAAAAAAAACTGACAAATTTTCTTGTACTTTTCTTGTGCACAAGACAGAATGCTATAGATAGACAATAGTATAGTACAATTAAGTAGATTTATAATTAGTTGAATGGTTGAATCCAAAGATTCATTACCATTTTTATTTTAACTTGAAAGAAAGTTTCTAATGGAGTTAACAGGGATTTATACTTATCTTCCTATTATTTTACATTTTTATCACTAACTTGTGTAAAGGCATAGGTAGCGTATTAATAAGACATAAGAATGTTATTAAACTGAAATAACTGGTATTTTGGAGAGCAATCAATAAGAAATAGTGGGTCAAATCTAATGAGATGAAATTTAATATGTGTTAGATAAGTCCTAAACACAGGTTAAAAATGTTGATTTTACAAGTTCAAAAATTGAGGGGAGGTATGGCTAGTTAGAGATAATTTTTAAGAAAGATCTTGAGATTTTTAGTGTCCTCTATGCTCAGTATCAGTCAACTTTTTCTACTTTCTCTACTTAAATGTATTGACAAAACTAAATAATTAAGTAAAAGTTATAGAAAAGGTGATTTAGGCTTAATATATGTGTGTTTGTAGGGGCTTTTAATTTTTCCAAAAGACAAATGGGGATATCTCAGAAGGTAACAGGTTCCCCATTCCCTATGGATTTTATTTAAAAACTAGGTGGTTACCTGTTGGCAAGGGTATAGAGGGAAATCTTATTCAACTATGTGTTACACTAAATGCTTCTAAAGTAGCTGCTTACTTAGCAACTCTATGGCTACATGAATATTTTAGGAAATTGAGTTGGTCTCCTTACTGTTCTATGAATATTTGATAACTACTCCAAAATTTATTCCCTCAGTTTTGTTTTCCCCTGGAATGCTCATCTAGGAAACCTTCTTATCTCCCTCCAACATATTTAAATTTTTCTTCTCAATCTTTCAAACCCTACCTCAAATTCAATCACCTCCATGAAACCTGAGCTATGTATTTTGTTTTGCATTCTGAGCCATCTCCAGTTGTTTTGATCTATATCTGGCTCAGATGTATCTGAAAGAGAAAGTGAGCCTGGTGACTTTTCATGACCCTACCTCACTTAAATGCAATTAACTTATAAGTCATGGCATTATATTCCTGATATCATAACCCTCATTGAGAAGAAATGACAAACCACAAGAAGCAATTTTGTTTGATCAGTTAGTAAACAAACATTTATTAAGTGCCTATTATGCGTAAAGTAATATGCTAAATATTTGGGGATGAAAAGAAAAGTAGAAGGATAGTCCCTGCTTTCAAGGATCTCGTAGTCTAACATGAGAAACAACAAGGATAGAACTATGTACAGGCCATATTAAAATACACAATAATTAGAAAAATGTGCTGAGAAAACTGGAAAACAGTATGGCAGAACTAGGTATACACCAAAATCTTACACTTTATTCCAAGATAAAATGAAAATGGGTAAATGATTTAAACATAAAATGTGATACCATAAGTAAATTAGGAGAATAAAGAATAATTTACCTGTCAGAGCTATGGAGAAGGAAAGAATTTATGAACAAATGAGAGATAGAGAACATTAAAGGTTGCAAAATGGATAATTTTGATTACATTAAATTAAAAATGTTTTGCACAAGTAAAGCCAATGCAACCAAGATTAGAAGGAAGGCTGGGAAATAATGTGTACTGACATTTTTATTCCTGATAAAGGCCTCATTTCTAAAATATATAGAGAACTAAGTCAAATTTATAAGAATGCAAGTCATCCTCCAATTGATAAGTGGTCAAAGGATATGAACAGAAAGTTTTCAGAGGAAGAAATTAAATCTAGAGTAATATGAAAAAAATGCTCTAAATCACTATTGATTAGAGAAACACAATAAAACAACTCTGAGGTACCACCCCAACCTTTCTGATTGGCTAATTTGACAGACAAGGAAAATGACAAATGTTGAAAGAGATGTAGGAAAATTGGAACACTAACACATTGTTGGTAGCATTATGAACTGATCCAACCATTCTGGAAAGCAATTTGGAGCTATGCCCAAAGGGCTATACAACTGTGCATACCCTTTGGTCCAGGAATACCACTACTAGGTCTCTATCCCAAAGAGATCATTAAAAAGGGGAAAGGACCCACATAAATATTTATAATATTAAAATAGCAACTTTTTATGGCATACAAGAATCAGAAATTGAGGAGATGTTAATCAATTGGGGAATGACTAAACAAGTTGTGGTATATGAATGTAATGGAATACTATTGTACTATAAGAAATAATAAGGAGGTAGACTTCAGAAAAACCTGGAAAAATTTACATGAACTGACGGTGAGTGAAGTGAGCAGAACCAAGACCTCATTATACACAGTAATAGCAACATTGTATGATGACCAACTTTGATATACTTAGCTCTTCTCAGCAATACAGTGATGTGATTTAATTCCAAAACACTCATGATGGAAAATGCTATCCATTTCAGGAGAAAGAACTATGGAGTCTGAATGCAGATTGAAGCATACTATTTTCTATCATTTTTTTCTTTCTCATGGTTTTTCCCTTTTGTTCTGATTCTTCTTTCACAACATTATTAATGTGAAACTTTGTGATTGTACATGTGGAGCTTTAAAAGAATAAATACACAAGATAAATTGGAGAAAATCAACCGAAGGAAGAATTAGCATCAAGAGAGATCAAGAAAGATGTCTAAAGGTGGGATTTTAACTAGACTTGAAGAAAGCCAAGAAGTGGAGATGTGGGTGGAGAGACTTCTAGGCATGGGGAACAGTCAGTAAAAATGTATAGAGTCAAGAGGTGGAGTGTCTTATGTCAGGAACATCAAGAAGACCAGTATTATTTGAGTGCAAATACATACGAGTGAATAAAGTGTAAGAATACTATAAAGGTTGGGGGAGTAAGGTGACTAAGGACTTTGAATGCTAAACTGAGCATTTTATAAGTGACCCTGAAGGCTATATGGAGACACTGAAGGACATTGAATGGGGGTTATGATCAGACTTCAGTTATTTAGGAAGACCGACTTGACCACAGATTGAGATTGGAATAAAAAGGGAAAAACTTGAGAAAGGACAATAACACACTTCATTTAGCTCTCTCTTCTGTGAATTTCTTTAATGATTATGTTGATTCCTAATATTGAAATTAATATGTTGAATTCCTTCAATTATTATAGAAATCTGTGGCATAGACACAAATTCTGAAAACTTGACTATGTATAGCCTTATAAAACAATTGTGTGTTCACATTTTTTTTTTCTCCTCAAATGGATTGCATGCTACTGCAAACCAGGGAACAAACCTTATACATATACATGTGTGAAATAACAGAATTTTTGAAATCATGTTTTCTTATTCTTAGTCCAGTATCATTTCAACAATCCTATCATGCTCTAATACACACTCAATACTCAGGTTCAAATATTTTTCTTCTTTTGAATAATTATTAAATTTTATTCTTAACTTATTGAATAAAGCAAGCATTTCCATAACATAGTACAACAAAAAGATGGTTGCACCTGAAATTGAAAATCAACTGTGCACAACTTGCTATTCCTTTCATATATACAACAAAATTTTCATATAATTTTTCCTTCCCTTCCCCCCAAGATGGATACTGTTAGACACAATAGATATACTTATGTAAAATTATTCTATAAATACTTCTATTTATCATCTATTTTCCTGATTTTCAGATAGCAACTTTTTGCACCTGCCTTTTATAGTTAATTTGGATATTTATAATAGTCAAAATATATTATTCATGCTGTCATTTTTTAAAAATTAAATTGGTTTATTTACTTTTAGTTTACAAAATTTAGTTCCACAGTCCCTTGAGTTTCAAATTTTCTCTCCCTCCCTTACCTCCCCCCCCATCATGGTGGCACGTACTTGAAAACAGGATTTACAAATATCTTCTCATTAATCATCAGTCAAGTTGTAAAGAAGGATTATAACTGATGGAATGATCAGTGGGAAAGAGGAAACAAAACAAAACAAGAAAAAGAAACAGAGCAAGTAGTTTGTTTCAATCTGCATTCAGACTCTGCATCTCTTTCTCTGGATGTGGATATCTCTTTCTATCATGAGTCTTTTGGAGTTGTGTTATCAACTTACATTGCTGAGAGGAGCCTAGTCTATTGAAGTTAGTCATCACACATATGTTGTGTCTGTGATTGTGTACAAATTTCTCTTGGTTCTGCTTTTCTCACTCAGCATCAGTTTGTATAAGTCTCTCCAGGTTATTATGAAGTCCATCTGCTCCTCATTTCTCATAGCACAGGAGTATTCCATTACATCCATATACCACAATTTGTTCAGCCATTCCCCAATTGACAGGCATCCCCTTGTTTTCTAATTTTTTGCCACCACAAAAAGAGTTGCTATAAATATTTTTGTACATATGGGTCCTCTTCCCACTTCTCTGATCTCTTTGGGATATAACCCTAGAAGTGGTATTGCTAGGTCAAAGCATATGCACTTATTTATAGCCCTTTGGGCATAATTCCAGATTGCTCTCCAGAATGGCTGAATCAGTTTGCAGCCCAACCAACAATGTATTCCATTACATCCATATACCACAATTTGTTCAGCCATTCCCCAATTGATGGACATCCCCGAATTAGTATTCCATTAATATTCCAATTTTTCCACATCCTCTCCAGCATTTATGATTTTGCTGTTTTGTCATCTTAGCCAATCTGGCTGGTGAGATGTGGTACCTCAGAGTTGTTTTGATTTGCATTTCTCTAATCACTAGTGATTTGGAACATTTTTTTCATATGCTTATAGATATCTTTAATTTTGTCTTCTGAAAACTGCCTGTTCATATCCTTTGACCATTTATCATTTGGGGAATGGCTTGTATTCTTATAGATTTGACTCAATTCTTTGTATATTTTAGAAATGAGGGCTTTATCAGAGACACTGTTTGTAAAAATTCTTTCCCAATTTTCCACTTGCCTTTTAATCTTGGTAACACTGGCTTTGTTTGTACAGAAGCTTTTCAATTTAAAATAATAAAAATTATCCATTTTGCATTTTGTAATGCTCTCTAATTCTTGTTTCATCATGAAATCTTTCCCACTTCACAGATCTGACAGGTAAACTATCCCTTGCTCTCCCAGATTACTTACAGTATCAGCCTTTATACCTACATTGTGTACCCATTTAGACTTGATTTTGGTATATGGCATTAGATATTGGTCTATGCCCAATTTCTGCCATACTATGTTTCAGTTTTCCCAGCAGTTTTTGTCAAACAGTGAATTCTTATCCCCAAAACTGTGGTCTTTGGGTTTATTAAACAGTAGATTACTATAGTCATTAGCTGCTGAGTCTTGTGTACCTAATCTATTCCACTGATCCACTGCTCTATTCCTCAGCCAGTACCCAATAGTTTTGATGACTGCTTCTTTATAATACAGATTAAAATCTGGTATGGCTAGGACACCTCCTTTAGCATTTCTTTTCATTAATTGCCTTGATATTCTGGACCTCTTGTTCTTCCAAATGAATTTTGCTACTACTATTTTTTCTAGCTCCACAAAGTAATGTTTTGGTAGCTTGATTGGCATGGCACTAAATATGGAATTTAATTTAGGTAAGATTGTCATTTTTATTATATTAGCTCAACCCAGACATGAGCAATTTATGTTTTTCCAATTAGTTAGATCTGACTTTATTTGTGTGAAAAGTGTTTTGTAATTGTGCTAAGTCATTCTTAAAATAATATTACTATTACTGTATATAATGATCTCTTGATTCTGATCATTTTGTTCTTTAATATTTCATGCAAGTCTTTCCGTGTTTTTCAAAAATTGAGTTCAAGATCTCTTGTAACACAGTAATATTCCAACACAATCATATACCACAACTTGTTCATCCATTTCCTAGTTGACAGGCATCCTCTCAATTTCCATTTCTTTGCTACCACAAAGAATACTGTTACAAACATTTTACAACATATAGGTTATTGTCTTTCCCCCTAATTATCTTTGGAAATAGCCCAAGTAGTAGTATTTCTAGGTTAAAGGTAGTTTAATAACTTTATGTAATATTCCAGATTGCTCTCTAAAATGGTTGGATTATTTCACCATTCCACCAAAAATGAATTAGTGTTCTAACTTTTCCACATCCCTCCCAACAGTTATCATTTTCCCATTCTGTTATTTTAGCCAGTCTGATAGGTATAAAATTATTTCACAAGATTGTTTTAATTTGCATTTCTATAATTGATTATAATTTAGAGCACTTTTTTTCCCTACGACTATAAATTGTTTTGATTTCTTCATTGGAAAGTGGCATGTTTATATCCTTTGACCATTTTTCAATTTGAGAATGACTCTTATTCTTATAGATTTGACAAAGTTCTTTATATAGTTTGGACATGAGACATTTACACAATAAACTGTGTATATATTTCCCAATTTTATTCTTTCCTTCTGATCTTGGTTACATTTGTTTTATTTGTATAAAAACTTTTTACTTTAATGTAATTTAAATGATCTATTTTACACCTAAATTTTCTCTCTCTTATTTATTCATAAGTTGTTCATCTATCTATAAGCACGATAAGTTATATGTTCCTTGATCTTTAATTTTCTTGTAAAATCTCTATTAATTCCTGGATCATATATGCATTTGACCTTATCTTTGTAAATGGTGTAACATATCGTTCTATGCCCAGTTTCTGCCATTCTGCTTTCCAGTTTTCCCAAAATTTTTACCAAATAATGAAATTTTATCAAAATCTTAAGTCCTTATACTTGTCAAATATAAGTATTATTTTTATTTGAGGCTGGAAATTATATGTCTACTCTATTCTGTTGATGTACCTATCTATTTCTTAGTCAGGACCAGATAATTTTGATAATTACAGCTTTATAATGTAGTTTAAGATCTGGTACTGCTAAACCTCCTTTCTTTACATTCTTTTTTTTCATTTTTTCTGTTGATGTTTTTGATCTTTTTCCCCAAATGAATCTTGTTATTGGTTATTTTTTCTAATTAAGTAAAAATGGCAATCTAATTGGGATGAAATTGAATATATAATTTTATTTGGGTTAAATTGTCATTTTTATTTTATTGGCATTGCCTAATCATGAACACTATTTCTCCATTATTTAAATCTTATTTTATTTGTATAAAAAGTTTTCATTTTTAAATGAAAGTCCTGTGTTTGTTTTGGCAGGTATACACCCAGGTATTTTATACTATCTAGAGTTATGTTAAATTTTGTTTTTTTAAATATCTCTTCTTGCACATTTTTGTTTGTTATATATATGAATGCTGATGATTTATTTATATCCTGCTACTTTGCTAAATATGTTATTTGTTTAAACTAATTTTAGTTGAGTTGATGGGATTTTCCAAGTATGTAATCATATCTTCTGGAAAAACAATTTTATTACCTCATTCCCTATTCTGATTCCCTCTATTTCTTTTCATTTTCTTATTGACATTGCTAGGATTCCCAATGCAACACTACAGAATACTATTGACATTGGACATGGAAATTTAAGATTTAAGAGAATTTAATGTTGCTGATAGATTCAGGGATTTCTACCCTTCACTGTCATGTGGTTTTTGTAATCAAATGGTAGGGACCAACTTAAATGGGTCCATGAAATGGAAGTTGTTTATAAAAAACAAAACCAAAAACACCCATTATGCTTTATCTAGGTCTTTGAATTTTAAGTAATATCATATTATATTTTTTTTTACTTTTTTTTATTTGAGTTTACATCATTAATTTCCACGAGATTTTGGGCTACAAATTTTCTCCTTGTCTTTTTCCTCCCCACCACTCCAAACAGTGATTCCACTGTATACCCCCTCCCCCAATCTGCTGTCTCATCCTCTGACTTTCTGGTAGGACAAGATAGATCTTCCTATCCCAGTGCCTGTATATCTTATTTCCCAATTGCATGTAAATAATAATAATGATGTTTTATATATATCTATATATAAATATACACATATTTTTAACATCTGATTTTAGAACTTTAAATTCTAGATTCCTTCCCTTCCTCCCTTGTCCCCCACCCCCACTGAAAAGACAAGCAATTCAATACAGGCTGTGCATGTGTAGTTACGCAGAACATCTCCACAATGGACATATTGTGAAAGCCTGATATATTTCCCTCCTTCCTATTCCACGCCCCACTTGTTCTATTCTCTACTTTGTCTCTGTCTCATTACAGAAGTGTGTGCTTCTACCAACCTTCCCCTCCCCAACTTGCTCTCCCCTCCATCATCCCCCACTCTTATCCCCTTTCCTCCTACTCTCTTATAGGCCAAGATACCCAATTTAGAGTGCATGTCATTCCTTCTCTAAGCCAAATTCAATGAGAGTAAGGTTGATCCATTCCCTTTTGACTTCCTGTTCTTCCCCTCCATTGTAAAAGTTATCCTTTGCCTCTTCTATATGTGAGTATTAACCCCATTCTGTCTCTCCTTGTCTCCTCTCCCACCTCTCAATTTCACCTTTTAAAATATTATACCATCCTATTCAATTGATCTTGTGCCCTCTGTCTATGTACACATATATACATACACTCACATATGTATTCATATGCATATATACCCTCCTATATAGACATATGTGTATGTATATATATCTAAGTGTATATTTATATAATATATATAGGCATATATATATACGTATATGTATATAAATGTGTGTGTGTGGGACACACACACACACACACATTTATATTCCTTTCAACTATCTTCATGCTGAGAAAAGTTTCATAAGTTACAATTATCGTTTTGCCATGTTGGCATGTAAATAGTTTAACTTTGATAAGTTCCTTATGAATTCTTTTCCATGTTTACCTTCTCATGCTTCTTGTATTTGAATGTTGAATTTTATATTCAGTTCTGGTTTTTTCATCAAGAATGCTTGGAAGTCCTCAGCCTCATTGAATGACCATATTTCCCCCTAAAACATTATACTCAGTTTTGCTGGGTAGGTGAGTCTTGGTTTTAATCCTAGCTCCCTTGATCTCCAGAATATCATATTCTAGGCCCTTTGATCCCTTAATGTAGAAGCTGCCAAATCCTGTGTTATCCTGATTGTGTTTCCACAGTATTCAAATTGTTTCTTCTTGGCAGCTTGTAATATTTGCTCCTTGATCTGGGCACTCTGGAACCTAGCTATAACATTCCTAGGAGTTTTCTTTTTAGGATCTTTTTCAAGAGCTGATTGCTGAATTCTTTCAAGTTCTAATTTGGCCTCTGGTTCTAAAATATCAGAGCAATTTTCCTTGAGAATTTCTGGAAGGATGCTGTCTAGGTTCTTTTTCTGATCATGGCTTTTAGGTAGTCCAATAATTTTTAAATTGTCTCTCCTGGATTTATTTCCCAGATCAGTGGTTTTTTTCAAGGAGATATTTCACATTGCCTTCTATTTTTTCATTTGTTTGGATCTGTTTAATAGTATCTTGATTTCTCATAAAGTCATTTGCTTTCATTTGTTCCACTCTAATTCTCAAGGACCTATTCTCTTCAGTGAACTTTTGAGATTCCTTTTCCATCTGGCAAATTTGCCTTTTTAAGGTATTCTTCTCCTCATTGGCTTTTTGGGCCTCCTTTGACATTTGAGTTAGTCTATTTTTTAAAGTGTTATTTGCTTCAGACAGGTTGTTGACTCTCTTATCATGATTTTCTTGCATCATTCCCATTTATCTCCCAAATTTTTCCTCTACTTCTCTTATTTTGTTTTTAAAATCTTTTTTAAGTTCCTCTATGGCTTCTATCTACTTCATATTTTTCTTGGAAGCTTTTGGTGTGGGAGTTCTGACTGTGTTATCTTCTTCCCATTCATCCTTTGGTCCTTTTTGTCCCCAAAAAAGGAATCTAAGGTTTCATTGTTGGGCTTGCTTTGCTTCCTTTGCCTGCTCATGTTGCCAGTCAGCTCCTTGGCTTTTGGGCTCTGTAGTAAGACTCTTCTTTTAGAGGGGAGAGCTCTGTCCCAAATTGCTGGGGCTTTGCTGCTGGAGATATTAGGAGGCTGCTGTTTTTTGCAGCCCCCACCAGGTTTGGCTCACTGAAAACACACCTTGGCACCACCACCTAAGACTGCAATCTGATCCAGGCAGCTCAAGGAAAGAGCACTGAGAGTCTGAATGATTGCTTGCCCCCCCCTGCAATCTGCAGGCTGGGAACTTCTGAAGCAACCATGTGGAGGCAGCTTCAGGGCCGCTGCTTCAGACTGCTACTAGCTCTGGAGGCAGTTTGGCCAGACCCTCTCCCCCAAATTTAGCCAAGTTCTACTGGCCTTTTCCTTCATCCTTGGCTCTTGTGGGTTGGTGATTATGGAAATCACCACAGCTGCTGATAATCTGCTCTCCTGAATGCTACAGCCATATCTTCTCCTAGATACCCTGGGGCTGAAACCACATGGGGCTGGACTTTGCTCCCAGCGTGGTGCTGTGATGACTGCCTACAAGGCTGCCTACACCCGGAGCTTTGTTATTCTGTCATTTTTGTGGAGTCTGGAGCTCTAAAATTTGTTTAGAGTCATATTTTATAGGTATTTGAGGTGGTATTGGGGGAGCTCATAGAGTTCTTCTGTTTCTAGGTTGCCATCTTGACTCTGCCCTCCTAAAGTGTTAGTTTCTTCAATCAGGTTGTTGACTCTCTTTTCATGATTTTCTTCCATCATTCTCATTTCTCTTACTAATTTTTCCTCCACTTCTCTTATCTGGTTTTCAAAATCCTTCTTAAGATCCTCTATGGCTTTTAACCAGTCTACATTTTTTTTTAAGCCTTTGGTGTGGTAATTCAGACTGTGTTGTATTCCTCCCATTCCATGCTCTGATCCTTTTAGTCCCTAAGAAAGGAATGTAAAGTTGGATTGCTGTGCTTTCTTTGTTTCCTTTGCCTTCTCGTGTTGCCAGTCAATTACTTGACTTTTGATCTCGGTTGAACTCTGCTTTCACAGGGGAGCACTTTGTCCCAAATTGCTGGGGTTTTCACAGCTGCCAGAGCTATTAAGAGGCTACCTCTCTGTAGCCCCTGCCAGCTTTGGCTCACTGGTCACGTCCCTCAGGGCCACCACCCAAGACCATGATACTGATCCAGGCAGGTTAAGGCAAGAGCACTTAGCCTCTGAATGATTTCTTGGGCCCTCTGCAATCTACAGGCTGGGAGCTCTGAAGTAGCCATGTGGACGTGGCTACAGGGCTGCTACTTCTGCTACTTTCTTGCCCTGGGGGCAGACAGCCAGTCCCCCTCCTTTTCCCCAAATTTAGCTGAGTTCCATTGACCTTTCACTTTGTCCTTTGCCCGTATGGGTTGATAATTCTGGAAACTTCCACAGCTGCTGATGATCCAGTCTCCCGAGTGCTCCAGCTGTGGGTTGTCCTTGCCACCTAGGGCTACAGTAATGGTTTCAGGCTGGGCTCATTTTGGCTCTATGAATGTTGAAATGAACCCTTCCTGTTCATCTGCAGGGCTGCCTTCAGCAGGAACCTTATTTCTCTGTCATTTTGTGGTTTCTGGAGCTCTAAAATTTGTTCAGAGTCATATTTTATAGATATATGAGGTGGTTATGGGAGGAGCTCATGGAGTTCTCCTGCTTCTATGCCACCATCTTGACTCCTCACACCTCATTATTTTAAAAGTCTGCATATTTTAAAAGTAAGTATTCCATATGTTTCAGTAGTCCATAGGAAGAGTGGGCAGAAACTTAAAGCACAACTGTAGTCAGTCACATGTAAAATACCTGTGTGAGAAAGGAATAGATACCATTTTCTTCCTTTTTAGCCTTAATTTAGTTTGCCTTACGTGAAGTTCTATATTGGACTCCAAGGATCAATGTCTTTGTGGAAGCTGTAGGTGGCACATCTTTCTGCCTGAAAAGGGCTGTTATGGGAATCTGAAGATCTTCCCTGCCCCTAGGCCCTTTGCTAAAGTGGCTACATGACTCTGAGAACCTTCTCAGATTTGAAAGTATACTCTGTTCCCTAATAGGCTGAATGTGGTCATGTGGAGCCTGTGGCGCCAGGCTTGTTTTCCAGTAATGCCCGTGCATTGTAGC
>CM053585.1:122466871-122493517 GCA_028646515.1 Pseudochirops corinnae | reverse complement strand
TTTTGAAGGGGGGTAGGGGAAAGATGGGGAGAAAATTTGTAACTCAAAATCTCATGGAAATGAATGATGTAAACTAAACTAAATAAAATATTTTTAAAAATTTAAAAAACAATATATATATCAGAAATAAATTTAATTCTTTTAGCCAATAACAAGACATTTCCTGTGTGTCATCATCAGCTTTCATCCAATGATCAAAGAGCTATAGTCCTCTTGTATTCATTAAAGACTTACTCACACTATATATTTTTGATTTATTCAATCAAGGTCTCCAATTAGGAACTAAACCCTTACAGTAGGAAAAAAAATTGAGCAATGTCAGGCAACAGGATGGAATTGATAGGATTATTTTGTTCATATTATTAATTATCTGCAACACAATATTTGCTGTTTTATGTTCTGGTTTCTTAATTAAATAAACTCTAGAAAAATCACCCTTGTGATCACATGTACTTATCAATAAGGAGAAGAAGACAATTGTGTTGGATCAGGGATACTCATGAACCCTTGCACATATGGAAAAAGAGTTAAGGTCTACTATCATTAGGACATAGCATATCTTGAACCAAAATTCAACTGATTCTAGAACCAAGAAAGTTTGTATTCATTTTCTGAAATCAGAGGATAGCAAAAGCGAAAATTTATTATATAATAAGGAAGTTTATATCCAAATCAAAGAACCATCTGTTACTATTAGTGCATAACAGGAGGGCCATAGGTGCCTGGGGTCATTATGAATTTTTCTTTATTTCATGCCTACTGGCAGTAAGTGTCTTTGTATTTAGTTTGGTAGGCTCTCAGAAAACAGATATCATCTATTTCTGGGACTATACTTGAAGTCTTTCCAGCATGGAAAATCCTACTAGGACTCACTTTCCATTGGTATAACTTTCAAGAACTGAGGGTCATCTAGATGCTATGATTAGATGTTGGAGTAAGATTTCAAGTATAAGGAGAAAACATACTGGATTGCCTTTTGGAAATTATAAAATAATTTTAATGAACCCAGGGTTCACCCTGAAGCAAAGATCCTTTAAAAAAAACTAACCAATATTTTCCAGAGTTACTAGATAGTTTCTAGTTATGTAACATTGCAATTTCCAAAGGATTAAAATGGAAGGACCACCCAAAAGGAAATAGAAAGGTCCATGCTATGTGTTAAAGAGCTATAGCACATCAAAAATGAACAATTATATGGGAGTATTATAAAGAATGTTATCAAACAAAGATATGACAAGAAAAAGGATGAACTTGCATGAGCCTTGAGTGAAATATAGCTGATAGCTTACTTTATTTCTATGTAGAAGGACTCCCATTACAAATTTGTGGGAAATTACAAACATGGAAAAGAGTTTCATAAAATGGGCAGGTATGAAGGGGTTTGATATGCATCACCAATAACCATGTTAATGGCATCACAATGATTTGAAATATAGGGTTATTATAGTAAGAAAATCCTGGGACAAGAACTGATCTCTTAGATCAGTTATGAGATGCTATCCTGGGAAGCTGATATGGTTAGTAAGACCCATACTCTAGTGCAGCGGTTCTCAACCTGTGTGTCGCAACCCCTTTGGGGTCAAATGACCCTTTCACAGGGGTCACAGAGGTCACCAAAGACCATCAGAAAACACATATTTCTGATGGTCTTAGGAACCTTCTCTATCCATCTCCATGCGGGTCTGCCTCCATGCAGACATGTCCACATACAACTATTAAAGGGTTGCAGCATCAGGAAGGTTGAGAACCACTGCTCTAGTGTGAATACTTTAGGTTCAAAATTTTCATCCCTTAAGGGTGGTATTCCAAAGCTATATGCATGCCTAAGAATTATAATTAAGAGTAAAAAGTACTTTAAAGTTTTTAATGATATTTACATGCTATACCTTATGTGGTCATCACAACAAGCCTGAGAGGGAGGTGTTATTATTATTTCCATTTTTCATCATGAGTCTTTCCAAATTATTGCTATAATGTAGAGAAAAGTTAAATTATTCACAATTGACCATCTTGCAATTTTGCTATTGCTGTGTAAAATGTTCTAGTGGTTCTGCTCTATTCACTTTGTATCAATTCGTGTTTCTAGGGTTTTTGTTCTGAAAGCATGCTTCTTGTCATTTCTTACACCACAATAGTATTCCATCACAATGATATCTCCCACCTTGTTCAGCCATCCCCTAATTGATTGGGATCCCCTCAACTACCAAGTCTTTGCCACCCCAAAAAGAGCTGCTACGAATATTTTTGAAGATATAGGTCTTTTTCTCTCTTAGGTTTTGATCTCTTTGGGATACAAATCAAGTAGTGGTATTGCTGGGTCAAAGGGTATGCAAAGTTTTATAACCATTTAAATATAACTCTAGATAACTTTCCAGAATGGCTGGAAAAATTCACAGTGCATTGGTATCCCAATTTTCCCATGTCCCCTCCAACATTTTACATTTTTTTCTTTTCTGTGATACTAATCAATTTGATAGGTGTGAGATGGTACCTCAGACTTGTTTTAATTTGAATTTCTTTAGTCAATAGTGATACATATCATTTTATTTGACTTTAGATAGATTTGATTTGTTCATCAGAAGACTGTTCATATCCTTTGACCATTTATAAATTGAAAGAAGACTTGTATTCTTATGACTTTGACTTAATTACCTATGTATTTGATAAATGAGACCTTTAATAGACAAATTTGCTATAATTCTCTCCCCTCTCCCAGTTCTCTGCTTTCCTTCTAATCTTAGCTTCATTATTTGCATGAAACTTTTTCAGTTTAATGTAATGCTCCCAAAATTTCCTATGGTCTCACCCTTTATGTTTAAGTCATATGATCCACTCTGCTATCTGCTTCTGTTTTATGGATGAGTTAATCCTATTCCCAGTTATTATTACTATCTGTGTATTTTCCACCACTCTACTTGTCCCTCTATTTATAGCTCTGTCTCTCTCTCTCTCTCTCTCTCTCTCTCTCTCTCTCTCTCTCTCTCTCTCTCTGTCTCTCTCTCTCTCTGTTTCTCTCTCTCTCTCTCTCTCTGTCTCTCTCTCTCTTTCTGTCTTTTGGTCTTTCTGCTCCTCATTAAAAGTGTTTTGCTTCTGACCACCACCTCCTCCAATGCACCCTCCCTTCTATCAGCCTCCTCTTCTCTTATCTCCCTCCTCTCGTACTTATCTTCAGGGTAAAATAAATTTTGATACCCAACAGAACGTGTGTATGATTCTGTCAGAACCAATTCCAGTGAGGGTAAGGATCAAGTGTTGCCTATCATCCTCAAAAATCATCTTCTCCTCCACTGTAAAGTATCTTTGATTTCTATTTTACATCAGATAATTGACCCAATTCTACCTCTCCCTTCCCCATTCTCCCAATGGATTCCTTTTTCTTACCCCTAAATTTTATTTTTTTGGTCAAAATCCCATCATCCTCAACTTGCACTCATGTCCTCTGCTTATGTATACTCCTTCTAACTGCCTTAATAACAGAAAGTCCTTGGGAGTAACAATTTTTATCTTCCAATGTAGGAATATAAGCAATTTAACCTTACTTAATCTCTTGTAATTTCTCTTTCCTTTTTATGTTACTTTTGAGTCTTGTATTTGGAAGAAAATAAAATTCAATTAATTTCTGGTCCTTTCATCAGGAATTATTGAAATCCTCTAATTCATTAACTATTTTTAACCTGCAGGATTATACTCACTTTTGTTAGGTAGGTCATTCTTGGTTTTAATACTAGCCCCTTTGCTTCATGGAATGTCATATTCCAAACTCTCCCCTCCTTTAATGAAGAAGCCACTAAGTCTTTGTGGTCCTGATTGTAGTTCCATGATATTTGAACAGTTTCTTTTTGGCTGCTTGCATTATTTTCTCCTTGATCTGGGATTCCTGAAATATGACTGCAATATTCCTAGGAGTTTTCATTTTGGGATCCTTTTCAGGAGTTCACTATTTATATTTTATTCTTTGGTTCTAGAATATCAAGACAGTCCTATTTGATTATTTCTTAAAAGATAATGTCAAGGATCTTTTTTGGCCATGGCTTTCAGGTAGTCCAATAATTCTTAATTGTATTAATTCCCTACATCTCTTTTCCTGGTCAGTTTTTTTTTCCAATGAGATATTTTTTTCAATGAGATTTTTTTTTTCATTCTTTTGATTTTGTATTATTGTGTCCTGGTGTCTTAAGAATCAATTGCTTCCATTTTGCCAAATTCCAATTTTTAGGGAATTATTTTCTTCAATGAGTTTTTGTACTTCCTTTTCATTTGTCCAATTCTGCTTTTTAAGGAAGTCTCTTCAGTGGGTTTTTGTGCCTCTTTTCACCATTTCACCTATTCAGTTTTAAGGTGTTATTTTCAACAATTTTTTTTGTACCTCCTTTACCAAACAATTGGTTCTTTTTTCACAGTTTTCTTGCAACATTGTCATTTTCCTTTATCACTGTTATGAAATTTTGAAAATAATTTTTTAGCTGTTTGAGGAATTCTTTTTGGGGGTAAGGAATGGGAGTGGGGATCTGACACCAATTTACATTTTTCTTTATGTCTTTTCATGTACTTGTTTTTTTTTTTAAACATTGTTGTCTTCTTTTTCTTTTTGCTTTGATCTTTCCTGTCATCATAGTAACTTTGAAGTTTTTTTTTTTGCTCATTTTTCCAGTCTATTTCTTGCCTTAGAAACTTTATGTTAAAGTTGGGTTCTGCTCCCTGGGTAAAAGGGGAACTATCCTGAACCTCAGGGTTTTTTGTGCTCCTATTTTCAGAGTTAGTTGGGGTTTATAAGTTTTCAGTTCTTCTAATGTCTTAAACCAATTCAGTTTCCTCCAAGGCCTGCTGCTCACTAGCTGTGGTACAGCCTTTACTGGACTATGCTTCACTTTCACCCCAGTGTGACAGATCATTCTTGCCAACCTTCTAAATTGTCTTCAACTGCAAAATTGTTTCACCTTATCCTTTTCTTTGTTTTTCTGCTTCACTATTCATTTTGAGGCATTGTTTTAATGTTTGAAGGGGAATTTGGGAGACTACAGGGGAGTCCATGCCTTTATTCAGTCATCTTTGTTCTTCTCCTCACTGAACATTTATTGAGTATCTCTAATATACACATGTCTGTTCTAGGGACTGAATATTCCTGACTTACCATATCTTTTCTATAGTTACTGAATTCACAAAGACTCACCAAAGTTGACATCCTTCAGCGACACTATCTTGACAAATTCCTCTGCAAAAGCCTTTTATTTTTTTTTTCTTAAAAGCCAAATGTCCAATTTAAAAGCAAGCTCAAAATAACTTTATCAAGAAAGCTGTCTCCTCAGGATGTTCTCTTTCCTTATCTTTTGTGTAACATGGAAAAAAGAGATTAAAATATCCTAATTGATGTCTTACGAATAGACTGAAATATATGTGCTTATATATGTATATCTATAGCAGCTAAAGAACAATGCTGGAACAAGTGTCAGGAGCCACTGCCAGTGTCCTGTTCCATATTTGACAAGTAAAGCTCTCTCCCCCTCTAATGTGGGGAAGAAGCATTTTAAATTGACATAATTTCTGTTGCCTGGAGATTATCTTAGCAATATATTGAAAGACTTTTCCCTTTCTAAAAGGACATAGTTCATTCATCTCAGTGAAAAAGACACATAAATAATCATTTCTCTCTACCTAAACTTTAAGGGCTAGAAGGACTTTGTCTAGTTTAACCTGTCTTCTTTTTCCAATGAGGAAACTAATGCTTAGAAAGGAAATGTAAGTTGGCTAAAACCACAAACTAAGTAAGTGGCAAAGCCTAGCCTTCAACCCATTTTTTTCTTAATCTAACATCTGTGTTATTTCCATTACACTATTGTACCACCTCCACATGCTAATTTTTGACTCAGTCTGGCTATTTGATATACTTAACAGAACAGAGATAACCTTTACTGTTTTGTTTAATGTGAGAGATGAACATAATCAGAGTGTTTTCTTTTTTTTTTTTTTAACACTATCCTTTTCTATGGGTGAAATGTTTTCAAATGTCTCTAAAGGAAATTAAAAAAAAAGATTCCTAATAATGAAAGTTTCAGGTAAGATGAAGAAAATATTATCAGTCACAAAATGTCTAATATCTATATACTAGAAAGAAGAGGGTGACAAGAAGCAAAATGAGTTGAAAGTTGGAATGATGAAGATACAGGTTACCAGCACTAGTTCTTTCCTGGTTGGAAGAAAGCCATTTCTGGGAAAAATACCACATTTGTTGATCTCATGCTTTAGGTTCAGTTGAAAAGTTTTTGACAAGGTGGAGAGAATTATGGGTCAATCAAGAAGCAATAAAATTTGTGAATATACAGGGTTAGAGTTGAAAGAGAGAATGTTCCTTAAGTAATTGACAGCATCAGGAATCAATGTAGTCTCTCTCTTTCTCTTTCTCTCTCTCTCTCTCTCTCTCTCTCTCTCTCTCTCTCTCTCTCTCTCTCTCTCCAAATAGGAAAACAAAACAGGAAGAAAACAGGCATCTAGGATCTTTTTTAATGAAGGACTTTGATAAGCCCATAAGCAACCAGACCAGCCCAGGCAGCAGCAAATTAAAAGAAAAATGAAATGTATTGAATAGAGCCAACACAAGGAGCAAGTTTGAATGCTCTATATGTGTAGCTCCAAAGACAAGAGGAATAACTGAGGATAGTCTTCTCACAGTAGAAACAGCTCAAGATAAGTTTACAAATGCTGATTTGACAGATGAATTTCACAAGAAAAGGTGAGCAAATACTATGGGATTTTTAAGCAATTCTATTTATTTTTCTTTGTTTTTAAGTACACTCGTATCTTTCAGAGAATTATTTTAGTAAATATGTTTTTCTTCTTCATAGGATCACAGATTTTGATTTGGAGAACATGTTAAGGCCATCTTGCTCATTTTTCAAGTAAGAATCAGGGGTCCAAAGTAGTTAAATAACTTGTCTAGAGTTACATAGATAGCTAACTAAAGAACAATGCTGGTACAAGTGTGAGGTGTGACCCTGGGCAGGTCACTTAATACTATTTGCCTCAGCTCTTCCTCAGAAACCCAGAATTTAAAAAGGATATTTCTGTATTCTGTCGTCTAATAACTCTTGAAAACATCTTCCTTACATCCAATAATTTAATGATGATGATCATGATGATAAAAATGATAGCTATCATTTATATAGAACTTTGAAAATGCATAATATCTGTTAGTACATCTGACTCTCAGTAAGGCAATTACTATTATCATCACCATTTTACAAATGAAGAAACTGAGGTTGAGAATTATGACTCATTTGGGCTCTCGCAACTAGCTACAGCTTCAGGTAGAATTTGAACTTAGACCTTTCTGAATCTAGTCCATCATTCTATTCATTGAGGTATTATGTTGAGAGTTTATTAGTACATTCATGTAATAGGTCTTTTAATTTTCCAAAGAATCACCATGTTATTACTCCTGGAAAGAAAAAATGAAGCCTGAAAAGTTCTAAGTGACTTAGAGATCTGGAGAGACAGAAAACATTGCTTTGACCTGAGGTACCTGGCTACAAATCCATAAATCTAACTTTTAGTCACAAAATATAATTTGGACATAAAGTTAACCTGCAATTAGTCATAAGAAACAGAAATGTGATTTCCTTCAGTTTAAGAGCAGAATTGGTTGAAATCCTCAGTACACTCCTTTAAGATGCATATTCATTATAAGGTTTTTGTTTTTGTTTTTCATTTTTCCTCGGTGTGGTAGTATGCAAGGGAGAGAAAATATTTTTTGTTAATTTAAAAAAAAAAGTAATTTAAGAAGACCATTAGATATGGTCTGTGGTTTAGAAATTTCTTTGTGAACCTTAACATTCTTTAGAAATATATATTATTATTTTCATTATCATCTTCATCTTTATTAACTCTTAGTGGCGGTATATTATGGGTGTCTGTAACAAACATTTCTTCTCTCAGATCTAATACAAAAAAGAAGAAACTGAATAATTACACTTTGGGAACTTCACACCAGATTGAACTGTTCTTCTTCCACTGAATCATCTCTCCCTCCTCAGACCCAGTGTGATTGACTGAGAGCCTTGAGTAGACTAACTGTAGTGGAGAATTCAACCAAAAAGTACATGTACCTGAGAACATAACTTTCTAGGATAAGCTATACCTGCTGTCTTCAGAGTCAAAATAGTAGGGAAGTGCCAAAATGATTCTTAAAGCAAAATCATTAACCTGGAAACAACAGGTATGTTAAAACAACCTGATGTCAAAGGAAGGAGATGGAGCTTTAATCTAAACAATGTTTGGATGTATACCATGCTTCAAAACTCTCAGAATGTTCATTTCATTGTATTAATTGGGAATTTACCTGAGGCAATAAGCTCTATTTAAAAGGAGTGTGTAAAGATGGCAGAGTAAAAGCACAGACTTGCTTGAGGTCTCCCTTAAATCCCTCCAATTACCTGTAAAAAATGACTCTAAACAAACTCTAGAGTCGCAGAACCCACAAAATAGCAAAATGAAAGACATCTCCAGCCCAAGATAGCCTGGCAGGCCAACAGAAAGGGTACATTGCATTGGGCTGGAAGTGGAGTTCCAGTGTGGGCTGCACTGGAACAGACAGGACTAGAGCAGGCTTCAGGGAACTGAATCACTGCAGCTGTGGTGGTTTTCAGGCTTCTCAACCCACAAATGCCAGAGATAGCAAAGAAAAGGTCAGTGGGAAATCTGTGTGTGACCTGGGTGAGATAGGAGTGTAGTGTAATCCCAGCCCTGGGGCAGCAGAGGTGGCAGTGGTGATGGTAACAGCAGCAGCAGTGACTGCTTCTGGAGCTCTTGGCCCACAGATGTTCGGGAATCAAGCAACTGATAAAAAACCCCTGAAACCTGGGACAGTACATCCAACCCACTCTCACCCTCAACCCAATGCTCACATGAAGCAGAATCCTACCCTAACAAAATGCTAGAAAGTGAAGTATTTGGCTGGGAAGATGAGAAAACACTGTAAAGAAAGTCAGACTGTAGAATCTTACTTTGGTGACAAAGAGGATCAAAACATACAATGGGAAGAAGATAACAGTCAAAGTTTCTGCATCAAAAGCCTCTAAGAAAAATATAATTGGTCACAGGCCATGGAAGAGCTCAGAAAGGATTTTGAAAATCATGTAAGAGAAATAGAGGGAAAATTGGGAAGAGAAATGAGAGTGATGCAAGAAAATCATGAAAAACAAGTCAACGGCTTACAAAAGGAGACCCAAAAAAATACTGAAGAAAACAACATCTTAAAATAGACTAACCCAAATGGCAAGAGAGGTCCAAAAAAAATCAGTGAGGAGAATGCCTAAAAAAGAAGAATTGGTCAAATGGAAAAGGAGATGCAAAAGCTCGCTAAAGAAAATAATTCCTTCAAAATTAGAATGGAGCAAATGGAAGCTAATGACTTTATGTGAAATCAAGACATTATAAAACAGAACAAAAAGAATAAAAAAAAATAGAAGACAATGTGAAATATCTCATTGGAAAAACCACTAATCTGGAAAATAGATCCAGGAGAGATAATTTTAAAATTATTGGACTACCTGAAAACCATCATCAAAAAAAGAACCTAGATATCATATTTCAAGAAATTATCATAGGAAAATGCCCTGATATTCTAGAACCAGTTGGTAAATAGAAAGTTTAAGAATCCATTGATCACCTCTTGAAAGAGATCCCAAAAGGAAAACTCCTAGGAATATTATAGCCAAATTCCAGAATTCCCAGGTCAAGGAGAAAATATTGCAAGCAATCAGAAAGAAACAATTCAAGTATTGTGGAAATACCATCAGGAAAACACAATATCTAGCAACTTCTATATTAAGGGATTAAAGAACTTGGAATATGATATTCTGAAGGTTAGTGGAGTTAAGATTAAAACCAAGAATCACCTACCCAACAAAAAGGAGTAAAATACTTCAAGGAAAAAATGGATTTTCAATGAAATAGAGGACTTTTAAGCATTCTTGATGAGTGTATCAGAGCTGAATAGAAAATTTGACTTTCAAATACGAGAATCAAGAGAACAATGAAAAGGTAAACAGGAAAGAGAAATCATAAGGAACTTATTAAAGATGAAGTGCTTACATTCCTACATGGAAAGATGATATTTGTAACTATAAGGCCTTTCTTGATATTAGGGTAATAGGAGGAAATATAGCTAGCTCACTAGCTAGCTAGCTAGATAGCACAGTTGAATTGAACATGAAGGGATGATAATTTGAAAAATAAAATTGAGGGGAGAGAGGAATATATTTGGAAAAGGAAAAAGGGATAAATAGAATAGTGTAAATTATTTCACATAAAAGAGGCAAGGAAAAGGATTCACAATGGAGAAGAAGAGGGAGAAGATGAGAAGGAATGAATGAAACTTACTCTCATCAGATTTTGAGGGAATAACACAGACTCAATTGGGTATCTTACCCTACAGTAAGGAAAGTAAGGGAGGAGGTCATAGGGGGTGATAGAAGGGATAGAAGTTTGGGGGAGGGGTAGTAAGAAACAAAAATTTTTGAAAAGGGATAAAGTCAAAGGAGAAAATGGAATATATAGGGGGGTAGGATAGGATGGAGGGGAATATAGTTAGTCTTTCATAACATGAGTATTATGGAAGTGTTTTGCATAACTTCACATTTATAACCTATATTGAATTGCTTGTCTTTTCAATGAGGCAGGGTAGGGAGGGAAGAAATGAGAGAATTTCTAACTCAAAGTTTTTTTTTTTCTTTTTGGAGGGGGGAAGGAAGGGCAATTGGAGTGAAGTGACTTGCCTAAGGTCACATGTCTAGTGTTGTGTCTGAGGTTGAATTTGAACTCAGGTCCCCTTGACTTCAGGGCTGCTGGTCTATTTGCTGTGCCACCTAGCGATCCCAGTAACTCAAAGTTTTTAAAACAAATGTTAAAAATTACTTTTACATATAACTGAGAAATAAGATATATGGGTAAAGGGGCATAGAAATTGATCTTACCATACAAGAAAATAAGGGGAAGGTGATAAGAGGATAGGTTGTGTGATAAAAGGGAGGGCAGACAGGGGAAGGGGCAATCAGAATGCATGCCATCTTGGGGTTCAAGTAAGGCAGAGATATGGAGAATATTTTATAATCATCAAAGCTGAGGATGCTGCTTCACATAAATATGTAATAAAAATGACAGAAGTATGTTTAGGGCCATTTCTGAAATTGTTGGAAATTCTGTACTAATCTCAAGGCAAAATTCAGTCAATATCTTTTTTTTTTTAGAAAACTCAGGCTTTAAACCTGTGTTACTTGATAACTCAGCAAATTCTTCTTAAACTTTATATGGCAGATGACTGATGTTTATGATATCAATTGAGTATGGTTTATAAACTCAACTTAGTTTCTACGAGTCAAAATTTGAAGAGAAGTATTTCTAAAACTGTGTCTGCAGGCTTTTCAAATGATCAATCTAATTACAATTAAATCTTTGGGAAGGTTATTTTCAATTAAAAAATCATCTGTAGCTATAAACATTTCTAAAGAACCATTTTCCACCCTATTCTTCCACATGTTAACTTTTTTAGTAAAACTTTCAGTTTGATCTTTTAATATAAATATATTATAATTATTTTCCTTGAAGCAACATGTTTAAATTATGGAGTTTAAAAATATCTAAAAAATAAATTTTGAAAGTGTTAAGCCATTATGAAAAAAATTAACAAAATCAGATTTCTGCTCAGCCAAAAATACAGCAACTTCACCTTTCAATTTCAATTATCTGTTTAAACTTTGCCCTCTTAAGAGCCATCTTACCTCAGCATATAATAATATGCTTTTTAAATCAGAGTCCATGTCTTTCCAAAGGTTTGAAAACAAATGGCTGCTAAAGCATGAATTTTAATGAAGTTAATGATTTTGATCTTATCATAAAGCACAACAACTAACTCTGGTGATAACTTTTTGGCTATGATTGCCTCAGGATGGATCATGCAATGAATATAAGTGTTATGTTCTTTGCCACCAGCTTTAACTTTTGCTATAAATCCAACATTCTCATCCATCACTGCCCTAGTACCATCTATATAGACTCCAATGAAATTTTTCCACTGTAAACCTTTATTTGTGAAAAATTAATTGACTTATCTAATTGAATTGCAAACTTTGGACTGCCCTTAAGCCTAGTAATATGCTGGTGGAATTGGTCATTACTACTCTCAGAAATTCTTTTGGAAACAGTATAGTTCAATAAAGGAATTTTGCAAATTTTATCTTCGTAATTTTTCCCATGAAGTATTCTTAATGTTTTCCCCCTTAAAACCAGCCATTAGTTTTATCCATTATTTCAATATTTTTTTACTTTCTTTTTATTTTTTCTTAATATTTTAATAGCAACAGGTTATATAGGATCTTCTCCTGTTGCAAAGGGCTTTTTAGTTTTTGCAGTCAAATAAGAAGTTTCACAAGGTACGAGTAAATACTTTTCATTGACAGTAACAAATTGCTCAAAACATTGTTTTTCTTTATTTGAATATTTCAAAAATCATTCAAAATATTCCTTTGGTTTATTGCAATATACTGCATGATTAGTATCAAGATGTCATTTTAGTTTGGCTGGTTTATGCTCTCTGTAGCCAAAACTTCCTTACAAATTAAACAAAGAGGTTTTTCACACCGTCATCCTTATTAGAATTAAATCCACATTGCCAAAAACATTCAACATATTTTCTTTTTTTTGTCAATTTAGGTGTACTACAAACTGGTAGTGAAGATTCTGCCACATTATCATCAGTATTTTTTTAAATCTTCTATCTAAATTTAGCCACTTTTGCATAACCAAAAATATTTTTGTCCTTAAATAATTATTGCTAATAATTTCTCAGATAAATACAAGCTCTAGTGTATGTAATTGTATTTGTTTGTACTTAATTTTAAAAACAAATGTTTACACTTACACAGACAGCGGAGATGGAAGAGAAATATTACTAAAGGGCTTTTGTCTTTGTCTTCTGGAATTAAATACTTATGGTTCTGTAAAAGGCATTAACAGCAATGTTAAAAAACCCAAACATTCTAATACAATACAATCTGAAGGTATGCTAATTTGCTACTTACATCCTGAGCAATAATGGTAGGAAAATATTGTCCTTATTTTCCATAAACTATTATGTTTCCATAAGAGAGGAAAATTTTGTATGTACAGTAGAGACACTGCAATTCATAACAAGCAATAAATAGTCTTGAATCTGAGGTGAGGTGTTTCTGGCAGGATTCTTTGGTGTCACATGGTGTGACTGCATGTGTTGTGCAAATACCCATATCAAGTGTCCAGAACCAAGGCTGCAGTGAAGTCAAGTCATGGGCAAGCACCAGAAACACCTTGGATTAATTGTATGTTTGATTTTAAATTAATTTTTGGTCGTTACATATTCAGAAACATTTTACTGTTGTCAAATTTTTCATGACCCCAAATTTTTTTTGTAACATTCTGTTACATGAACCCAAACGGGATAACAAACCTCAATTTAAAAAGTGCTACTTGAGGCAAGTTATTTAATCTTCCTGAGCTATACATATAAAAAAATGAGGATCATAATATTTTTATTATGTATGTCACAAGTTGTTTTTTTTTTTAATAGGGAAAGTGAATCATAAGACTTATGGAGAGCTAAGAATAGCCTTCTTTCAACATAAGTAGTGGCCAAGGAAAATGCAGACTCATTGTCTCTATATGTACAAATTGTAGCATATCTTTAGGGCCATATCTATCTTTATTAAGGATTACTCCAATTTTTATGATCTACATCCAACCTTTTGCTTAGGTTGAGTTATGGGAACTTTGTGTGATTCAATGGTATCCTGGAAGGTTGGACCTGACAATGTTTGTGATTCCATCCTTAAATGGCTTCTTTATGTGAGGCAATTCAGTTCAATACAGTAAGTATATATTAATCTTCTACTATGTACCAGGAATTGTTCTAAATGTGTAAGACACAAAGACAAAAATAAATAGTCCAGATCCACAGGAAGCTTGCATTCTGCTGCTGGGTGAGAAGAACTTAAGGAGATAAGCTAATACAAAATAATTACAAAGTAATTTCATAGGGGAATATTAACAGCTGGGGATATTGGGGAGGGTATGTTGTAAGAGGTATCTTAGGACTATCCTTGATGGAAGCTTGAGATTCCAAAAAGTAAAGATGAAGAAAGAACCCACTAACAAAGAAGGATAGCATTTGCAAAGGTACAAAGTTAGAACATAAAATACTGTATGTGGGGATCATCTAACTGAACTGTTTGGAAGGAATGTGAAATGAATGAGTCAGTAATATGAGGTCAATCTAGAAAGGTAGGCTGGAGTCAGATTACTAAGGACTTTCAATCAACCAACAGGAATTATTATGAACCTCCCATATGCTAGGTATAATTCTAATTACTAGCAATTTAAAGGCAAAAGAGAAAACAATCCCTGCTTTGAAGGATCTTATAGGCTAGCCATGAAGAGAAGACACTGTGAGGTGACTTGTGAAAGAAGGCTTTAGCATCTGGGTGTCCCGGAAAAGCCTTACACAGAAAATGGCACTTGATCTGAATCTTAAAACTAGGGAATATCAGAAATACATATAAGAAGGCAATGAATTTCAGGTATAGGAGAGAACCAGTTTAAAAGCATACAGGCAGGAGACACAATATACTATATTATATATGCCATTAAATAGTGTGCAATGAACTTGGAAACATGAGTGGGGGCTAGACAATCAAGGATATTTTCCTCATTTAATTTTATTTTCCATTACATGTAAAATTTTTAATATTTAGAGATTTAGAGATTTAAAAAAACATTTTGTGTCAAAGTCTCACCCTCCATCTCTCTCTCTTCTTCAGAAGGCAAGCAATTTGATATAGATTAGTAATCTGTAGTCATATAAAACATTTTTCCTTATTAGCCATATTGCAAAAGAAAACACAGAAAAAAACCCCAAGAATAATAAAGTTGTAAAAGTATGCTTCCATCTGCATTCAGATTTATGGAGACCTTTAAATATAAAATAGAAAAGTTTATGTTTGATCATAGAAGCAATTGAACATTCCTGAAGCTTATTGAGCAGTGAAGTGATATCATCTGATTTACAATGTGAGAAAAAACAGTTGGGCAGCTCTGTGGAGTTTTCGTTTTGTCTGTGATGTGATGCCTCTTCTGATTCAGATAATTTCATTAACATTTAAGGGTTTAGAAACTAGGGAAATTATGAGAGGAATATTGAGGGATCATTTTACATGGAAAATACTCAAAAACAATATGGATGAAGGGTTTCTTTTCTCAGCATCTCTTTTTTATGACTAACATGAGAAGTGTGATGTTGATAGTTGGGAAACCTTGAACCCTAAAACTACTTGGTGACTATGGACAACTGTATATTGTATAGTTGGAGGGTGACTACATAAAATATGAGTCCCTTTTTTTTTTAAAGTGAGAAAAGTTGAGGCATTTCACATAGGAGACCTCACTGTGGTACCATAAGGTTGAGCAAGGACAGATCTCCAAGTAAATCAGAACATATCCTAGAGCAAATTCTGAGAAGAATCTTCAAGGTTAGGATCAAAAGAAGACCTCTAGTTGGATTTGAAAAGATACTGCAGATTCTGTTCTACTACCTGCTGCCTAGAAGAGCTAAATGGAGAAAAAAAAAAGTCTTGCCACTTATTGCCCTGTAGAGCTGTCCTTAAGGTTCAGAGAGACTCTCTTGTTGGGTTGAGGAAAAGAAATTGCACTGTCATCTGCTAACTGAGAGGTTGAAACCCTTCAGGGATCAGCCAAGAAAACATATCTGCAAAAATTCTGCAGACTCCAGGCTTATTTCCTTTAGTACTGAAATTTTTTAATGCTGCTCCTAACACAGCAAAGGGAACAGACTCAGGAAAAAAGTTCTATTTGTGGCTCAGGATTATTCTTCCAATAAAAGAACTTAAAATTGCTTTGGCAACTCTGAAGAAACATAACCCATAGAAAAATTGATATGTCCATCAGGAGATATCTGTAAAGGAAGGAAGCTAGCAAGGAAGCACTGCCCATCAGGGAGAGCATGAAGACTAATAAGTGGAATGCTGCCATCAGTGAATTGCTGAGTATAACTCTAGATTGCATATATGCGTAACTAGAAGAATGCTGTGTCCTACAACAGAAATAGAGATGTTAGGAGGAAGAGTGGAATTTGTTGGAAGAGAAATGAGTTCAGCTTTGTGGATGTTGAATTTGAAATACCTTAGAGAAATTCTGGTAGACACAGGGTGCTGGAACTCTGAATAGGGATGAAGTCTAGCTTTGTGTGAATCATTTGCATACACATGATGTTTGAATCCATGAGAGCTGTTCACATAAACAAGAGGAACTGTAGAAAGAGGACAGAAAGACAAGCTTTAGTGTCAACTTTCATATGGGGGATGGGACAGGGATTATAATCATGGGGAACATAATGAAGAGCTCTGGTCAGACAAATAGGAGAAGCACGAGTGAGCACTGTCGCAAAAATTCAGAAGAATATGTCCAGGAGGAAGACTTGAGCAAGAGTGTGAAGCTTCCACAGAAAGATTGAGGACTGAGAAAAGGTCCTCGCATTTTGCAATTATGAGATCGTTTTGCTGATCTTGTAGAGAAGAGGTTCAGTGAAGATTGGAAGGCAAATTAAAAAAAATAAATAAATAGTGAATAGGAAGTGAAGAAGTGGAGACAATTAGGGTAAGCAAGTTTTCAAGAAGTTTTCCCGTTTTTCTCTGTGTTTACCAATCTTAGCAACTGGAAGAAAAAAAGCAGAACTCATATATTGTTGGAATAACAGGCATCCATTTGTTAGTTTGGGTTGAGGAGAGAGAGATGGCAGTTCTCTCTTTCTCTGTGTGTGTGTGTGTGTGTGTATGTATGTATGTATATGTATACACACACATATATACATTCTTTAAGTGGTGGGAAGAAATTGGGATAAAAACTGATTTGTTCAGGTTTATTCTTTGTCAATAAATATTAATTAATCACCTATTATGTACCAGCCAATGTGCTAAGCACTGGAGATACAAAAAATTGTAAAAGACACTCTCAGTTCTTAAGGAGTTCACAATATAATGGATGAGACAACATTCAGATAATTATGTACAAACAAGCTATATACAAGATAAGTTGGAAACAATCAACAGACAGAAGGTATTAGTATTAAGGGGAAATCGGAAAGTTGTTTTGTGGAACATGGGATCTTATCTGTGACTTAGAAGCCAGGAGGCACAGAATTCCATGCATGGAGGACAGCCAGTGAAAATGTTTGGAATAAGGAGATAAGTATCTTGTCTAGGGAATAGCAAGGAGACCAGTTTCACTAGATCATAGGGTACTCAGAGGGAAGTAAGGTCTATAAAGAATGCAAAGGGAGTAGGGAAGAAAGTTCTATCCCCACTATGATTGATATTGGACTTAGACTTTGTATTACTTGTATGCACAATATATTCACTATTTATGTATCCCATTTCACTCTTAACCTCCTCCCACCCATTGTAATATAAATTCCATGCATGCAGCTATTGTTTTATTTTTTTGTCTTTGTTTCCCCTTACACATAATAGGTACATAATAAAAAATTGAGGTCAAAACTAAGCATAGCTCTGAAGCATTCCACTCTCTCAACTTTCAAAGCCAAACCATCTGGAAAATATAGCACCATCTCACCTTCCTTCTGGCCTATAACTGGGCCACTGACTTGTCTCTCCTCATTTGGGACCACAAGATGGAAATACATACCTCTTCCACTCCACAGAAAGAAAGAGTTTTTGATATATTGGTTTCCAAAAAAACACCCTAGTAGTTTTCTAAGCTGGGAACCTGGAGTATCAATCTAGGAAATGAACCATATTAGAGTATTTTCACAGTAAGCCAAAATTTGATAAGTACTCAAAGGAAGACTGAACTCAAATTGTACTGATATTCTCTGGTTACTACATACAGAAAAAATCCTTAGTGGGAACTATTTAAAAACACATATAACTGATTATTTTTTAAACTTTTACAATATTGATTATTAGACTTAATAATAATAACTTAGAAATTAGAGTTATTTTCACCAGAGAATAAGAAATCTCACAATAACACTAGTTTTGTGTAACGTAAGTTATTAATTGAAAAGGTCTGTCTGACTGGCTGATTCTGAAGAAAAGTTCTGATCTTGGAAACTTCAGAGTAGTATATTTGGAGTCTGAAGCTGTGGTTTAAATGTTAGTTCTGCTATTTACCATGTATATGCTTTTGTAGAAGTCACTTCATATCTTTGAAACTCTGTTTCCTTATTTATAGAGCAAGGGATTAGATTTACTTGTGGGAAGAAGAATGGACCAGAATGATTCATTGATTTTCATATCTCTTATTGTAGTAAGTTGACAATGTAGTAGGTATTCATCAAACCCATAAAAAATCAGAAATTTATGACAAGAGTACTAAAGTAATGTGTACAAGATTGCACAGGGAGTCTTTGATTAAAGTAAGGATTTAACTTACTGGCTTCAATTATTTGTATACTTCTTTATCAGAGAAAATTACATTAAGATACTGTTGTTCAGTCATTTTGATCATGTCCAATTCTTTATGATCCCATTTGGTGTTTGCTTGGCAAGGATACTGGATTGGTTTACCATTTCCTTTCCTAATTATTTTATAGATGAGACAGAGTTAAGAGACTTGCCAAGGGTCACACAGCTAGTAAATATCTGAGGCAGGATTTCAACTCAGGAAGAGGAATATTTCTAACTCCAGGTGCAGCATTCTATCAGCTGTGCCACCTATATCCCCCTCTGCATAATGGGTATCATACTTCCTGACTTCTTAAAGGGTACGGGAAGGAATAAAGGGGAGGGGAAAACTTGGAACTCAAAATAAAAATAAAATAAACAATTTAAATAATCTATATAAATGTTAGGTACTACCACTACTCCCTGATAAATTCTGAGTTTTTCAGAGGGGTAGAAATAAAATTTAAAATTACATATACTGTTTTAGATAAGAAATATTAATGTTTTAATAAACAAAGGAGACAGTTTTATTTGACACATTAAGAGTGCATATTCATTTCTCCTGTTGTTTTGACCTGTTTAAGGAATCTCACAGCTGGATGGTACCAAAAATGCCATTCAGTTTATACCATAGCTGAAAATGTCTATACTCTGTGACATACCTGTTCTTTTTAAACTGTGCTTGAAGACCTACACAGAGAGATAATCCACTAACTCATGGGCCAGCTGTTCCATTTTTAGAAGCAGTTGCTCAAAATTTTAGGAAGTTTTTACTTACATCAAGGTGACATTTTCTTCTTTGCACCTTCCCCTTTAGCTTTTTGCCTGAAGGCAAGAAAGATCAGAAAACCTTGCAGATTCTCTTCTGATGGCTTTGCAAATGAGGTAATATATGACTCAGAACCTGAAGATTCAAATAAATAAATATTTTACTAAAAACATTTCAACACCCCTAGGTAAAATCATACTGCATTTGAAGTCTAAATGCAGTTTTAGAAGATAAATGTTATTAAGAAGGTTAAAAATAGACAGCAAGAATGTTCACTAACTTCTCAGGAAGTCCCCACCAAAGTCTTTCTATCTATTATTTAATATTTTACTTTTTTCAATTACATGTAAAAACAATTTTAACTCTTTTATTTTCAAATTTTGAGTTCATATTCTTTCCTTCCCCTCTTTCTACCCTTCTACTGAGAAGGCAAGCGATTTGACATAGGTCATACATGTGTAGTCATACAAAACACATTTCCAAGTAAGTTATTCTTCTGTGGAAAGAAAATACAGACAAAAAAACACTCAAGAAAAATAAATGAGGTAAAGAAAAAGTATTTTTAATTTGCATTCAGGTTCTACTAATTCTTTCTCTGGAGATGTATATCACTTTTTATCTTGAGTTCTACAGAATTGTCTTGGATTGTTGTACTGCTGAGAATAGCTAAGTTATTCATAGTAGATCATCATACATTATTGCTGTTACTATGTACAATATTCTCCTGATTCTGTTTGTTTCACTCTATATAAGTTCATGTATGTCTTTTCCATGTTTTCTCTGAGTGTCCTGCTCATCATTTCTTAAAGCACAATATTATTCCATCACAGTCATATGCAACTTGTTTAACCATTACTCAACTGATAGTCATCACCTCAATTTCTAATTCTTTTCTATAAGAGCTGCTATAAATATTTTTGTACACATAGTACCTTTTCCTTTTTTTAATCTTTTTGGAATATAAGGCTAGTGGTGACATTGCTTGGTCAAAGGATATGCATGGTTTTATAGTCCTTTGGGCACAGTTTCAAATTGCTCTGTAGAGTTTTCTTGTTTCTTGGTTGTAATCCTATCTCTTTTTGTCTGCTGGAGTATCATATTCCAAGTCCTCTGATCCTTTAATGCAGAAGCAGCTAAATCTTGCATTATTCTGACTCTGACTCCATGATATTTGAATGGTTTCTTTGTGACTGCTTGTAAATATTTTCTCCTTGACCTGGGAGGTCTGGAATTTCACAATATTATTTTTGGGAGTTTTCTCTTTGGAGTCTCTTTTAGGAGGTAATTAGTAGATTCAAGATTCTTTTAATTTCTATTTTACCCTCTGGTTCCAGAAAGAAACGCAGTTTTCCTTAATAATTTCTTGAAAGATGATATCTAGGCTCTTTTTTTTTTATCGTGGTTTTAAAGTCATTCAATAATTTTACAATTCTCTTTCCTGAATCTATTTTCTAGGTCAGTTGTTTTCCAATGATATATTTCACATTTTTATAGTTTTTTACTATTTTGATTTTGTTTATTTCTTGATGTTTCATAAAGTCATTGCCTAATGCTTGCCCAATTCATCCTATGCTACCCTTCTTTACTTCCTTCTATACATTAAAAAAAAAAAGTTGGTTTGTGAGCTCCCTATGCATCCAGATGTCTCTTGAAATAATATTTTCCTCTATCTCATTGGAATTCTTTCTCTTTATGTTGTTTCCTTGTTTCTGTAGGAAATTCTTCCTATTTCTCCCAAAAAAGTAGAAGGGGAGTTTTCTGCATTTTTCAACTCAAGAAAAGTAGTTATTGGTAGCTACTCTTTATGTTTGCTAAACTCACATCCATTTCTATGGAAACAGAACTACAAATGAGGTTGGGAAAGGTAGCTGAAATTGATTCACCATCCAGCTAAAGTAGATCTCACCACCTAAGAGTAAAGGCATAGATTGTAGAAATGTGCACCTACCTTTATATTATGTCTTTGTTGCATGAAAGTCAAACAGAAAGGGAAAAATAATGTATTCACTCAACTTAAGGGAACCCTTAATCTTTTATATAAAGAAAATAATATACTTCAATCTATCTGTTTTCTAAGGTAGGGTAGTGGTTTTCAAATATTTATTTCAGAGGAAAATGGCACAAGGATATGTACTAAATGAAGTACTGGAAGTGGCAAAAGAAATCCAGGCTGCCAGATGAGTTTCCTTCTCCAATGTGACAGTCAGATTTTTGAAAAGAGACTAGCAGTTGAAGGTTCAGTCAGATACACATGAGGATGCAAGAACCCATATTGCCATAAAATAAATCAAAACACATGCTAATAGCATTTTTAAAACTAAAGCATAATTTTGTCATTTAAAAAGATTTCCAACACCTACAGCCTTGCTGACTTCTAAAAAAAGAATATCAAAAATGATTCTCCCCTCCAAAACATTATTTAAGAAGAATAAAAAAAAAAACTTTTATAGGTGAAATAGTTTGTATCTAAAGACATAGTCAGAGTTTGGAAGCAACATATATACTTCACCATGCATTTTTTTTCATTGGGGCAATCCAACCATGAACTTACATAATCACAGATTTGAAGCTGAAATGGATGTTAACTATCATTATTCCCGGTTCATTCCCGTGGAAGATAAGTGCTTTGTCCAGCATCACACATTTAGTTAATATCTGAGATGGGATTTGAACCTTGGTTCTCCTGAACCCACATACATGCATACATACATACATACATACATATAAATATATACACAAATATGTGTATAAAGATATAAGAATTTATATCTATACACATATACACATAGATATATAACTTGAAATCTCCAGATCTCTAGATATAGATCTATAAATATATCTGTATAGACATATATCTATAGACCCATCTCTCTACAGATATATCTAGATGTGTACACACACACACACACACACACACACACACACACATATATTCCTTGAGATCAAGGACAATTTACTTCTTATTTGTTGTAGCTAGGCATATAATAGGGCCTAGAACAAATAGGTATTTAATAAATTATTGTTGAATAATGTATTAATCTTTTCTTTGAAAAGAACTGGTTTGTGATCTTACATGTAACAATTAAGGAGCTGGTTTAAGGTATTCCTTTCAGAGATCTTTTTTTTTTCTTTCAGGACCCTTCCTGGGGCCAAACACAGATAAGGCAGAGTATACAGTAAGTATTCAAATATAACTTGTCATATTGATTCAAATTAATTTTTACAGTTGTGGAACATTTCAAAGCAGCCAGTTGATATGATAGGCAAGTATCATCAGATTTGCTGAATATTCAGTGCTTGCTACACCCATATGGATTCATTTCTCATCTCCCAATGACATTCTGTAGAGTACTTGCTCCCTGTGCACAGAATGTTTCTTCACATCGTTGGAAAGAAAAATAACTAGCTCTGACAATCTGGTCTCTCTCCAAGCAGGAAGTGTTAGTATCTATCCATGCAGAATAATTTGATTAGATCAAACAAAACTAAGTTAACAACATGAGTTAACCATTGGGAGATTAAAAGTATGTGACTTGATATATGTGGCATTGAGAAGGCTCTCTCCACCCATATTGAACCAAATATCCCTCTTCCCCCCCCCCCCACATACACATTGCCTAATTTTTTTTACTTCTTCATGGCCCTGAAAATACCATAATTTGAGATGCATTGGGGCAGCTATTTGACCATGGAAAAATCACTTAATTCATTAGCTAACTCATGATTATCATAAGGAAAACAAACCTGAAAGCCCTATAGAAATGTGAATTTTTACTTCTCTCATACAGTGACTAGAATGGTACTTGCTACGCACACAGAGGCTTGATGAATTGAGACATGCCTATTTAGATACTTTATGTTCTCATATTGGCACACAATGGCTCAAGACTAATGCTTGATTAGGTCACTGTTAATTCAATGGAACTTAGCGGGCCTATCTACCAGAAAATCTAAGAGGGTAACCTCCTCTCAAAACCTTTGATGAAACTAGGGCTCCTTATGATGCTTTCTTTAGCCCATAAGTTAGTTTTTCCACCATATTTATTGCTTATCAAAATAATAAGAAAAATCCAGCCCTTGGTAGCAGAGAGATTAGGCTCCAAAGGAAAAGGATTGTAAGAGGAAAGATATAGTAGAAAGAAAAGATCATGTCATTTAGTTAAGCCTCTACATGTAGCAGAGTAGGGGAGAGGTTAGAAACACTTATCTCTTTTAATTAGGACATCTGGGTGACAAGAAAGTCAGAAGGGAGGAAGGACAGCAGCAATGACCTGGCATTCATGTAATGAGTGACCCTACTAGAGGTTAATCAATAGGACATTAGTTGTAAACCGTGATTTTTTTTCTTTTTCTTTTTTAAAGATTTGTTGATATGGGTTTTTTTATATTACATGTAGAGATTTTTCCATTTCATGAGAGTTCTCTTATAACAAAATAAAACAATTAAGCAAAACTAATAATATAGTAACGTAATGCAAAAGTGACTGAAATATTTCACACCTATTGGATTTTTCTTTTAAAAAAATTATAGAAATTATCTTCTTCTCTCCCTCTCATAGCCCTTCTAATATTTATAATTTTCCTTTTGTCTTTCATCTCTGTCAATGTAATAGACTTGAGGTGCAATCTCCAAATTGCTTTAATTTGCATTTCTCTAATTAGATGTTATTTGGAGCAGTTTTTCACTGGCTATGGATATTATCAGTTTCTTCACTTGAGATCTGTTTGTTCATATCCACAGACCATTTATCAACTGGAAAATGTCTATAAAAAGAAAGGTTTCAATTGGTTCCTTATGTGTATTAGAAAAAAAAGACCTTTGTCAGAAATATTCAGAATTTTTTAGTAAAATTGTCCACACTTCTTTGCCCTTTGGTAGGAGGAGTGAGCAAGGGTGGAGGTGAAGCATTAAATAATAGGGTCATTATCCAGAGTAACAATTTCATTACTCTTGGCACAGAATCATTACAAACATCAAAGGCAGTCCTGGATTTCACTAGACTGAAATTAAATAGCATATAATAAGCCAGGAAAAGGAATATGATCCTCACTTTGTCCTCCTCCCATGTTCTTTTGATTTCTTCTGCTAGGTCTCTATATCTTGAAAGTATTTTCACTACATCTAGCTTGAAGATTATGAGCATTTGCATTTCTTAGAACTCCTGTATTCAGAACATCTTACTTACTACCAAAGAATTGCCTAGAATGGGGAGTAACTTAGCTAAGTAGAAGGTGGGTTTTTTTTGTGCCATTTATTGCTTTTAATGATTCAAGGCCAAAAACAGTATGAGTACCTCTTGGAGGAGTGATTCTATTATGCCAAGTTCACACAAATAGAAATCACTGAAATATAAAAAGTTGGGACATAGGTGATTCTAACTGAATAAATGCACAACTTGTCAGTATTGTCACCCAAAGAGTGCCAAAGCTGAAGGACAGAAGTTCCCTAACATCTAAAAATATCAGAGATCTTAGAACTCTTCCAACACTTCCTCTAGGGCAGTGTCATAACCATAAAGGTAAGCTTGATCCAAGCCTGGATCCTATTGAATAGGATATAATTGAGATTATCATTAACACCTGACTATTAAACTGTTAATGTATTAGGCTGTATGAGGATAAATCTAATAATATGAAATTTAATAAGGATAAATGTAAAATCTAATATTTGTTTTCTTCATCATTTATTGCAAAAGCTTCTAACCTTTTAACTAGTGATGACCTAATCACAAACTGCTGCTATAAAAGTAGCCATTTCCATAAATAAGGCCACAAGACTCAGCTATTCATTATATGCTTCTTTGGTTACACATTGCTGCCTGAGCTTATATAGATATCATCTATGGAGGACCTTTTAATTTTTCTCTTAATCATTTCATAGGTTTCATCAAGTGGTTAACTACTTTTTGTTTGACAGATGTAATGGTGTATGTATGTTGTCAGTCTTGCTTATTGCTCAATGAATCTATATCTGTTCTAAAAACTATTTCTGTAGGTTTCTGAATTGTTTTTCATGAACTCTAAAATGTCTATCAGTTTCCTTCCTCCTAATTCATATGGAAGTGTTCATCTTAGTGTGAAGGGTTCTGCGCTTTGTTAATATTATGTGAATTTTTGGCTTTGTAGATTCCTTCACCAGGAGTCCTCATCTTGGTTTCCTCTCTTAGACACCAATCCCCACCACCTCTTCCTCTGTCATCCCACCCAGCCCAGGCATTTGTGGCCATGGCCAACCCCAGTGTGTATTTCAACATGGTTGTCAATAATGAGCTCCTGGGTCAGATTACTTTCAACCTCTTTGCAGATAAGCTTCAAAGATAGCAGAAAAATTCCAAGCTCTGAGCACTGGAAAGAAGGGACTTGGTTACAAGGGATCCTGATTCCACAGAATCATTCCTGGGTTCCTGCACCAGGGTAGTGACTTCATATGCCACAATGGCACTGATGGCAAGTATATCTATGGGGAAAAATTTGCTGATGAGGGCTTAATCCTGAAGCATACTGGTCTTGGCATCTTGTCCATGGCAAATGTTGGGCCCAACACAAATGGCTCCCAGTTTTTCATCTGTACTGGTAAGACTAATTGGTTGGATGGCCAGCATGTGATCTTTGGCCAAGTGAAAGACAGTATGAACATTTTGGAAGTCATAGAGTCTTCCGCTTCTCAGGATGGCAAGACCATCAAGATCACTATTGCTGACTGTGGACAACACTCATGAGGTCTTTTGTTGTTGTTGTTGTTATTGTTGTAACCATCAAACCATTCCTCTGTAGCTGGAGAGACCACCCCCAAACCTCATTTACTTTTATATCTTGTACTCATTGTGCTCTTACTTGCTGCAATTCTCTTTGGATTTCATTTCCTTTTTCCTTCCACAAGACTTGCTAGACAACAGAGTTAAGGTTATGATTATGAAATAAAAACTAAACTACAAAAATATATCATATAAATTTTAGTTAGTATCCTTCATTTCATCCTTCCTTCTTTGTTTCAGATCACTGATTCTTTTATGCTTCTTATATCTTGCTTGGAAGACTCCAAGGTATTTCCAGGTGTAGCCTTCATCAATTGGTCCAATGGGATTTCTAGATTCCAACTCAATGTTTTATTTCATTATCTTTCCTAGCTGTACATTAAGAATTTACACTTATTAAGTCCAAGTAACATTTGGCTAACACTAGAGAACAATTCTACAGAATGAAGACACTGTTTGTTTTGATTTGTTTTGGCAAAGCCATATATGGTTTTGGATGCCATTCATATTCATAAAACAGCTAATGAGAGATTTTGGTTTGACTCGTTTCATTTTTTAGGATAAATTTAGCTATTTTTAGTATTTATCATAATGGGTTTAAAGCCAGAAAGAATCAGAGTGT
>CM053585.1:122442629-122466371 GCA_028646515.1 Pseudochirops corinnae | reverse complement strand
TGACCAAACTATTGTACAATGTGAAAGTATTTGCAGATCCTATACATGATTGCACGCCACCATGGGGGGGGGGAGGGAGGGGAAAAAAAAATCTGAAACTCAAGTGATTGTGGAACCGAATCTTGTAAATTAAAAGTAAATGAGCAAATTAAAAAAAAAAAAAGAAAGTAGAATTGGTCAAATGGAAAAAGAGGACCAAAAGCTCACTGAAGAAAATAATTCCTTAAAAATTAGAAGTGAGCAAATGGAAGCTAATGACTTTATGAGAAATCAAGAAACAATAAAACAAAACCAAAAGAAGGAAAAAAAAAAAAGAAGTGTTATTTTCTGTTTCAGAGTTATGTCTGTTACAGCAGGAATCTAGCTCAATCACACATTTTACAGATGACATCTGTGATGTGTAGAGAAGTCATTTCATAGTGATTTTACCAAGATCATATAAGCAGTTAGAGAAACAAACAACTCAGAAAAATGTGTGCTAGATTTGGACTCAAAAGAGATGTTTTCAAATCCTAGCTCTGACTTTTGGTAGTTTTTATGTTCATTTTCTTTATCTGCTAAATGGCAAGGTTGGATTAGATGACTGTATCAGCAAGCACCCTAGCATAGTGAGGGTGGCTACTAGCACAGGTTCTTAGATTTGCTTTTCTAAAGGAAAGCAACTCAAAATGGGTTAACAGTTTCACTTTAATCAATCAAACATATATCATTTACTTAGTTCAGGGGAAAAAGTCAGCACCCTGAACTTCAGAGAATACAAACACAAGTTACAAACAAACAGAAAAACAGATCAGCAGACAGCTTCCAGTGTCTGACCATTACATCAGTTAACCTAGTCAGTTACCAGAGAGGGAAGCATTAACATCTGGGTTTTTCCAAGCTGGGGGACCCAACGGCTTCCCAGAGTCTCATCTGGCCAAATTGCACAACTCTTCTCAAAAGTGAGCCCCAAAGCAAAACCTCACATCAGGGTGTATATATATCCTTCTCCTGGATCAGAGAATGTCACAGCCCTCTTGACCCACTGGCCAATCACAGAGCTACAAGGCGTGGGCATTCCCGAAAAACAAGCCTCCCGCCACAGGCTCCATGTGACCACATTCAGCCTATCAGGGGGCAGAGTATACTTTCAAATCAGGGAAGGTTCTCAGAGTCATGTAGCCACTTTAGCAAAGGGTCTACAGGCAGGGAAGATCTTCAGATTCTCATAACAATGACCTCTAAAGTGGGAGTGTACTGGTAAATACTTAAGTACTACATGTCTGAAAAATAATGTACACAAAACTTGATCAAAACTTCTCAAACTACACTTACCTTCAAACTGAACAGAGTTTCTGACCTCATGGATTTTGGACCTGATGTAAAGAAAGGCCACAAAGAAGCTTGGAACTAATTCCAAAAGGGGTGGATGTACAGATTCTGGGGAAAGAACTCATAATAATAACAACTGCCTCCATTCCCTCCTTTTCCCACTGGAACTTTCACCATCAATTATTTCTCTTCTCTAAACTTTAAACTGATCTCAATCCACAGGTTGCTCTCCTCTTGCCAGCAAATATGCTTTGAATCATTCCCATTTTTAATGGAAAGTATTGTCCCTTTAAAGTTATGTTTTTATATGTACAACAATTTGTTGCCAAGTTTTCTAATCAGAGTTGTAATAGTTACAAGTCCTTTGACTTAGAATTCTTACTCAAGTGGTTGATAATTTTAAATAGGATTAAGATGTAGTATACTGAGGAGACACGATTATCAAAATTCTGATTTTATTAGGGAATAACAGTAATTTCTATGGATGTAGACAGGAAATCAGACATGGATTATTAGCAAGAGCTTTATTAAGGCAAAAGAGAGGAGCCAGAATCTAAAGCCAGAAAGACAAATGCAGAGACATAAAAAGAAAGTATCTGCCAAGGTTTAGGGTGAGAGTGATTTGTTCCAAAGTTGTCTTTCAAGGGTGGAGGAACAGTTAAAAAGTAGAAAATCAGATTACCCAGTCACCCACAAGGTCAACTAGTATAGTTGAGAAGCTTTCAATGAGATATTAGTTGTGTACAGCATTGAAAAATATAGTTCAGGACTTGAAGCATCTGTTCAAAACAGAAAATACAGTCTTTGCTAAATAGTATTTTATTTTTTCCCAAGTTACATGTAAAAATAATTCTAACATTCATTT
This sequence comes from Pseudochirops corinnae, assembly GCA_028646515.1. NCBI lineage: Eukaryota > Metazoa > Chordata > Mammalia > Diprotodontia > Pseudocheiridae > Pseudochirops > Pseudochirops corinnae. The sequence goes on along the minus strand of CM053585.1, from coordinate 122,464,195 downwards.
TTAAAATTTTGGGTTCCAATTTCTCTCCTTTACTCCTTTTCTACCTATCTATCCCTTATTGAGAAGGAAAACAATTTGGTGTAGATTATATATGTATACTCATGCAAAACATTTCCATAATTGTCATGTTCTGAAAGAAAACAGACCAAAAAATAAAGTTCAAGAAAAAAAACAATTAAAAAAGGATGCTTCAATCTGTATTCACACACCATCAATTCATTGTCTGTGAATGGATAGTATTTTTCACCATAAGTACTGAAGAGTTTTCTCGGATCATTGTATTGCTGAGAATACCTAAGTAATTCACAGTTTATCATCTTACAATGTTATTGTTATTTTGTATACAGTATATTTCACTTTGCATCAGGTCAAGGAAGTCTCTACAGGTTTTTCTGAGAGCATAATACTCATCATTTCCTATAGCACAATATTATTCCAGCAAAATCCTATACCACAATTTGTTCAGTCATTCCCCAACTGATGGGTATCTCATCAATTTACAATTCTTTGCATTGAGAAAAGAGCTACTAAAAATATTTTTGTACGTATAAATGTTTTTCCTTTAAAAAAAAAAATCTCTTTTGGGATACAAACCTAGTAGAGGTATTACTAGGTGAAAGGTTTTATAGTTTTGGTCATAGTTCCAAATTACAGAATGGTTGAATCAGTTCACAAGTCCATCAAGAGTCCATTAATGCTCCATTTCCCCCATATTCCCTTCACCTTTTCTCATTTTCTTTTTCTGACCTATTAGCCAAACTAATAGATATGAAGTAGCACTTCAGAATTGGTTTAATTTGCATTTCTCCAGGAGTGAGTGACAGCATTTCTTTAAGAGGCTAAAGATAGCTTTGATTGCTCGATCTGAAAACTGTCCCTATCCTTTGATCATTTATCAGTTGCAGAATGGCTCCTTTAAAAATTTGACTCAATTCTCTACGTGTTTACCAGAGAAATTTGCTTCAAATATTTTTAAGTGCTACTATTGTTAACTATATCCCTCCATCTTATTTCCCTCACCATTTATTCTATTCTCTTTTGCCCTGTCCTTTCTCAAAAGTGTTTTGTTTCTGACTACCCCCTCTCCCACCTTCTTTCCTTTCTATCACTTCCCCTTCTCTTAATATATTCCCCTTCAACTTTCTTATAAAGTAAGATATATTTCTGTATCTAATTGTGTGTGTGCTTTCCTCCTTTAAACCAGTTTTGATGAGAGCAAGGTTTACTCACTTCTCCCCACCTCCCCACTCTTCCCTCCACAGTAAAAACTTTTTTCCCCCTTTTATGTTAGTTAATTTACTCGATTCTCCCTGTATCTTTCCCTTTCTCCCAGTAAATTCTTCTCTCAATCCATAATTTTACATTTTTTTCCAGCTATAACCCCTTCATATTTAACTCACACCTGTGCCCTCTGTCTCTTATGTTCCTTCTAAATGCCCTAATAAAAAGAAAGTTCTTAGGAATTACAAGTGCCATCTTCCCATATAGGAATGAAAACAGTTTAACTTTATTAAGTCCTTTATGATTTCCATTTCCTGTTAATCTTTTTGTGCTTCTCTTGAGTCTTATATTTGCAAATGAAATTTTCTATGCAGCTCTAGTCTTTTCATCAAGAATACTTGAATCTCTTTGAATATTCATTTCCCCCCTGAAAGATTATACTCAGTTTTACTGGGTAGGTGATTGTTGATTGTAATCCTAGCTCCTTTGCCCTGGGAATGTCATATTCCAAAGGCCTCTGATTCTTTAATATAGAAGCTGCTGAGTCTTGTGTTATCCTGACTGTGGCTCCACAATATTTGAATTGTTTATTTCTAGACGCTTCCAATACGTTCTCCTTGACCTGGGAACTCTGGAATGTGGCTATAATATTTTTAGAAATTTTCATTTTGGAATCTCTTTCAAGATGTGATCTGTGGATTTTTTCAATTTCTATTCTATTCAATATTCAATTCAATGCAATTCTATTAAACATTCAATTCATTATTCTATTACTTTCTTGTTCTTGAATATCAGGGCAGTTTTCCTTGATAATTTCTTGAAAGATGATAACTAGGTTCTTTTTTGATCATGGCTTTCAGATAGTCCAATAATTTTTAAAAATTATCTCCCCTGGCTCTATTTTCCAGATCACTTGTTTTTTTTTGTTTTTTTTTCCCATGAGCTGTCTCACATTGTCTTCTATTTTTTTTTTCATTCTTCTGGTTTTGTTTTGTTGCTTCTTGATTTCTTTTATTTTTAAATTTGAGTCTAATTTACTAAACCTTGCTGATATATTTGGTTGTAACATGGTTAAGAAGTGGTCCTATTCAGAACAACTAAGTTAATTGTTAAAATAACAAATGTCCATCTGCAAAGTAAAGTGAGTATACATACACATACACACACACACACACACACACACAGCTGTAACAGTTTTTCAACAAATAACCTATGTGCAGAAAGAAAACCTTCATCTTTTTTCTTCAAATGATTGTCTCTGGCATAATGAAAGAGCTGGTATACAAAAGTACAACTCTCAAACCTAAGGCACTCTTCTTATCTCCAATAATTCTCTGAAGTCTGAATGACAAATGTCTAAGACATAAGAAAGGATAAGGGGCCCCCTCCTCGTTTGAGAATGAGTTTGAGAGAGGAACACAGTTCTGCCTCAAGAAGCTGGTGATTAAACAATACAAAATTAATTAGCAGTTAGGCTGACTAACATACTCAATCATCATCAGTGGTTTCAGTAGGATTTGATGAAGCAATTTTCATAAACCATTGATTCATTATATGTGTGTTTGGGTAGTGGTGGTAGTGAATTTATGTGTGTGTATGCGTATGTATTACCTGGGCTTAAAATTATTGGTGAATTTCTTTGCATCTATCTCAAAGGAGGCAATTCATCCTTTCCTGCTGTAGAAAGAACGGGAAATTTTTGTTAAATAGCACTTACTGTAGTCTTTAATAGGTAAGGGAATATAACGCATACATGAGAAAAAAAGATAGTCTAACACTACTGTGAATTAACAAGCCAATGCCACAAAGCAATGGCCATGATACTGTTTTAAATATGTGAAAATAACACTTACATGTCTGTAAAGACATAAATATGCAATTTGAAAGGAAAAAGTTAAAAAAAAAAACTATGACAAATTGTAAGCATGCTAGGACAAACAGTTCTGCAGTTCTGTGTTGGACTGTATTACTCTCTCACCCTGGTGCAACAGACTTTTCCTGCTGAACTTCTAAGTTGTCTGGGACCAGCAAGTTATTTTACTCCATTTTTGGTGGGCTCTGTTGTTCTCAAATTTGTTTAGATTCATTATTTAAAGGTATTTTCAGGAGGTTTTGGAGAGCTGAGGCAAGTCCTTAATTTTATACTAACATCTTGGCTCTACCTCCATAAAATATATTCTTTAATGAGATTTTTAAAATAGCTCTCAAGAAAGAAAAATGGCTCTGAAATTTACAATTTTGGAGTTTTGAGTTTCCTCAAGTACACAAGTTTTCTTTTTTCATGGGATTCGTTGGCAGTTTTCAAAGCATGTGTGTACCCACTTGCCCATTTACATACTAAATAAAAAAGTAGTTAAAGTGAAGATGAAGAGTGTGACCTGAAATAATAAAAGGTCAAGAATATGAAGTGGATCAATGGAAAAAAAAATATCAACGGAGTCTACCAGTTTCAGATTTCAAACTATATTACAAAGCAGTAATCATCAAAACAATCTGATGCTGTCAAAGAAATAAAGTGGTGGATCGGTGGAATAAATTAGGTAAACAATATATAGTAGTAAATGACCATATTAATCTAATGTTTTATAAATCTGAAGATCCAAGCTTTTGGGACAAATACTATTTGACAAAAATTGCTAGGGAAAGTGGAAAGAAGCTTGACGTAATATAGGTACAGCCCAGCATTTTCACATTATACCAAGATAAGTAAAAATGGATGAAGAATTTAGACATAGTGATATCATAAGTAAATTAAGGGAGTATAGAAAAATGTCCCTGTCAGATCTATGGATGAGGGAAGAATAGATGACAAAACAAGACATGTAGGAGATTATTGAAAGTAAAATAAAGAATTTTGATTGCATGAAATTAAAAACTTTTTCAGAAACAATACTAATACAGCCAAAATTAAAAGGAAAAATGGAAAACTGGAAAAAATAATAAAGAGTTTCTCTGATAAAGGCCTCATTTCTCAAATATATAGGGAATTGAGACAAATTTATAAACATAAGAGACATTCTCCAGTTAATAAATGGTCAAAGGATATGAACAAGCAGTTTTCAGACAAAGAAAGCAAAGTTATATATTGTTATATGCAAAAAATGTGCTCTGAATCACTATTGATCAGAGAAATGAAAATTAAAAAGAAAAACTCTGAGGCACTCCTCTCATCAATCCGATGCCCAACAATTGGGGAAGGCTTAAACAAGCTGTGGTATATGATTGTATGTTAGAAATAACAAGCAGGATGATTTCAGAAATCCTTGGAAAGACATACATGAGCTGCAACATAGTGAAGTGAACAGAACCAAGACAATGTTGTAAATGGTAACAGCAATATTGTCCAGTGAAGAACTGTAAATTATTTAGTGATTCTCAGCAATACAATTGTCCAAGGTAATGCCAAAGGACTGATGGTGAAGTATACTATCTGTTTGCAGAGAAGGAATTGATATTGACAAAATACAGAATGAAGCATGCTCTTTTTCACTTTTTCTTTCATTTGAGTCTTCTTGTACAAAATGATTAATGCAGAAATGTTTAAATAATTGCACATGTATAACATATATCTGATAGCTCACCATCTCAGGGAGGGGGAAGGGAAGAGAGGAAGGGACTGTATTTAGAAATCAAAACTTTAAATAAAAGTGTTAAAACAATTTTTAAAAAGAAATCAAAACAATCAATAGTCATACTTGGCTAGTATGGAAAGAAGTTTCAGATGAACTTACATGTATAGTTGAAGTCAAAGTGCTTTTCTTCTTAAGGAGGCAGAGGGATAGGAGGAAGGGAAAGAATTTGGAACTCAAAATTTTCAAATATGATTTTAAAATTTTTACATTTAATTGGGAAATTCTTATCTAAATACAAAAACATGATTTTAAAATAGTAGTTGGTTTAGTCTAAAATGCATCAGTGCCGGTTCAAGCTGAAATGGTGAATAGAAGCAGTATATTTCTCCAGAAAAAAGTTATCTTTATGTGGTAATGGAAGTGTCAGAGTGTGTTAATAGTCCTTCTCTCAGAACCCGGACCTGACAGTATGAAAATAGGTTTGATAGAGCAAGCAAAGCAGAAAGTGAGCATGAATAATGTGATGTACTGTGATGTGGGACACCATTCCACTCACCCAATTACATTTATTCTTACCATTCCCTCAAGTTAGTATCTATATCTCTTTTTATGTGAAGTATGCTCCTAGAAATATCTACAATGATTTCCTCTGTTTCACCCCTTCTTCTTACTTCTTAACTCTCACTTCCTCCCTTCCACTGGATTACCATTGCTCTCTATAAAATAATAATGATAATAATAAAAACAGTCATATGACACTTTTAAGATTGGCAAAAAATCTCATTTAATAATTACAAATTATTTTATATTTGATAAATCCAATGACACTTCCTAGACCTTGTTCTTCTTTATCTCTCTGCATCACTTATTACTGCTAAACATTCCCTCTTCCCCTAAAAACATTTATCTTTTCAAATCTATTAACTTTAGAGAGAAACAACTTTTAATTGTCAAAGTAATATTCCTAAAGCACATATATCATCCCCTTATATCCCTGCTCAAGCAGATGTAGCAGATCCTTGTCGCCACTAGGATAATATATATTGAATCATTTTTTTTCCTTACATTGAAACCAAATTTGCCTCATTGCAAATTCTATCCATTGCTCATGGATTTGTCCTCTACAAAGGTTTCTGTACCTCCTGCTATGTTATATCCCTTCAGATACCTGGAATCTATAATCATGCCTCTGCCCTACCACTTAACTTTTTCTCTTCTCCAATTCTATCAGATCCCTAAGTTCTTCAACCAATCCTCATATGATATGAATTTGAGGCACTTTAGTATATGGGGTACCTTACTTTGGACATTCTCCAGTTTACCAATCCCTTTCTTAAAGTATGATAGCTAGAACTTGCCACAATAATTCAGACATGGTCTGACCAGGTCTGAGTAAAAATTGTAAGTTTACTCACCTCTTTCATAGAAGGATAGGGTTTCACTAAATGGTCTCTAAGGTCCCTGTTACCTCTAGATTTGTGTTTCTCTGATCTTATAACTTCCAGTATTGAGTACCTTCTATTTGCTAATCACAGTACTAGTCACTGAGGAAGTACATAAACTATGCCATCAAATAATTTACAAACTATTTGGGGAGATGAAGCATAGCACACAAGAAGAAATCAAATTACACATGGTGTCCAATAGCCTACCACGATCATTTATAAATTTCAAAGTATGATAAATTTAGCCCCTTTAATATGTTACACATATTTCTGCCTCTACTTACACTGTTCCCCCTAAAATAGAATTCATGCAATTCCTTTTTTTGCAAAACTTTGTTTCCTTCAATGGTAACTTATTCCACCGAGTATTTTCTGAAGACCAAAGTTCTTAGAAATCCTCATAGAAATTATCTATGTTAACACTTTGGTACTTATCAAAATTGCAATGTGATGTTTAATTTCTACATCTGTCTCAGTTCTCAAAACAGTTTGTGAGCTCTTTGATGGCAAAAACTAATAAAAAGGGGATGGAGCCAAGATAGGAGAGTAAAGGCAAGGACTCTGAGCCCTCCCCCAAAGGCCTCCAAAAACTCTTAAAGAATGACTCTACATAAATTTTAGAGCAGCAGAACCAACAAAAAGGTGGAGTGAAACAATTTTCCAGCCCAAGATAACTTATAAGGCTGGAAGGAAAGGTCTGTTGCACAAGGATGAGAGAGGAGCACAGTGCAGCACAGGTTGCATCAGAGTAGCCCTACTCAGACAACCAAGAGCAGGCCTCGGGCATACTGTATCACTGGCAGCAGGAGGAATTTCCAGACTTCTCAGACCCCAGATGCCAAATACAATTTAGGTCAGCAGGAAAAACTGTCATACCAGGGTGAGAGAGAAGCCTAGTCCAGTATAGGCTGCATCAGAGCAGGCTTGCCCAGACAACCAGGAACAGGCCTTAGGAGCCATTGAATGAGCAGTGGCAGCTTCCAGACCTTGCAGCCCACAGATATTAAGGAGTCAAACACCTGGTCAAAAGGAGATTGCAAGGGTCTCTTTGCTAGCACTGTGGCAAGACTCTGCTGTTTTGTCCATACTCAAATAAGCTTCTCAGTTCTGTTGTAGTCAGAGGTTGAGGAGGAGCAATAGTATATCAGAGCTTGTATCCACGGTGGAGCTGGAAACTTTCAAAAATTTATTCACAGTTATTATTGCCAACTGTATTTCTCTCCATCCTATTCCTCCCCTTTGATTCTATTCTCTCTCTCTCTCCTTTTTACCCTGTCTCTTTTCAAAAGTGTTTTGCTTCTCCCAATCTTACCTCCTTTCAATCAACCCTTCCCTTCTCTTATCCCTTTCCTCTCCTACTTTCCTATAGGGTAAGATAGATTCCAATACCCAAATTAGTATGTATATTATTCCATCTTTGAGCCAATTCTGTTGAGAGTAAAATAGACTCAATCCCCTATATCTCCCCCCTCCTCCCCTCTACTGTAAAAACTTTTGTTTGCTTCTTTTATGTGAGATAATTTAATCCATTCTACCTCTCCTTTCCCCATTCTCCCAGTATATTACTTTCTCACCTCCTAACTTTACTTTTTTAGATATCATCTCCTCATATTCCACTCAGACCTGTGCCCTCTGTCTACATATCCTCCTTATAAATGCCATAATAATGAGAAAGCTCTTATGAGTTATAAGTATCATCTGCATATAGGAATGTAAATAATTTAACCTTGTGAAGTCCCTTATGATTTCCTTTTCCTGTTTATCTTTTTATGCTTCACTTGAGTCTTGTATTAGAAATAGACAGTTGGGAGCATCATGTGAGCAGAGGGGAATGACGTGCATTAAGTCTAAAAAGAGAGGCTAGAAAAATATTGTAAAGGACTTTAAATGCCAAACAAAGAAGTTTGTAAATTATTCTAAAAGCAATGGGAAGCCACAGGAGCTTCTTGATCAAGGGAAAAACACAGTTAGATCTTTGTACTATGAATACTGATTTGGAAACTGTGTATCATGTGCAGGTAGACTGGGGATATTGGGGACCTAAGGACAATCAAATCAAGAAGCTATGGAAATTGTGTAGGCAAGAGATGGTAGTAATCTTAATTTTGGTAGTGGCCACTTGCAAAACTTAATGAATGACTGAAATATAATTTTTAAGTGCTTACTCTGTGTCAAGTCTTGAACTGAGTTCTTGGTATATAAACAGAAAATGTGATGCAATTCTTATTCTCAAGAAACTCATACTCTAATTGTAGGAGATAATACATAAGAGAAAGTTTAAGTTTGGGGCAGAAAGAAAGGAACAATGAGTTCAGCAGTGAGACAAATGATAAGGCCCAGAGAAAATTTGGTTATATAATTGGATTAGATAATAGTGCTGGGGATTTAAAGGCCTAGAAACAGGAAAAATGGTAAGGCCTTGAAGAACTTCAGAAGCAGATGATAAGGTGTGGTCTCTCTCATCATAAAGAATGGAGCTTTGACTCCTACTTTATCTAAGCTGTATGAGTAGTCAAACACCCCAAATGAAGGAGGAAGGCAAGTGAGGAAGGCAACCCTTGTCATTGTCTTCTTGTCATCTGCATATCTCATATGGCTTCTAGCATGACCTGGAAGCAGAGAGAAAATAAAGAAGAAAAATAAGAGGGGAGAGGTTTAGGAGAACAAATATTAAAGTTTTTATGAAGTAAAACTGACAAGAATTGGCAGCTGATTGGATATTTGGTGGTGATGGAGCAAGATGAGATGATGATAAAAAAGAGATTATAATGTAAATCGAAGCAAAGCATTAGGCCACAATTTAATAATAATACAACTGACAGAAGGCTGTATTGAATACAAAGTTACATGAATTATATTTTCTCTATAAAATATCATTTGATCTGTTAATGCAAAAGAAAAAAAACAGTTGAAAGTTCTTTTTCAACAAAGTGTCTGCCATACACATGTTAAAAATCACAGTAGTTTCCTTTAAAAAACGTAACAACAAAAATAACCCCAGTATTATTACTGCCAAGTGAACCATGAAATAGGAATACATATGCTTGTCAAATGTCCATGAGTTCAAGCACCACATTGGTAATAGGATGTTAAAATGTCTCTGTCTCTCAGTTTTTCTCTTGTCCACTCATTATATATACATAGACATACATATATAATGTTTCTTTGCTTTTTAGAGGGGGCAATTGGGGTTAAGTGACTTGCCCAAGGTCACATGGCTAGTAAGGGTTAAGTGTCTAAGGTCAGATCTGAACTCAGGTCCTCCTGCTTCCAGGGCTGGTGCTCTATTCACTGCACCACCTAGCTGCCCCAATATACATACATATATAGACATAAACACACATGCATATGTACATATGTGATATTACTCTCTCTTTTGAACTCCTTTCCTTCATTGTCAAGCATCTGCTTGATATTTCTCCTGGATATAATGTGAACACTCTAACTTTAATATATACAAAATTGCATCTAGTTTTCTTCCCCTACAAACCAGTTCCTTCTTTCAAGTGGCTGTATTTGTTTAGGGTGCTACTATACGTTTTACCAGTCACCAAGGTTCATAATCAATCAGTCCACAACTAGTTATTAAGTGCCTACTTTGCATCTGACATGGTAGTAGGCATTGTGAACACCGGTATAAAGAATAAAATAATTCCCATTCACAAAAGGCTTACATATTAATTGAGGAAACTACATATACATATATACAAATACATATATGTATGTATATATGTATATGTTGTGTATGTATGTGTGTATATATACATATATATATTTAATAAATATAAATACATGTGTAAGATAATGGAATATAAGGCACTTTTGGAAGGAAGGAACTTACCAATTGGTGGATCAGGAAAAACTTCAGGAATAAGATAGTGTTTGAGCTGAATATTTAAAAAGATAAGATAATTGTACTAAGCCAGATAAAGTATAGATGGTAAGGTCTTGAAGACCTTTAGAGGCAGTGGTGAGGAGGATGTTAAAGTATGGTGGCTTTTTAATTTTCACTTCATCTGAGCTTAGTAGTCAAATATCCCAGATCAAGGAGAAAGAAGAAAGGGAACTTGTGATGTGGAGGTAAGGAGGGATTTCTGTATAGGTAGGGGGTATATTGATGCACAATCATGGAAACAGAACTTAAATGTCATAAGTGTTGAACAGAGAAATCCCATTTGGTTAGATTCTGGAAGTCAGGAGCTGGGGGGCAGAAGGTAAGGGGATAAGGTAGTGGGTGATATCTATTTAGTGAGGCTGAAAATATAGTTTAGTGTCAATTTGTTGATCTTTACAAACTGAATGGAGGATATTATATTTGATCCTAAGAACAACATGGAGGCCTTGGATTTGATTGAGTAGGGGAGTTGCATGTTCACCTCTGTTCTTAAAGAAAATTAATTTGGCAGTATGGTGTAGGAAGGACTGCAGCGTTCAGTATTTGAGGCAGCAAGATGAATTATGAGGCAAATAAAATAAACTGAGAAGTGATCTTAGAATCATCCACAATCTAGTAATCTTTCCCTATGTTCCCATACTGGATCAATTTCCAATTCCTGTCTATTATTGGCCCACATTTTTCACATAATTCTTCTTATCTCGACTAATATAACTACTACTGTAGTTCAGGTCTCCATCACCTTTCATCTGGAATCTTGCATCGTCTCTCACATCCTAATCAACCTTGCTGTTTCCAGTCTTCTCTTTCTTCAAACCATTTTTTTTCACACAGATGCCAAAATAATTCTTCCTAACCATGTCACACCTTTTTTTTTTTTTCAAATACTTCCATTGCCTTCTTTTATGTCTTTAGGAACAAAGAAAAACTCAGCACCCTGACATTTAAAGTCCTCCTTAATTTAGCTTCCATCTACATATTTGACTTTATTCCATATCACTTCCCTTCATAATCTTAAGATTCCAGCCAAAAAAGCCTGGTACTTGTCTCTTAGGTCAACATTCTGTCTCCCAAAGATAGATAGATAGATAGATAGATAGATAGATAGATAGATAGATAGATAGATCTATTTATCCTTTGGAGCTGGAATGTTAACATATGTATTTGTATTATATAGGTATACACATATATACATACATTTATATATGTATATGTACACAGACACACATATGTGTATACGCATACATACATACATATACACATATATACATACATACACACACACATACACACACACACAGAGCCTTCCTTCTACTTATCTAATGGCTAAAATTCACTTTATCCTAGACTTCACTTTTCTAAATCTTTATCTTTCTAGTAAGATCAACTTGAGTGCTACTTCCTTCATAGAGTTTTCCATGACCCTTCAGTTGTTAGAGCTTATCTTCTCAAGGTAAATTGTATTTATCTGTATTGTGCTGTAAAATGTACAGAATAGTATAAGCTTATTGAGAATAAGTATATTACATTTTTCATTTGTGTTTAATGAAAATTTGTTGAAATTAATAAACTTTGTTGAAATTGTAATCTAAAGGGGAAAAAACAAACACATAGGAATAGTCATTGTTGGAGGTGTTGTGTTCCAAAACACTAATGGCACACTATGGCATGTTGGTGGACCTCTGAAATTGCACAAATATTTTGGAAAGTGATTTGGAATTATGTAAATAAATGACCAAAGTGTCAATACTGTTTGACCCAGAGATTCCACTATATACAAGAAGAAAGTTATTGATAAACTAAAGTCCCCTTTAAATGTAATAGAATATACTTTTGCTGTAAGAAATGCTGACTGCGATGAATATACAGAAGCATATGCAGACAATAGGAATTAATATAAAATGAAACAAGTAGTCAAGAAAAGAATGTATATGATATTTGCAACCATGTAAATATAAAAGAATAACCCCAAAATAGTGAAAAGTGAATGTTGCAAAATTGTAAAGAACAAGGATTGATCCAAAGAAGAAATATAAGAAAGCAAATCAGCTCCACTACTTTACAGAGGTGGGAAGCCTATGGATATTCAACATTGCATATATTTTCATATTATTTCAATGTCTTGATCAATGTTGCCAAATTTTTTCTCATTTTTTTTCTTTAAAATATTACTTGTTTTATGAGCTGGTTCTCTCACATAAGGAAATACAAGGATATTGGGAGAAATTTTGATGATATAAAACTATAACCCTAGATCCAAAGTCCATTAGTATGAGACTCTCTCCTCATTGCTGGAGATCAATGCTCTGAGCCTGCCAGTGAAGGTAGGTTAGAGTTGGTGAGAGTGGAAGAAAAGAAAGTTCTTTAGTTCCCTTGGACTGTTCTTCAAGTTAATTCAAATTTCAGGTGCTACTGGCTTCCAGTTTCACGAAAGAACATGGGAGATGCCATTCCCACTTCAGATTTCTGAAGGAAGACTCTGGGTAGAGGCAAGCATGAGAGGAGCTGGCTATCTCCATTGTATTCCTATCCCCAGATTCCTACACCAGAAATTTTGGGTATCTTCCTTGAAGCAAATAAACTTACTTTACTCTCAGAGAAAGAGCTCCTTCACTCTAGATTGTTGGGTATGTGTTCTCCTATACATTCTCTGTTTTCCATTTTGCTATCATTTGGAAGGTTTTTTTGTTTTTGTTTTTGTTTTGGTATCTACTATGTATGTTCATTATAGAATTGATATTTGATTGGAAAGAAGTCAAACCTTGGAATCCTGCTGTTTCTCTTGATTGATGTAAGTTATCAAAAATTAGATTGCCTCCTTTGGGCTTCCAGACTCAGTAATTAAAGCTTACAGTTACGGTCCCCAAGGGAAAACTGATTAGGCACATATACAGAGTAAATTGCTAGTGAGGCACATGTGTATACCAAGTAAGTCAAATTAAACCACATGACCACCACCTTCCCTCAGACCCCGATGAAGACAGTCCAAGGCTAAATTCAAGAACCCTGTGAATATCATTATCTTCCAGATCACTAGCCCTCTTTTCAGCCCAATCTCATTACTATCATCAAGGGTAATAGTCTTTGTGGAAAAGAGTCTCACCTTACCATTGCAAATAACCACTGACCAACTGCTTGTCAAAAACACATTTACTTTAATAAGAACAGGTTCACATGGGAAGTCAAAGTGCGTCAAAGAGTTTTGTCTGTTTATATGAGTAACCAACTCACATGAACTGCTTCATCACTAATATACATGTGACTTAATGTACAAGTCACTTAATCCTTTTTGCTTCAGTTTCCTCATTTGTAAAATGAACTGAATAAGGAAATGGCAAAAACACTCCAGTAACTCTGCAAAGAGAACTCCAAAGAGATACTTACACTCATATGTGTTCTATGTTGTTAGCATGTGAGCTGTAATCTCTTTGATAGCAGAGAGACTATTTTTTTTTTTTTGCTTTTGCATTCCCAGAGCCAAGCTGGAACATTGTAGGCACTTAAACTAGAGCCTGATTGCAGAATACTATGCTAGGTGAAATGCTGTATCATTCGCTTTTTATCAAGAACATACTGTGGTCCAGTATCTCATAGATCACAGACTGAGCAAGATTATTACAAACGTAGGTATGCCTTGGCTAACTTGTATTGATAAGATAGATATAACTTTGCTAAGAACGCATATAGGGACAATAAAAGAAATGAAAAAAAATCAATGTTTCCCAAATTTGATTTTGGACTCTCAAAAGTGAAGAGGATTGGGGTGGCTATGTGGCTCAGTGAATAGAACACTGGCCCTGGATCAGGAGGACCTGAGTTCAAATCAGGCGTCAGACACTTTAACAACTTACTAGCTGTGTAACCTTAGGCAAGTCATTTAACCCCAATTGCCCTGCCCTCTCCCCTCCAAAAAGCAAAACAAAACAAAACAAAAAAGTTAAGAGGATTTATCTTAGGTCATGACAACCAGAGGTTCAGAATATCAAAGGATTCTTTTAAAGTAGCAACAACATATCATATCAACAAAGTGTATGAGGCTCCTCCGATTATTTCAGCTTCATTTCATGTCTCTTTCCTCAACATTTAGTTTTTGCTGCATAAGTCAAAAGGGATAAAATCCATTGGTGAAGAAGGAAACACTTTGCTCAGGGGGATGTGGGAGATATCTAGTGGGTGATATGATGAAATAATCTGTCAAGCACCATGATGAATAGATAAAACTTCCACATTTTTTTTCAGCTTGCTAAAAAATTCTAATATTTTAGAATTCTCTATGTTGTATTCTGAAATTTCAATTATGGAACATAATAAATAACAGCAATGGCAAGAATTATATAACACTTTGGAGTTTGAAAAAATATTTTATATATGCTATCTCATTTGGTCTTCTTAACTACAGTGCTGTGAGATAGATGCTATTAATTCCCTCATTTTAGAATGGAGAAAACTGAGGTTAGAAAAAGTTAAGTGACTTGCTTAAAGTTATACAACTCTTTCTGGAGAAGAATTTGAGTACAAGCTTTTCTGATTTCAAGTTCACATACTCTATCTAATTATGAAATAATTAAACAAAAATAAGACATGGAAACTGTGTTGTGGTAAACATAAATAATGGAGTTGGAGTCAGAGGACAGGAGATAAAGCATTGGTTCAATGGCTTCTTAGATTTATATTTAAGGGAAAATCATTTCTCTTCGTTCTTTAGTTTTCTCACATGTAAAATAATAGACTTGAGATGAAATACTTCCAAGGTTTCTTTAAAGTAAAATATGATATGATGGTGAATGGTGATGGTAAAAATTTTTCTTTTCGTGCATTTAATTTTCTGCCTAGTTGTCATGAAGGAAAGCATGCCACGAAAGAAAGAAAGGGGAACCACTTAAAAATGCAGTAGAAGGAATATGCATGGTGAAAATCCAACTTATTTATTTCTCCCACCATAATTTTGGATAAGCTAATGTCTCCTCTATTTTTAAAAAATGAGGGTGGATAGGGCCAAGAAAAAATGATTTAATAGAGATGTAAGAGACTCAGGAAAATTGTGTGAGTCCCTTCTGTAATACTTCAAGATCACTGATGTGACCAAATATAATGGCACCAGTTATCACTGGGAATGTATTTAATGGGGAAAGAAACTTCAGACATGATGTATCAGTTAAGGTGGGTATTATGCTGATGCTTGACAGAATACACTTCCATTGTCTATGATTGATGCATTAAAATAATATCTTCTAGGGAGATGGCTAGACAAAATAATGCATGAAAGTCAGGTTTTTATGTTTCATTATTGTTATTGATGACAGACATACAAATAAGAAAGGCAAGAATGTGCATATGGAGGATAGAGGGCAATGAATCTGCTTTCTTTGTGTAACTTTTATTCTTGATCAATTATATTTGCAAAGCAAAGAAAACATGGTGCTAGAAGTATGCTTTGTTGTCCTAGACACATCTTAATCAATTTTTGGAAGGAGTCCCCAGAATTTTTCGGGGAACAAAAGATACCTATCAGAGGCTCCTCATGAGTTACAAGGATTTTCTTACTTTGAATTCACAATTTGTGCAGGATAGAGAGGTATACGAGTAATCAAGGAGGTGCACCACCTCTATGAGGGCTTGCTGAACCCATTTCAGGATGGTTCATCCACCTCTGGTGTCCACTTGGCACTCAACTCTTATCTATGTCTCTAAACAGCTACAGAGGGCACACCCAGGTAACACATCTCAGCAGAATGGTGGAGGATAATCTACCACAAACTGGCTGGTGTGTTCCTGGGGTGTCTATCCCAAATGTGTAAAAAATTTCCCCTGCAGTAGTGAATAGATGAGAATAATTTGTTTCAATGACCATAACAGCAGCTGATTCAGACTCTATGGAACATTAAGAACTTGGTCAGACATTGGAGTATAGAAATCCATCTTGCCCTACAAGAAAGTTGTGGGGGTGATGGGAGAGAATATAAGAGAGAACAGATTGGGGTAAGGGGTACCCAGTAGGCTCACTATCTTGGGGTGAGGGTAGGGGAAAGACAGGGAGAAAATTAATTAACTCAAAATCTTGTGGAAATGAATATTGAAAACTAAAAATAAATTTAAAAAAGAACTTGGTCAGACATTGAAGATGGAAAGATCATACACTGCATCCTGGGCAATCACCAGTCATCCTGACATTTGTCTTGTCACTGGACTTTGAGGACTCTGGGAAAATGAGGCTTACAATCTTGAGCAACTCTGACTCACTTAAATCCAATCCATGAGTCAAGATATCAACTTGTAATGTTACTGGTACTCTTAGAAAATGAAGGACAAAGAACACGTACTGGAGAAAGATATAATAGGCCTACATTTAGCCTTGGGGCATTTTGGCTGGCTTTTGTCTAGGGCTCTGTCCCAGAATATCAGCTTGAGGTTTAAGAAATATCAGTCTACTCTTCTTAAAGACAGGCTTTCTAGTCACCACAACTTAACAAATGGGAGCCAAGTAGCTGATTTAGGACTCTTGAAAACTGATGCCTAATAGATAGTAACACTGAAAATCTTGGCAACCACGTGACCAAGGAAGATACCTAGCAGAGATAGTGTAACTGGTGAACAGAGATATGATATTCTGAAGAGAGTAACTAAAAAATGGAAGGAAACCTCACCAGAGGTCTTTGGCAAACCTACAGTTTGGGAATTTTGGTTTACAGTGGCTATACATGTATCCTGGTCACATGATTTCTTTGTATCCCTTCATTCATTTTCCTACTTATATACATGGATATCATTAATGTGAGTTCCCCTCTCCTGTTCCCTTGTCTCTATGTGACTTCTCTCACAGGTGATATAGAAATCTGTGGTAGAGAATAAATACTCCATGGGTGCATAGTGACCCTTTTCTCCTCATTTTGTTTGCTATGTTGTTTGTTTAAATGTTTTATTTTAAGTTTTGGCTAGCTGGTGAAAAGAAAAACATTTCTGGGATCAGGTATGAAATCTATAGTTTTGATGGTGCTGAATCATACAGTATCTCAAATATGGAAAATTATTTTTGAGAGGGTGGGTTTTATGACAAAGGGATTATAGCACATGGTATGGGCTACTCTTTACTGTCACCATTTAAATACTGTACTTCTGATTCTCTACCAAAAAGGTTCTAGGCAAAGATGAACTGCTTTCTCTCCTATAAGCTGATGTACCTATTTCACAGGTCCAACGAACAGCTGAGAGACCAAAGGAAGGAAGTCAAGGTTAATATGAAGAGAAGAGACAGTCTGAGAAGCTGCTGATAAAGATATAATAATACTATGCATTTATGGAGCAATTTTCTCAAAACCTGCCTCTTATGAAATGATTTCAAGTCCCACAAGGCTACACAGTATGAGAATACACACACATGTTTGTAGTTTTCTAGGAGAATGACAATCCTTAAATTGACCCTATGCATACTGTCTTGGTCAATATGTATGTGTGCATGCATGTGTATATGTGTATATGTATGTATTTGTGTGTGTGTGTGTGTGTGTGTGTGCGTGTGTAATCAGGGTATCTCACTGAGGTAAGAAGGTGAGGGTTTCCTATTTTAAAAGGATGTAATAGCAATGCTACTTGCAGCTGCCATGGGGATGTAAGACCAATAACACTAGCTCACAGGACTGCTAGCACAGGTTCTTTGACATACTATTCTAAAGGAAAGCAACTCAAAGGAGGCTAATAATCTTACTTTAATCATATATACACACACATACACACACACAGGGTAATAAAAGATGTGGGCCTTCCTGAAAAACAACTCTCCACAATTAAATTTCTCTTGTTGGGTTCCATGTGAAGCCTATTAATGGGCAGGGAAGATCTTCAACTCCCATTAACATTACACTGGGGTATGGAGAATTCCCAAATACATATGAAGGCCACATCTGAGCTCAACTTCAACAGACTCCCAGAGACTCTAGGATAGGAATTAATGAAAGCATAGACACAGAGGCTATATAATAAGTGCAGCATACAGGGATGTTTAGGAAGTGAGTTAGATGAAGATTTGGGGAAGTATCAGGATTTTCAGAATTTCCTGCTTTGAGGGTTTCATAATCTTACTAATTTGGGTACTTCCTCTACTAGTACAACATATAGCCTAACAACCACAGTCACCCTCTCTATTTCTTTCCATGTCTATGTTCACATTCTCCAAAGATGATCTATCCAGTACAGAGAAGATCTTAATCTGGATGTGTTGCCATTTTCAGGATAGAAGGGCAACTCTTTAGGTTAGCCATCTATTATCTTTCAGTCTCAGTCTATGACTAGGACACATATGCACATGCTTTATGATGTCTTTTATGGCAATTCTCTTGAGTAATTCATCATCAACAATATTTTCCTACATTTGTGCACTTGCTATCTATTTTTCTATTGATATTTTTTAAAGAGAAATTTTGATTCTTCTAATAACATGTTGTTCTATTGATTCTGGTTATAAAGAATCTCCAAGAGAAAAAATGGTGTTAAAATGGGTGTTTTCTTTTTTGTATGTTAGTCCCCTAAAATTTATTAAGCACTTACTACATTCTCAGGACTATGAGAAGTGCTAGAGATACAAACAGAAAAAGTAAAAGAAATCAAAACAAAAAGCAATGCCTACTCTCAAGGAAGTCATAGTCTAATGGAAGAGACAACATGCCAAAAAAATGCAAAGACAAGATATGCAGGATAAATTCAAAGTAGTCTCTGAGGTAAAGCAATTAGTATAAAGGCAAGCCTTGTTGCAGAAAGTTAGACTGACTAAGACTTGAAGGAAGTCAGGGAATCCAGAAGGAAGGAACAAATTAGACACAACACTCTAGACATGGAGGAAAGCCAGGGAGTTAGGAGATGGAGAGCCATGGGTGAGAAACAGTAAAGAGTCTAGTGTCACTAGGTAGATGAGTATATGGAAAGGAGAAAAGTGTAAGGGGAACAACTTGGAGTCTCTGACTGCTATTTTACCAATAATGATCAAGTCTAATGTGCTTCTTATTCTGTTCCTGAGGTTTTTGATTCCCATTTACCAGAAAAAAATCATCTATAAGGACCTTATTTGATGGAGAAATAACCTAAAGATATAGTGGGTCACATGAAGTCCAGAAAGTGCAGTGCTCCTTAAATGCTAAGATATCAGTGAATTAAGTTGTCTGAACATATTCTGGTAAGTAGTCAAGTGGATATCTGTTTGACTTGATGGACAATATGACAAAATGTCAATATTTTAAATCCAGTCCTTCTGCATCAGGCCTTGATTACTATTTCACCAGGACGTTGTTTGCAACAAGTAGATCTATCAACCTAAAATCACATGCTGAGAGCAGTGCTGTTATGCATTCAAAAGTCCCTACTTAGAAATTAGACTCATATGCTCACTAGTTGGATAGAAAATATTTTAGATAGTACATTATGGCCAAAAAACTTTTTAAATACATCATTGCAGAGTGCCAATGGAAAAAATGACTGGTGCAAGAGTCAGTGGACCTAGATTCAAATCTCTGTTTTGTTTTCTAGTTCTCAGCTTTCTTATCAGCAAAATGAATCATTGAACTAGATGATGTAAATTCTAAATCTATGATCCTAAGATGAAACATTGTAAATTCTAGGCACAACATTATGAGGCTTTGCAAAAATTATTTTTTTCCCATTTTACAAAGTATAAAGGATGTATCCAAGGTCACCAGACTTTTTACTTGCAATGAAGTTGGTATTTCCCTCCCAGTCATAGAATTAGGGTATTTCAAATCAGAAGGGACCTATGAAATCATCTTTTGGATGATCTTATTTAATTAAACTGAGGTCCTGTAAGGACCTCAACATTCCCAAAGTTACTCAGTTAACACAAAAGGAAGTTAGAATTTATGCTTAGGTCCCCTGATTCTAAAACCAGAGCTTATTTCACTATTCCAGGCATCTTAACTCCAAATTGTGGTGTTCTTTCTGTCAAACAAGGAATCAGAGAAGCGACAGATGGAGAACATGGGCTTCTAATTCCTATCAATTTAACAAAGTCATTTAACAAAGTAAAAAAATTCCTAGCCGTACTACTGGCCAAAATGTTTACTATCAATGATTCTTTTCATTCATGGATAAGATGGTAAATTGATGGATTTTTGGGCAGGAAAGAAAGTCATGTTTTCTAAATGGAACCTTAGTCTTATTTCTTTATAATTAATTTCCCAGGTATACCTTGCTTTGTTTATATTTCTTCTAGTGACCTATACTGTTAGACCATAGACACATTCTGGTCTTCTTCAACAGTACTGTCTCTTCCTAACCAATACAATCTTCCAACTGTTGTCAAACTTCTATTCCTAAGACACAGAAAAGTAGAATATCGTAATGCATGGATTATTCTTCTTTGAGTAAGACTTAGGTTCAAAATCCCACTTCTGAGAGAATGTGTGTGTGATCCAGTGTGATCATGGGAAAGTTACCTCACCTTTATGTGTCCCAGTTCCTCATCTGTAAAACGGCAATATTATAGATAATAATAATAACTGTAACAACAACACCTCTATTTTTTATATCTTAGGGTTGGTGCGAGAGTAAAATGAGATGATGTTTATAAAGTATTTAGCAAACTTTAATGCACTATACTAAAGACAAATTAACTACAATGCTGCCCTTGAAGTAAGAACTGAGTTCAATTTTTGCTTCTGACCAAAGCCAGCAATTATAAAGTGCCTGCTACATGCCAAGCACTGTGGTGGTGAATGATGCATGTAATCTGTGTGATCCTGGCTAAATCTCTTAGTTTTATCAGTCGTCTAGGCAAAGCTCTAAGACTACAAGTTGCAGAGAAGGTCCAGTTTCCTCGCATGTGAGGTCTCTATGCTAATAAAATCATAAGTCCAGTCCCTAACCCCAAATCACCATATAAAAATCATTTTTAGTATACATATGGCAAGGTACTTCTTTGCACAAATCAAAAAAAGCAGTATCAAAAGTAGTTTTGACTAAGCTTTTTTGCTGTTGTTTGTTTGTTTACAGTTGTTTCTGACTCTTTGTGACCCCATTTGTGGTTTTCTTAGCAAAAATTTTGGAGTGATTTGTCATTATCTTCTCTATGTCATTTTATAGATGAGGAAACTGAGGCAAACAGTGTTGAGTGACTTGTCCAGGGTCATACAGTTAGTGCGTGTCTGAGGTCAGATTTGAACTCAGAAAGACTTGGGAAGGGGTTTAGTGTCTGATGCTCTCAATGTACTTTTGTCTTTATAAGCTTACAAGCAGAGATGTCATATAAGAGGCTGACCATACCCTAGTATGAACTTGCACATGAGTGTAACAGCAAGCACCCTAACATACCTAGGGCGGCTACTAGCACAGGTTCTTAGATCTGCTTTTCTAAAGGAAAGCAACTCAAAATGGGTTAACGGTTTCACTTTAATCAATCAAACATATATCATTTACCTAGTTCAGGGGGAAAAG
>CM053585.1:122417126-122442129 GCA_028646515.1 Pseudochirops corinnae | reverse complement strand
ACAGCCGGGGGGCTCAACGGCTGCCCAGAGTCTCGTCTGGCCAAATCACACAACTCTTCTCAAAGTGAGCCCCAAACCAAAACCTCACATCAGGGCGTATATATAGCCTTCTCCTGGCTTGGAGAATGTCACAGCCCTCTAGACCCACTGCCTAATCACAAAGCTACAAGGCACGGGCATTCCTGGAAAACAAGCCTGGCGCCACAGGCTCCACGTGACCACATTCAGCCTATTAGGGAACAGAGTATACTTTCAAATATCCAAGGGTCCTCAGAGTCACGTAGCTACTTTAGCAAAGGGCCTAGGGGCAGGGAAGATCTTCAGATTCCCATAACAATGAGTGAGCAGGGCATTCTCTCCTGGATTTGTCAGTCCTGTCATCTGGCAGCTTTGACTCAGAGTTTTAATCCTTCTGTGGTGCTTTATGTATTCATGCTGGGGACTTTTCTTCTCTGTGCACTTCAGAACCACCATTTAAAAGCCAGATGCAGGTGTCTATTTTCCTGGGACCTAGGGGGAAAATACCTATCTTCTGGCCAGATGCTAGACACAGAATTTCCAGAGAGCACGAGCCTTATAGTCAGCAAGTATGAGGAGTTTCTGAAATATTTGAGATCTTTCAAACCAATTGGACATAATAATAAAATAATTTTATTCCTTTTAAAAATATTTGTAATTTCAGAGTTAAATACATTTTAAAAATACATTTTCTAGCTTACTCTGGTGTGAGGTTCACATTGCAAGCAGTTGTGTCATGCCACAGGGAAGTGTTTGAGGCCTGGGAATTAGTTGGGTCATGTGGAGGTCAGGGCATATTGCACTGTCCCCCGCCAGGGGATACTACATTGCTCAGGACTGTCTGGCGTGGGGTTACCCTCTGTTCCTGATTGGCATCTCCACACCTTGGGGCCTTCATACCCTTGTAATTGCACTCCCGCTCTCACAATTCTGTTCAGCTGGGCTCTGTCACATGTGGTATGTGGATCTGGGGTCTATTTAAGACCTAGGGCTGGGAGGCATCTTTGGAAGCCTGCTTTAGTATATGGCTTTAAGGCTTCCCCACGGAGAGACCTTAAACTTTTCTGTTTGGATCTCAGAGCCGTGACTCTTCTGTTCCTGAAAGGTACACTAGCGTCGTTGAGTTGTGTGTGTAACTGGCTGCCTCTGCTGGTAAGTTAGGGTACTCTAAGAGAGAACCCTGACACTCTGGGAGTCATGTTTACTCAGAAGTCTCAGGAATATAATTTTCAAACTCCAAACCAAATAAAACTACTGCTTTCTTCTGTTAGAATCTGGTTTGGAATCTATTGAGAAAGAAAAATAGGAAAAGAAAAATAGTCAAGTTTCTTGCCATCTGCCATGAAAAGGAAATAGTTTAGGAACTGTTAGCTGTCTCTAATGTTCTCTATCAGTGTGAGGAGGTATGCATATAAGTGAAGGTCATATTGTTTTGAACACATGGTAAAACCAACCCATCTCATGCTACTGCCAGACTTTAAAATTTAATCTATATTTGTGATTTCATAGGCATATAAGACTCCTTCTATTGATGCACATTGATCATCATTTTGTAACTTATTTTACTACTGAGTTGTCTGGCAGCACTGAGAGTTAATGTAATTTGTCCAGGATCATAGAACTAGAACATGTCACTGGTAGAACTCAGACCCAGGAAGTCTTATCTCTGAAGCTGACTCCCTACTCACTTTACCAGAGCAAGCTAAGTAGTCAGTTATCAAGTCAGGCCTAGAACCCAAGTCTTTTATTGCCAATCTAATAGATGTGTCAAAATCCTAGAGCACAGGCTAAGCACAAGGTGTTTGCTTATCATGTGGCAATTTAAGACAGGTAATTGTTCTCTGTGGACCTTATGCTTCTTTTCTACAATATAAGTGAGTTGAACTGGAAGGTCTTTATTTTCACTTCCACATTTCTCTTATTGTGGGAAATTGGCTTAAAATAAGTAGCAGCCTTTGTATCATGTGTCTGCAATCTCTTTTTCCACATGAATATTATAACATATTTCCAGATGTTTTTCTCTTAATATTTATAATATAGCTATAAATATGTCTATCTCTCTATGGATTGGGAGGGCCATGCTGTTATCCTAAATAATCTTTTCCCTGATGATCTGCTTGGGGTAGTATTTTGCTACTCCATCTTGATCAAGTAGTAGGTTTTCTTAAGGTATCAGAACAGAAACATGATTGCAGCAAAACTGGCAAGGAAGAGGTAACATGGGGAGTGAGCAAGTGAAAATTGATACCTGTAAATATAGTTTGCTTTCTACTTTGTTTATATGGAAATTTCATACATTAGTGAATTACCCATAAACATGCCTATCTGTATGCACACAGAGTATAACATGATATTAGTTATTAGTTCTGGAGTTACAGAGGGGACATGTACTCAAAGGTTGTTATTCCTAAAGCAAGTTTCTTGGAGACCCCCACACCAGCTCCCATCTATTTTGGAGAATAGGCTATTCATTCAACAAATGTTTTTGCATGTGGGGTATGTGCAAGAAAGACCATGCAAGAAGAGGTCAGAGCAATACTGTTAATGTATCTGGTCCTCAGCATGGGCTAACTGATGTTAGGAAAGAAAGTAGTGGCCTCCTGGGGCAGAAGCAATCTCTCATATTTCGGAGGATGGTTAGGGAGGGGACTGTGGAATCTTTGTATTTATTTTTAAAGCTAAACTAACGAAAAGACACATGGAGAGCCAAGCTCAATGAGGTGGAAACACTGACATACCTCAAGGAGGTAGGGGGTGGTGGTGCATCAGGCCTGGGGTTCAGAGGCAAATGGAAAAATGTCTATTCAGATCACAGCCTTGGAACCTCAAAAAAAGTTGCAGTCATCTGAGATGTACATTTTGTTCAGTTCCAAGGCATGAAGAGTTTTGATCTGCTGTATTAACTCCTCGAGCATCTTAAATATTCATAATCATATAAACACATGCACAAACACAATGTAATCACATCTGTTGAAACAAAACCCTGCAAAGTAATCTGCTTGTGAGAAAAGCAAACAACTCCTATCAATATCTAAATGAGGCAGAGGCCATGGAGAGGCAGATCAGTATCTAAACCATAAATTCAGGCATGAATTATACTTTTGGCAATGCCATGCATATCTTTCCCTCTTTCTAGTAGCTTGTGCTGTCAAACATCAATTCTTCTTGATACAGCAAAGCTACCACATGACCTCCATGGTAGAAACAGCCCCCAGTGCCCAAACACACATCACCAGGAGGGAAACCAAGTTGACAAAACATCATAGCTCATCAATATGCCCTTGGAGTCTTTTTCCAGTCACATAATTGCTAATGGAGTTGCAAAGGACTCACAATCATTTCATGATTTATTCATTGGATGTCAAGCCTTACACTATTTTTACGCTATTCTTACTATTCTTTGTGCATTATAATTGTGTGTGGAGGAAAGGAGGAAGAGTACAGAGAGTGCTTGTGAAGCTTGTCAAGTTCAATTTTTAAAAGCAAATCTCCAAAATTTAAACTGAGACTGCTTGCAACATTAGCCCTCTCTTATGTGTGCCCAAATTCATTCATTCATTCATCCATCATCTATCCTTCCACTGTGCCAATCAAATTTTTAAAGCTATATCTTTAGAAGAGAAGGATTATGCGAAACTAATGTGAGCATTGTTGATGATACAGATAATCAGCACCTTTAAAGTTCATGAAGGGCATGAGTAGATAGATCTAGATAACTATATAGCAGCAAGGAAAGCAACTAGACTTTCTGTTTTGGGAAATAGGGTGCTACCTTCTGTTTTGCCAATCCTGACTCCTAATGGAATTGTGGTAGCTAGATCTGGGAAGGAGTTAGGAGAAATTGGGGCAGTTAGGAGGCACAGTGGAAGATTTGCTGGGCCAGAAGTCAGGAAAACTCATATTACTGAGTTCAAATCTGGCCTTGGACACTTGGGAGCTTAATCCTGTTTGCCTCAGGTTCCTCCTCTGTAAAATGAGTTGGAGAAGGAATGGTAAAATATTACAGTATCTTTGCCAAGAAAACCTCAAACGGAGTCACAGAGTCAGACACAAGTGAAAGAACTGAACAACAACAGAAGAAATTGGGTTAAGCTTTCAGTACAGCCCTGCCCCCTTCCATTCCTTCTATTAAATGCCTTTAAAATACTCTGCATATATAAACCATTAGATAGCATGTCATAGCATGATAGATTTTGATTCAGTAGTCACATTAGAATTCATTTACTACAACTCCCTTATTTTACAGATAAAGAAACTAGGTCCCAAAGGGGATCAGTGACTCTGTTAAGTTTATGCAGAGATGTAAGAAGGAAAAATAGATTTGAGGATCATCAGCATTGAGATGACAGCTGTAGACTTGTGAGCTGATGAGGTTACCAAGGCAAATAGAATGACAAAAGAAGAGAAGAGCACATGGAATAGCCATATACTCTATAAAGGGGAGTAATGTGCATGTATGCATGTGTGTGTCTATACACACATATACATACATGCATGTATATGTATTTATATATGTGCACACATATATATATGTATTTGTGTATCTGTAAGTATCTATACACAGACAATAATAGTCCAATCAGCTGATGAGCCACAGGTTATTAGACAAAGGCACCAGTCTCTGCCAGTCCTCAAGGAACTGACATTCAATTGGGAAAAAAATGTACATATGAAACAATATATAAAATATACAAAGTAAATAGAAAGCAATGGGTGAGGGGCACTGGCTGGTTGCAGGACTAGGAAGGTCTTAAAGGGAAGATGGCATTTACTTATCAGAGACATCCTGGTTTCTGATAAGTAAGATAAAACTATTCATGGTGTTAAAATTCCTTTGGAGATAGGGTCTTTGTGGATGTTCCTCTGTTCTTTTGCTTCTTTCTACATGTCTTCCCACCTTCAGATAAAAGATTATGATCTATCCAACCTATATCAGAGCTCTTTCCAAGCTACACGTTATACTCCAACTGTATACACATACATACACGAATACATACACACACACAGACACCAATACACAGGCTATTTTTGTTGTTTGTCCTTCCTTCTTGAAGAGGACGGTGACATAAGGAGAGTGATGCCATGGAAGGGAAATGAATAGGAATTAAGTGAGAGAGTGTTGTGCAAGTCAGCAGACTCTCTTTCTCTTCACAAGACATCTGCATGTAGTGGTAAGATGTAGTTAAGGACAACTGGAGATGGCCCTGGATACAGTGGGAGATCTTAGCCTTTTTAAGCTAAGGTCTTTAAGAGATCTCAGTTTGAATGAGGCAGCACCTTCAGTGATTAAGGCTAGGTAAGAAATGAGACAGACAACGTCTTTTTTACCTACTCAAAAAAAAAAAAAAGAGAGAGAGAAACTTTCTGGGAGGGAAAGACCCTCAGGATTTCTGGCCCAAACAGAAACAATTGCTATTTACATTCACTCTGAGCCAATCAAAGCCCAAACCATGACCAAGTGGGACTAGACCTGGGATATGTTATTGGCCAATCAATGAGAGGCAGAGTGATTTGGATTTAAGGGCTGGTCCTTATTAAAAAACAAAAGCTTCAGAGATCAAAATTTACATTACTTTGGGAAGAGCATCTGCAGATAACTGTATGCTACTCTATGTGGACAAAGAAAAAAAAAGAAGAGAAGAGTAAAGAAAAGAAAAGGAAGAGAAAAGGAAAAGAAAATCAAAAGGGAAAGGGAAGGAGGAATGAAAAGGGAAAGGGGAATGAAAAGGGAAAGGGAAAGAGAAAAGGAAAAGAAAAAGAAAGGAAAGAAAAGGAACTTTGTTGCCCAACTACCCAGTACCATTTGGGTCCCCATTTGGGTCTACTTACAGAGGTTGTTGTTTGTCCTTATTCTGGAGGAGGACCATGACATCAGGAAGGCAATGCCATGATATGCAAGTGAATTGGATTTAAGTGAGAGAGGGTGAGCAGAGTCACCAGCCTCACTTTCTTCTCCCAAGCCATCTGAGTCCAGTGGTGAGATATAAATCAGGACAACTGGAGATGGCCCTGGATGCATTTGAAGACCTTGGCCCTTTTAAGCTAAGGCCTTTAACAGGTCTCAGTTTGAATGAGGCAGTGCCCGTTCAGTGATTAAGGTAGGTAAGAAATGAGGCGCAGAATGGCCACTTTGCTGAATTAAAAAAAAAAATCAATCAGAGAGGTGAAGACTCTCAGGGTTTTTGGACAAATAGAATAATTGCTATTTATATTCTCTCTGAGCCAATGAGGGCTCAAGAAATGACCAAGCATGGTTTGTCCTGGGATCTATTGTTGGCCAATCAATGAGAACCAGAGTGATTTGTGTTTAAGGTGTGTCCTTAAGGGAAAAAATGTTTCAGAGATCAAAATATAAAATTCTATAAAGTCTTTTCTCTATTTTTCATCCTTCCTGGTTTAGGTATCAGTATTATATTTGTTTCATAAAAGAAGTCCCTGAATAAGTTGTGGTAAATGATTGTGCTATAAGAATTGATGAGCTTAGTGATCTTCAAAAAATATGGAAAGACGACATGAAACAATGAAGAGTAAGATGAGCAGAACCAAGAGAATATTGTATGCAATATCAACAAAATTGTTTTGAGAATGACTGAGCTAATAAGTCATTTTGACTATTACAAATATCCAAATTAACTATTAAGGACATATGAAGACTGACTGCATCCAGAGAAAAAAACTGATAAATAGGAATATAGATAGGATAATTTTACACACATACACAAGCACACATACATTCACACACATACATATACATATAGACATACAAACACACATGCATGTATACATATGTATGAATATGTATGTTATACAGACACATACATATATACCTATTTGTGTCTGATGGTAGCCATCTCTTGGTATAGGGAGGCTGGGGAAGGAAGAAAAAAATAAAAGAAATTTACATGACAACTTTATTATATTTAAAGGGAATAGCAAATTGTACATAACAGATTTGCAGTTCCATGAGCAATCATCTTTTTTATTATACTATGTTAGAGAAATGCTTGTTTTAATTCTTAAGTTAAAAATAAAATAAATGTGAAAAAAATAATTGAACTCTGGATAGTTCATTGATAAGATTCTGAGTGTGCTTCTGGGATGCTATCTGTGTTTATAAATATAGTCAACAATAAGGAATGATAAATGACAAACCATACCTATAACTTTCAATTTTCAATCACTCAGTCAATAAATAAGCATGTATTAAGTAAGGACTCACTATATGCCATTTAATGTTAGGTAATTAGGATGTAAAGATAGAATGTATACAGCCTCTCTCATAAAGGAACTTGCTGTTTAGCAGGGAGATATGTACATATCTAGGTAAACAGAAATGATGTACACAGATAAAACAGTGATTCCTTTGGGGGTTAGGAATTGGAAAGACATCATGTATAAGATGTCACTGGATATGAGACAGGAGAGACAACTGGGATTTGGACAAGAGGAATGGAGAAGCTAACGAATTTTAGACATAGGGAGCATCTATTGAAAAGGCATGAAGATGGGAGATGGAATGCTTTACATCAGCCGTTCTCAACCTATGGGTTGCAACCACTTTGGGGGTCGAACGACCCTTTCATGTGGGCCACAGGGGTCGCCTAAGATCATCAGAAAACACATATTTCCAATGGTTTTCGGGACTGAGACACCACTCCTCTATCCTCCAGGAGGGTATACCCACATGCAGATATGCCCACATACAAGTACTAAAGGGTCGTGGAGTTAGGAAGATTGAGAACCACTGCTTTAAATGAAGGACAGTGAGAAGGCTAATTTCAATGGACTGAAGGGGGCCTGAAGAAGAGCAATGATAATAACAATGATTATCTTTTATTATTATTATTTTTTGTTATTAGTAGCATTAAAGTATACAATTTTTGATATATTTATTATATACTTGTCATATGTGTTATATAAAAACAACATATAATTTATATATTATTTTTAATAATAGTTACTAGCATTTATGTGGTTGTTGTCTTTTGTTCTCAAAGAGAACCAAAATGACATCACTATGCTAAAGTCAAGTTACAGTGTGTCTGACTGTGACTGATCAGAACAATACGATCCCACAATGTTCTGCCACAGGTTGAGCAGAAATAGTCCGTGTGAACATTTGGGATAAATTCTCTAAATTTACGTATCCTATGGTTTCTTTTGCACTATTTCAATTCCACTTTGCTTGTAAAGCACAGCGCCATCTCTGATGTGGGCACACCATGCTGAGAGGTCCTGTGGCTGTGTCTCCTATTACACAATCAAATCCAAAGTTCTTAAGAGAAACCTTTAGAGTCATTGTATCTCTTCTTCTCTCCACCAGGTGAACACTTGCACTGTGTGAGTTCTCCATTAAATAGTCTTTTTGGCAAGTGCACATTTTGCATTCAAACATTGGAGTCATGCTCTCTGAAGCAGAGTTTGAATGCTTGACAATTTAGTTCAAGGAAGAACCTCAGTGTCTGGTATCTTATCCTGCCAAGTGATGTCAAATGGAAGTGATTCAGTTTCCTGGAATGGCACTGGTAGACTGTCCAGGTTTCACAGCCATAAAACAATGAGGTCAACACAATGGCTCTGTAGACCTTTAGTTTGGTAGTCAGACTAATACCTCTTCTCTCCCACACTTTCCTTCAGAGCCTCCCAAACACACATCTAACTATGGCAATGCACATGTCAACCTCATTATCAATGTGTACATACCTAGAAAGTACACTACCAATGTATAATTCTTTAAGAATTACAAAGCACTTTACATGTGCTATTTCAATTGCTCTCTCATTTGATCTGAGCCAGGAAGAACACTAGGGATTCCGTTGGGGGAGGGGTGAAACGTGTACATTCCAGACATGGGAAACATCTATTGAAAATATATCAAGATGGGAAATGGAAGGTTGTGAATGAAGAACAGTTTGAAGGGACAAGAGAGAGCCTCAAGGGAAGTAGTAGTAGTAGTAGTAGTTGTAGTAGTGGTGATAGTAGTAATAATATTCATATAGTGATTTAAGAATTGAAAGACACTTTACCCTTATTATCTTAGTTGAGCATCATCACAACACTATAAGTTACTATTATTATCCTCATTTTACAGATGAGCAAACTGAGAATGAGAGGTTGAGGGATTTACCCAGTCACATAGCTAAGAAGTAACTTAGACAGGATTTAAACAGGTCTTCCTGAGTACGAGCCTAGCATCCTATTCACTTTGCCATCTATAATGTCCAATTAGCTAGATAGATTGGAACCAATTTGTTAAATATTTCATATTTATATTTTATTTAAATGCCATTCAGACCCTATAAATAATAGAGAGATACAAACATTTGTTGAATAGATGAGCAAAAGGATCATACTCATTTTTTAGCAAAATCACTCAATGGTCTGAGAAAAATGGGTTGAAGTGGTGAGAAATCTGAAAGAGGGCAGCCAATAGAGGAACTATTGCAATAGTCCTGGTGAGAAGCAGAAACTCAGACTTCATCCCTACTAGAAGAGTGTTAAATAAAGATAAAGACTTTTCCACTGACACCTTAACAGTAAGCATTCTCCCCAAGGTCTCTAGCAGAGCTATATCATTGTGAACAAGCACAAAAATGGCTGCTAACAAGCTGTGCCATGCTCTGCGATATCCTCTCATCTTTAATCTTCCCACAATCAAAGAAAAACACTGGCCCTTCACAACTGAGATGTTGTATCTAGCTTGCTGTGATGCTGTATTATGATTTCATGTGGGCAATTTATTAACAGAAATGTCTATGTGACTTTAACTAATGGCCTGATTAGTTTGTCAGGACTTTCTCCTGGTGGCTGGCAGCAGGTGAGAAAAATGTTCCTGGTAAAATGGGAAATGCAGAAAAATAAAGAAAGTCAGCAACTGAAAACTTATATAGGGAAAAGAAGTCAAGGCAGGGAGAAAGATTATTGGATTTGAATAACATTGTATGCAGTTGTCATCTCCTTAGTGCAGATTTTGCCTCTGATGGGGCAGATCGCAAACTCCACATCAATACCTCTTGCAGAGGTATTTGTATTATAACCCCTCATCTCTAGCTGTGGAGTCAGAAGTCTTTGATTTTAAATGTTAAATTTATTCAGACTCCATCAATTCTTTCTCTTTAGGTGTATAGTATTTTTCATCATGAATCTTTTAGAATTGTCTTGGATAATTGTCTTACTGAGAAAAGCTTAGTCATTCACAGTTGATCATCATACGATATTGCTGTTACTACGTACTATGTTCTCCTGGTTCTGCTCACTTCACTTTGTGTCAGTTCATGAAAGGCTTTTCCAGGTTTTTCTCAAATATTCCTGCTTATCATTTATTATAGCACAATAGTATTCTATCACTTTGCTCCTCTTTTAGTATGGCTTTGAGCTAACAGTGGTTTTTACTTTTTTAAATACAATAAACTTTATTTAAATATATAAAAATGATTTTTAGGTCTGGGTGTACAAAACAACTGGAGAGTAGCTGGATTTGTCCCACAGACTGAAACTTTGTCTTGGGATGGGTGAGAAAAATTCCATTTTTTGTATCTCAATTTCCCACTCTACAAAATGGTCACTGATTCTTACTGCTAGAATAACCTGTGCAGCAGATTGTGGAAAGATATTCATAACTCTCTCTCTCTCTCTCTCTCTCTCTCACCGTCTCTCTGTCTCTCTCTCTCTCTCCATCTACCTATCTATATCTGTCTGTCTATGTCTATACGTATGTAAATTCTTTTTCATCCTAAACTTCTTATTTTCAACCTCAGTTAAAGTATATTCCCACTGGCTCTTTCTGGACTCTGGGTATATTCTGTCAACTGTCATTTGAATTGTCAATTCAGGTCCCCAAAATTGACTGTGATGTCCCCTTTGGGTTATAGGAGTAGAGGTGAGGGGCTAAGAAGTGTTTTTCAGTGCTAAGCTTTGCCAATGAAGTAATATTTCCCTCTTTCTTTCTATTTTAATCCCTTCGCTACTTCACCCAACTTATTCCTGAGAAACCACAGGAGTTATTTTCTCTTCATTGCTTAGCAGTGACTTGGTTAGAACATGTCACACATTCCTCTCTGCTATTCCTTTTCTCTTTTTTATGTGTTTTCCCATTCTGTAGTTCCATCACACAAGCACATACCAACACACGCAACTACACAAAAAACCGTTGATGTATTTATAGATGGGCCTATGAGATTTAGTCCAGAGTATTTTATGCTTGCTCTAAGCCACAGTCACTTTTATTTAAATTTCCTTTCCACCCTTGTCTCCTTTGTGCACTTTTAGAAAAACATTTTCTAATGATTCTTCTTCTGTTATTTTGCTTCTTTCGTAATTAAAAACAAAACCAAACCAAACCTCTATAGGGTTCTTTCAGTGTCCCTCTCCTATCATGTTTTACTGGAGAAATTTATTTTATTACTTTTTCCTTCCTTGTTTATTGTGTTTAATGTTCCCGCATTTCTCTTGTCTGTGGTATGTACCAAATAAATGATCTGCTCATATCTTTTTTTTTCCCATTTTTTGTAAGAATATTTCAAATGCCTCACTTACTCAATGTACATAGTTTTTTTTGTTTGTTTGTCTTTTTGACTGATGATTAGGCTCAGGTTCACAGGACATTTTACCTTTGGTTTCATCTTAAATTCCATTGCTCTTCAGAATATATTCAGTTCCTTTCTGTAGTTTTCAGTGAGTGTAAAATAGGCTGTAGATTTCTTTTCCTTATATTTGTAGTTCTGTTTTTCTAGGCATTTATAGAATTTATTATTTTTCATTGGAATTTTAAAATTATCCCACTATATAGCTTTAAATTTGCAGTACAGAGTTATTCTTCATTCCCTCCCCACTCCCTAACTCTCCCAGAGTTCATCAATTGTCAGTTTCTTTCAATTGGAAGTCAGATTCTTCAATTGGCAGTTATTTTCAATAATTCTGAGTAGTTTTCTTGTATTATCATGATGAAGTTTTTTGAATTGTTTATAGTCTTCCAGGAGAATGATAACCCTTAAATTGGCCCTATGCATACTGTCTTGATGAATATGTATTGCTTATGTAGACGTTATATTTTCTTTTGATTCAAGTTTTTCTGTTCTATTATTTCTCCAGTACAGGTAATAAATTTTGACTCTATGATTGTTTTTTTTCTCTTAAACTAACAGATAATACCCTGCTATAATTCCATGCCTTCTTGGCAATTAACAAGATCCTCTGCCTAATTTTTCTTGAATTGAAATATTTTTTCAGATATATTTGGACTCTTAGATAGCTCAGAAACCATCTTCCATTTCATCCCTAATGTTTTCCCCCATGTACCTATTTATTTCTGCTCAGGATTTTTCACCAGCCTTAGACTCTACCTCCAAATGACTTATTGGAGTGCAGTTATGGCCTCAATTTAATGCCAATCTTCTTTCCTTCAGGTTTGGTGGAGTATTTTTAAGCTTTTATTTAGTATTTTATTTTCACAAGTTATATGTAGAAACAATTTTTAATATTCATTTTTAAAAATTTTGAGTTCCAAATTCTCTCCCTTGTTCCCTCCCTGCCCTCACTCATTGAGAAGGCAATTAATTTGATATAGGTTATACATTTGTAGTCATGTAAAAATATCCATAGTCGTCATGTTATGAAAGAAAACATGTACAAAAAAGTCAAGAAAAATACAGAAAGTAAAAAAGTGTGCTTTAATCCGTATTCAGACACCATCAGTTCTTTCTCTGGGGATGGGGAGCATTTTTCATCCCAAGTCATTTAGAGGTGTCCTGAATCCTTGTATTGCTGACAATAGCTAAGTCATTCACAGCTGATCATTTTACAATATTACTGTTACTTTGCACATAGTACATTTCATTTAGTGTTAGCCAATGCAAGTCTTTCTAGGTTTCTCTGAGACCATCCTACCCATGTCTTATAGTACAAAAGTATTTTATTATAATCACATACCACAACTTGTTCAGCTATTTCCCAATATAGCCAATTGGCTTCCACTAAACTTCTAATTGTTTACCCCAGAAAAGAGCTGCTATAAATATTTTTGTACATATAGGTCCTTTTCCTTTTTAAAAATAAATCTCTTTTGGGATACATAGTGGTGGTTGTTGTGTTTGTCCTTTGTTTTCAAAGAGGACCATGATGTTAGGGAGATTGTGATGTGACTTGCAGTTGGCTTTGATTTGAGTGAGAAAGGGCCATGCAAGGTCACCAGCCTCACTTTCTCCTCCAGAGCCATCTGGGTTCAGTAACCAGATATTCATCAGGATGGCTAGAGATGGCCCTGGATGCAATGGGAGATTCTGGTTCTTTTAGGCTAAGGCCTTTTCAGGTTCTCACTTTGGAAGAGGTAATACCCATTAAGTGAACATGGCTCTTAAAGAAGTGAGTCAAGAGATGGCCCCTTTAATTAAAAAAAGAATCAGTCTTGCAGTGGAAGACCCTCAGGTTCACTGTTCAAAAGTTACTGCTGAGCCATTAAGGGCTGCTTGGGCAGGGACCTATCATGGTACAATCTATGAGTTTCAGAGTGAAATAAGTTTAAGGTTTGGTCTTTGAGAAGAGAAGAAGGGCTGGAGAGGTTGGAGACAGAGGGAAGAAGGAAGGAAGGAAGGAAGGAAGGAAGGAAGGAAGGAAGGAAAGAAGGAAGGAAGGAAAGAAGGAAGGAAGGAAGGAAGGAAGGAAAGAAGGAAGGAAGGAAGAAGGAAAGAAGGAATACCATCATACCATAATACCATAATACCATAGCTATGGTATTGCTAGGTCAAAGGGTATGCATGGATGTATAGCTATTTAGGCATAGTTCCAAATTGCTTTACAGAATGATTAAATCAGTTCACAACTCCAAGAAAAGTGCTTTAAAAAGCCTCATTTTTCCTACATCCCCACCCAACAATTGTCATTTACCTTTTATCTCATATCAGCTAATGTAGTATCTCAGAATTGTTTTAATTTGCGCTTCTCCAATCAATAGTGAGCTATGGCATATTTTATATGGCTGTAGATAGCTTTTATTACTTCATCTGAAAACTGGTCATATCTTTTGATCATTTATCAGTTGGGGAATGACTCTTATTTTTATAAATGTGACTCAGTTCTCTATGTTTGAGAAATGAGGCCTTTATGGGGAGAAACTGACTTCAAACTTTTTTTCACAATTACTTTTACTTACTGTATTTCCCTCCAACTTATTTAGCTCCTACTCCCAGTTGTCTCTCTCTACTTTCATCATATCCCTCTTCACAAGTGTTTTGCTTCTAGTTACACCTTCCCCTAATGTGCTCTCCCTTCTATCACCCTCCCTGACCCATTTTCTATCCCCTTTCCCTCTTACTTCCCTGAAGGGTAAGATAGATTTCCATACCCAATTGAGTGCGTATGTTACTCCCTCTTTGAGTCAGTTCTGATTAGATTAAAGTTCACTCACTCCCCCTCATTTCCCTCCTCTTCCCCTTCAATGCAAAAAAAAAAAAAAACCTTTTTTCTTTTTCCCTTTTATGTGATAATGTACCACATTCTAACTCTCCCTTTCTCTTCAAGTACATTCCTTTCTCACCTCTTAATTTTATTTTTTAGATATCTTCCCTTCAAATTCAACTCACATTTGTCCCCTCTAAATTCCTTCTAACTACCCCAATAATGAGAAAGGTCTGATTAGTTACAAGTATCATTTTCCCATGTAGGAATGAGTAATGGCAAGCAAGGAAGTACTTAGTGCCTTGTTTCAGTTATTTAATTATTTAGCACTTTGTTTCAGTTTCAGTTTCTTTTGAGTCTTGCCTTTGATTATATCAAGTTTTATTAAGAAGCAGAACTTGTGAACCCCACAGTGGGAGGAACTTGCTAATGCAAAAGGAAAGGGAGGAACAGAGAGGAGCTAATGACCATATATAAAGAGAAGCCCAAGCTGGGGAAAGGCAGAATTGAGAAGAGAAAATTTGTAGTGGCAGAATTGAAAAGGAGAAAACTTGTGGTATCCCAACACTGTTAGTCTATTCTCTCTGTGTTGATTTGTGTTTGTAATACTTTGTACAGAAGCCCTAAGGCCTTACTGGAAGCCCTGAAAGAGGATTTTCATTTTGTCTATTTACAGAAGTCCTGGAGGAGGGTTTAAGAGGCCCTGGGACTATACTGACAATTTGTGTTAAGTTCTCAGACTTTGCTTTTGGGTCTGCGTTGATTTCAGAGGCAGAAAGTGAATTGATGATGGTGCTGGCAATGTGTATCAATGTTGTTATGGCTCTGTTAAGATTTGTCTTTCCAGAAACAGAAGCTGTGAAGGACTTGAAATGGTCTGGACACTGTGAGCTTCAATGTGGAATGAGAACTGGATGAGGAATTGGATGAGGTGCTGAACAAGTAGCTGAGAGCTGCCTACCTTTGAATCCAGGTGATAGTTGGGTAGATTCAGAGAGGAGCTGAAACCGTGGAAGAAGAAGAACCATGGAATCTGAGAGCCAGCTTCGAGTCAAGATGAAAAGACCTCTTCTTGGGTACTTAATGCTGACTGAGAAGAGCACTTTGACCTTTGCACTTTGTGTCCATTAAGGAGGTTTGCTCCTTAAGGCTGGTTGAGTTAAGGTCTTACTGAATGATATCTTTTCTTTAAAACTATGTGGCCACTTTGGTGAAAACTATGTGGCTACTTTAGTGATTAGTTGTTATGTTATAACATTGTAAATGCCGTACTTTGGTTTCTGTGAATGTTTTGCTTTAAGTAACTGCTGAAAAAATAGAGAGTTCACTGTACTATGTGATCAGAACCTTAAAGCTGTTCACAGCAGCAGTCCTCTGGAAAGCCACTCATGCTTGGCTTTACAGAATGTAAACAGCTTAAAATGATTAAGTCCAGTCTGATTTCCCTTTCCTGTTTAGCTTGTTATCCTTCTCTTGAGTCTGGTATTTGAAAGCCAGATTTTCTATTTAGTTTCAAAGTCCTCTATCTCTTTGAATGCCTTTTTCCCCCTGACAAATTGTACTTTGCTGGGTAAGTGATTCTTGCTTGCAATCCTAGCTTCTTTGCCCACTGGAATATAAAATTTCAGACCCTCCAATCCTTTAATGTAGAAGTTACTAAATCTTGTATTATCCTGATTGTGGCTCCACAATACTTGAATTATTTCTTCCTGGTTGCTGGCAATATTTTCTCCTTGACCTGAGAACTCTAGAATTTGACTATAATATTCCTGGCAGCTTTCATTTGTGGATATGTTTCAGGAAGTGATCAGATTCTTTCAATTTCTATTTTATCCTCTGGTTCTAGAATTGCAGGGCAGTTTTCCTTGATTATTTCTTGAAAGATTATGCGTAGACTCTTTTTTTGATCATGGCTTTCAGGTAATAGAATAATTTTTAAATTATCTCTCCTAGGTCTATTTACCAGGTCAGTTCTTTTTCAAATGAGATATATCACATTGTCTTCTTTTTTTTTTCCATCTTTTCCATTGTTCCTTGATTTCTCACAAATTCATTAGCTTCCATTTGCTCCATGTGAATTTTTAAGTAATTATTTTCTTCAGTGAAATGTTGGATCTTCTTTTCTATTTGGCTAATTCTGCTTTTTAAGCCATTGTTCTCCTCATTGGCCTTTTTATTTTTTTACCTGTCTTACCATTTGTCCTAGTCTGTTTAAAAAAATAAATTTAATTTTTTTTCGTCTGTTTTTTAAAGTGTTATTTTCTTCAGTATATTTTTTGTCTCCTTTTCCAAGTTGTTGATTTATTTTTGATGATAATCTTGCCTCACTCTCATTTCTGTTCCAATTTTTTCCTCTACCTCTCTTACTTGATTTTCAAAGTTGTTTTTGAGCTCTTCCATAGACTGAGATCAAATCATATTTTTCTTGGAAGCTTTGCATGTAGGAGCTTTGACTTGGTTGTCTTCTTCTGAGTGTGTATTTTGATATTCCTTGTCATCATAGTAGTTTCCAATAGTCAGAGTGTTATTTTCCATTGTTTGCTCATTTTTCCAGCCTATTAATTGACTTTTGGCTATTTCTTAAAGTAGGGCTCTGCCCCAGGGTGGAGAGTGCACTGTCTGAAACTTCAGGGGTTCTGTGTGTCATTGTTTCCAAAGATACTTCTAGGGAACTGTAAGTTTTCAGTATGATCTAAGGAGAACTGTTTGTTTGTTGCTCTCTTAGCCTGTGCTCTGGTCTGTGAGTGATCACAAACACTCTTTTCTGCCCTAGAACTGTAAGAAGGGCCCACCTCCAGCACTGTGACAAGTTCTACAATACTAGTATTCCTCCATGTCCTGGGACTGGTACTGCTAGGCAGGACTGTGACCCAGATCCAAGTATGGGCAAAGCAACAGAGTCCTGCTTCAGTGATAGTAAAAGGATTCCTGTCCTTTTGACCAGTTTTTCTATGCTCTGACCATCTTGGGGCTGAGAGCTCTGGAAGCAGCTGCTGCAGCTCTAGCTGTTGATTTAGTCACTCCCAAGGACTGCTCCAGGTTTGTTGAGGACTGTGCTATGCTGGTGTGGCCTCCATTAGACTGAACTCAAATCTCATCCAGTTGTGACATACCTTTCCCGCTTACCCTCTAAGTTGTCTTTGCTCTCTGTGGGTTGAGGGATGTGGTACTGCTTACAGTGATTCAGTTGCCCAGAGGCCTGCTCCAGATTTGCTGGGGCCAGGTATTTGCTGGCATGGCCTGTGCTGGACTGTGTTCCTCTCTCCCCCTGGTGCAACAGACTTTTCCTGCTGACCTTCCAAGTCATCTTGGGCTGGAAATTTGTTTCATTCTTTCTTTTTGTTGGTTCTGCTGCCCTAGAATTTGTTTAGAGTCATTTAAAAAATTGTTTTGATGGGTTTGGGGAGAGCTCAGGTGAGTCCCTGCCTTTTCTCTGCCATCTTGTCTCTGCCTCATGGTAGATTCTTCATTCACCTCTGCCCTCCCTCTGCCCGCCTCCCTCCACCCCCCACCTCCAACCCCATACACACCTGACCTATCTCAGTTCCATTTATTCTTCAATCTTCTGGGTAAGCCCTGCTGCAGAGTAACACACTGATGCTGCCACACCAAGCAGAGTAATCTTTAGTTTTCCTGCTTCTCTACTTCTTCTGCATAGGGTTGGAGGAGGGGCAG
The DNA here is from genome assembly GCA_028646515.1 of Pseudochirops corinnae. Taxonomy (NCBI): domain Eukaryota; kingdom Metazoa; phylum Chordata; class Mammalia; order Diprotodontia; family Pseudocheiridae; genus Pseudochirops; species Pseudochirops corinnae. Next base: position 122,424,045 of record CM053585.1, on the reverse strand, counting down.
AGTTGAGTGCTTTTGTTGTCTCAGAATAATGAAGGTCTGGGGGATTAGGGTACGTACTAGTAGAAATTACATCAGGACCAAAGAGATTGCTGAAATATGAAAACCATTATAGCTCCAAATTAATTGAAAACCTGATTTCTACATTTTTTTTAAAATCCAGAACTCTAGCTGGCATTTCACATCAGAAACAAAACAAAACAAAAAAATTCTGAGCTTATCCAACTGATACCATTAATCAAGTCATTAAGTCTTCAAAATTATATGTTTTTTTCACAGTTAAAGTAGAAATGAAAGCCTCCTTGCTTTAGTTCACAACTGAGCTCATTTTTTATGGCTAAATCTCTTTATCCTCCTCATTTCCCTATTTTTGTTGTCAATACTGTTTCCCTAGCCTCTAAGGATAGAAAACCTAGTCACAGAATTTTAGGATTTACAACTAAGAAGGACCTCAGGAATTGCCCATGTCTCCTCCCATCAGCTCCCTTGCTTCCCAAATACCATTATGATACAGCAAGTCTTCTTGCCTCTACCCTCCAACATATCTATCACTTCTTTTCCATCCTCTTTGAGGCTGTCATTGCATCATTCCTGAACTTTGTAACAACCTCCAAATTAGGGTCTGCTGCTCTACTCTCTTCTACCTTTAATACATTTTACAGGCCCCTGCCAAATTAATCTTCCTGAAGTGCTTTCTGGTCATGTCACTTTTCTCCTCAGAAACCCTCAATAGATCTTCATTTTCTACTGAATAAATTCCAAGCTTCCCAGCCTGGCATTCAAGACCTTCTCCCATATGACTCTATTCCACCTTGCTACCCTTGTAAATCCAGGCATTCTTTCTTTCATGTATTTTAGAATTCAGCAAAATTATAACATTTAAGGTCCTCCAAATATACTCTTTTCTACCTTTATTCATATTTCTATGTAGGAATGTCTTCCCCTCTCCTCTTTTCCCACTATCCATATGTTGAAATTCTACAGAACTTCATGTTGCTATACAAATATGACCTCTTTCTTGAAGCCTGCTGTGATCCCTCCAGATAGAAGTACTCTTTCACTTGGCTATAGTTTGTACTCTGTTAGAATTTCATTTATAACTCGTTCATAGTGTATATCTTAATTATGACTAATTTTTCTGTAGAGGTGGTTCTGAGCCCTCAGTGGCTGTTAAAATGGAGTCCAAGTTCTGGCAGGTTCTACTTAGCTAGATGCAATGGACTTGTGTTGTTTGGCTGTACTATGATCAAATTTCAACTATAATAAATCATGTAGGCATTCATCGTGCATTAATTAAGTTCCTATCATGTGCCAGGCAGTGTGCTAGGTGAAAGGGATACAAAGACCAAAATGTAATAGTACCTAAATTCAAGTACTTGGTCTCTGAGAAGGAAATGTCATGTCCATGGATGAATCGATACAAAATAAAGAATACCTTTTGGGGGTCAATAGCATAAACAATCAGGGGATAGAAAAGATGTGGAGTAGCAGTTTTCACTTGAGCTGAGCTATGAAGGAATTAAAAGAGGCAGAAGTAAGTAGGATGAGAAATAAGGATGATTAGGGTCACAAAATGCCAGAGGAGAGAAAACATTTAGGAAAATGTGGTCAACAATGCAAAAAAATTGTGGAAAGGTCAAAAAGGATGAGGGTGGGAAAAAAAGGCCATTATCTTTAGAAAGTCCGAAATAATTAGTAACTTTGGATAGAGAAGTTTCAGGTAGTGCATTCAGAAGATAGATTTAAATAATTTGAGACGTAAATGTCAGGAAAGGAACTTAAGGTAATGAATATAGCTTCATTTTTAAAACTTTTTAGGAGTGAGACTGTGAAAAGTAGGAGCAATATTTGACAACAACTTGATAGAAGATGGAGTCAAGTGAAAGTCCCCCATCCCACTCCAGCTAGAGAAAAACTCCATATCTCTGTGAGCCACAGGAAAAGAACCAGCCAGAAAGCAAATAAACTTTAAAGTTAGATGGAATGATTGAAGGGGAAAGCTTTAGGAGAATATAAGAGGAAAGGGAAGCATGGGTTGTGAGTAGAAGGTTAACTTTGGTGAAGAGAGAAGTAGCATCTTTATCAGAGACTAGAACAATGAAGCATGCTCACTGATGATATCAAGGAATTTTTAGGTATAGAATAAGGGAGAAGAATAAATTCTTGGCAAATAATTTCACCCTGGTCCAACTGCCCTACTTGATGCTTATGCTTTTGCATGGTCTGAAATGGTGAGTGTGGGAGTTCAAACTCATAGACCATCCCATCTAGCCAGCACCAGACCTCCAAACATATTTCACCTAGTTATCTTCTTCTCATGTCACAATAAACATGACTTTTACTTTATACTTCTTGCTCTGAAAAAAATCAGTAATCGAATCAATGTTATAATTACTTTTTTTTTCTGAAATGGCTATGTTGGTCCATGGCTTTACCTAACCTCCTTTGAATTTCAAGATCAAACAGCTTTCCCTAGCCAATACTCCTCTATACTTACATGTGTCATCTCTTTCCAATAAAATATAGACACCATTAGTGTAGAGATGACCTTTCATTTGTGTTTGTATCCCCAAAGTTTCGCACGGTCCTTTCTACATGGTAAATGTCTAATAATGCTTTTTCATTTATACATTCATTCTCAGCTATATAGTACCTATAATCTTCTGTGGAAAGCAAAGGGGAGGGGTAAGATTTATATCAATCTTTTAAGTACTTACTATATACCAGGGATTGTTCTAAGTAGGAGACAACAAACATTTTGAAGCCGTTGCTGTGGAAAGCACACTAGACATTCACATAAAAAAGAGTAAGAGGGTTGGTATGTGGAAGTGAGGGCAATGGCAAGTTTAGATTTTAAAATAAGCTATAATGGACCCAATCTGAATAATTGTGTGACTCAGTTCAGTGCTATCAAATAGTAGACGAGAAAGAGCAGAGAAGGCAATTGGAGGTGGAGGCAGTCAAAGCATAGGGTCTTATAAGGCATTGATGGCAATGAGATAAGAATGAAAATTATAAAGCTGAGAAAGGTATAGAGTAGATTAGATAAACTATAGGGTCAAAATTGGGGAGGAAGGAAAGTTAAGCCAGAACAGGGGTTAGTGACAGAGAAAGCAGGAAGAGGTAAGCACACTGGAGGTCATGATAAGAAAAATTAGTAGATTTAATAAGAGAGAGGTACAAGGAGAAATTGAAAGATAGGCTGTGGTCATTTGTTCCTGATTATAGTAGAGTATTTGTGGGTGGCAGTGAGTTTGAGGGTATGAACATTTCTGCAAATGGCTGAAGTGGAGTGAAAGTATAGTTTATGGGAGCTAAGAAAGATAACGAACTGGGATATCAGGGTGTTTGAGGGGACAACCACCAACATCTCCCCTAAATATTGAACTCTGTGATTCAAGGAAGTTGCAACTCAGTTCTTAATCTCTTTTTAGGACAGAAGAGGAGAACATAGACTTCCAAGGAAGCAAAGAAAAAAGTCTAAGATAAAGAAAAGTTTTTGGCTGTCATAATTAAGACCCCATATGCTCAAAGAGCATCTTCTCTCTTCCTCCATATATAATCACATAATATATATATCACATTTCTATATATATATCACATTTTATATATATATATATATATATATATATATATATATATATATCTGCCAAAACTGAATGATGTTTTTATCCTTGTTCGATCAGTCACTGTTTTGTGGTGTTATTTATAATTGTGTCTGTTGTTACTGTCATCCTCATCATTTTGAGGTATGGAGCAATGGAAATATAAAAATAAAAGAAGAAAGAAAGGGATAAGAAGAAAACAAATAATCTAAAGTGAACTGGTGGGTGAGGGTGAGGAGATGGTATTGTGGAGGAGGGTGAAGTCACAGAGCCAAAACTTATTAGCCAGTTAGAGCAGTGGGAACTCTAAGGACAAGACGTTCTCTTAAGTACACCATTTAATGTGATTCATCTGTGACTTGTCTGCCTCCACTTGATATAACCAAAGTGACAGAAGATGACTGAACTCTGACCTCAAAAGCCCTCACATTAGATCCCTGGAAACTGGAGAGCAGAATCAAGACCATTTGTTCACTCTCTAGGCTTTTCTCCCAGTCTTTCTTTGCCTGATTCACACCAATACATTCTCATATTCTAAACACCCTTGCCATTTGACAGGCTGCCAATCTAGCAAAGCAGCCAATAAAGAAAAACACTGAAACAATCATTGGGAAAAAATGCATCATACTTCAATTTCAGTAAAACATTTTGAGATGGTTGGGCTCTTTCCAGGCTATTGAGGCTCTGTGATTTTATTGACTGAGGGCAAAGAAACTATTCTGACTATAGAAGTAAATAACCTAGTTGAGATCAGTTGAGGGGAGAATTTGGTGTTTGCTTACTAATGTGAAGCAGTTACATGGTTCCATTTATTATTAAAAGTGAGATTTACATTGACACCACCATCTCTGAACATGTGACAAAATCTTTTCCCTTTTATTCTTTCCCCCTCCCCTACTTCTTGTCTGCACCCTGTAAACCAATATATTCATGTCCTCTACCTCAACATGAACTACAAGAAACTTGCAGTTTGATTCAATAGACATTTTAAACACTTACTGTGTGAAGCATATTGTACCAGAAGGGAGCAGGAGGAAGGATGCAAAGGTTAAAAGACAAGATATTTTTCCTTCCCTCAAGGATCTTGTGGTTTAATAGTAAGATAATTCAAAAGGTTATAGGACACAAGAGTATACAGTAAGTGAATTAGTTACAAAACAAAATATGAAAATAATCCATAACAATGAAAATAATACAAATCATATATGGTTAATTTAAATATTATCTCATATGTATACATATATAGCTACTTCTATAAGCTTCCATTGACTAGTGAGATAGCTAATTAGAGAAAGGGGCTCTTTATTGAGTTCGGTTGAGGTTTGGTTGAGAGAGAATATGATCCTGCAACAGTATGAAGTTTGGCTTCTAAAGGGGTAAATCAAAGGGGATTAGCAGAGGCACAAAGAGATGTCTGAGAGGTACAGAAAAGCATTATTGACTGGTGGGTGCCTGGGTATAGGTGAGGCAGAAGACACTTCCAGGAAGAAGCAATACTTGAAATGGATTTAATTCCTTTAAGTACATTAACTCTATCTTTTTGCACTTAATGGCATTTTATTTTTTTCTAAGTTTAAAAATTATTTTTAATATTCATTTTTGTAAGATTTGGAGTTTCAAATTTTCTCCCTTACTTCCCTTTTATGTCCTACCTTCCCAAGACAGCAAACAATCTTATATACGTTATACATGTAAATTATGTTGAACTTGTTTCTACCTTAGTCAAGTGAAAGAAGAATCAGAACAAAAGGAAAAAAAATAAGAACTCCCTCCCCCCCCCCAAAAAAAAGTGAAAATAGTATACTGCAATATGTATTTAGATTCCATAGTTATTTTTCTGGATGTACATGGCATTTTCCATTACAAATCTTTTGGAATTATCTAGAATCAATGTATGGTTGAGAAGAGCTAAGTTTATCATAGTTGATCACTGAAATGGGTTTTAAAACAATATAGGGGGAGAAAGGAGAGGGGGCAGAGCCAAGATGGTGGCATAGAAGCAGGAAAACTCTGTAGCTCCCCCACAACCACCTCAAATGCCCATAAAATATGACTCTAAACAAATTTTAGGGCTCCAGAACTCAAAAATTACAAAAACACACATCTCCCCCTGAAGGCAGCTCAGCAGGAAGGACAGGAAGGACTCATTGCAGCATGCTGGGAGCCAAAACCTGCCCAGCTGAAACCAAGGCTTGGCCCTGGGGTGGCCAGGATGAGCTGAAGCTGGAGCCTTCAGGAGAATGGATCAGTGGCAGCTGTGGCAGTTTCCAGAATTATCAAGACATAAGAAACAAGGACAAAGTGAAAGGTCAGTGGAACTCAGCTAAATTTGGGGGAGAAAAGGGGTCCAGCCAAACTACCTCCAGGGCAAGGAAGCAGCAGAAGGGGCAGGAATGTAGCCACTTCCACATGGCTGCTTCAGAAGCTCCCAGCTTGCAGATTGCAGGGGGGCCAAGCAATCATTCAGAGGCTAAGTGCTCCTGCCTTAAGTGGCCTGGATCAGGATCGTGGTCTTGGATGGTGATCCTGGGGTGCATTTTTAGTGAGCCAAAGTTGGTGGGGGCTGCAGCAGCCTCCTAATACCTCTGACAGCTGTGAAAACCCCAGCAATTTGGGACAGAACTTTCCCTTCTAGAAGCAGAGTTCCATAGGGCTAAAAAGTCAAGTAATTGACTGGCAACATGAGCAGGCAAAGGAAGCAAAGTAAGAACAAAAATTCAACTTTAGATTCCTTTTTTGGGGGACAAAAAGGATCAAAGCATAGAACAGGAGGAAGACAACACAGTCAGAACTCCTGTACCAAAAACTTCCAAGAAAAATATCGACTTGTTCCAAGCCATAGATCAGCTTAAGAAGGATTTTGAAAACCAAATAAGAGAAGGGGAGGAAAAATTTGGAAGAGAAATGAGAATGATGCGAGAAAATCTTGAAAAGAGAGTCAACAACCTGACTGAAGAAAACAACACCTTAAAAAAATAGATTAACTCAAATGGCAAAAGAGGCCCAAAATGCCAATGAGAAGAATACCTTAAAAAGCCAAATTTGCCAGATGGAAATAGAATCTCAAAAGCTTTCTGAGGAGAATAATTCTTTCAGAATTAGAGTGGAGCAAATGGAAGCAAATGACTTTATGAGAAATCAGATACTATTAAACAGATCCAAACAAATGAAAAAAATAGAAGGCAATGTGAAATATCTCGTTGAAAAAACCACTGACCAAGAAAATAGATCCAGGAGAGACAATTTAAAAATTATTGGACTACCTGAAAGCCAAGATCAAAAAAAGAACCTAGAAAGTATCCTTTAAGAAATTCTCA
>CM053585.1:122396598-122416626 GCA_028646515.1 Pseudochirops corinnae | reverse complement strand
CATTTTGAGTTGCTTTCCTTTAGAAAAGCAGATCTAAGAACCTGTGCTAGTAGCGGCCCTAGGTATGCTAGGGTGCTTGTTGTTACATGGTAGGAGGGAGGAGTTGAACTTTTTGGCCTCTGAGGTTCCTTCTATATTTAAATATTTAATCTTATAATCTTTGGACTTCTATTGGGGAAGAGAGAGAAAATTTCCTTTTCCTGTCCTTCTTTCCCAGAAATTATAGCAGCTCCATGCATATAGCAGCAAGGGTACCCCCTCACCTAGCTGAGTCTGAACCTGCTTTCAGGAAGTAAGCAGTGGCCAAATAAATAAAAGCAGCTCACCACCCCTGGATTGAAGAAGGGTAGAGAAAGATCTCCTTAGGGAATCTAGTCTGCTTATAATCTTCATTTTTCGATGTAATATGATCAGTTCTTCCCTAGTCTTGGTTTCTATTATCACTCTTGGTGTACAGGTCATTGAGTAGCAGAGGGTAGTCCTCTCAGAAGCTAATATCAGTCTCTCATAGCTTCCAATTCTCTGTCATGGCTGTTCTTGCTTCTTCTCAGTCAAGAGGTAGTGGATAGAGATTTTGATGTGGAATCAGGAAGACCTGGCTTCACATCTTGAATCCAAAAATAATAGTTGTGTGTCTCTGAGACAGTGCCTTAATATCTCTGGGCTTTAGTTTCTTCATCTATAGCATGAGGGAGTTTGAATTCAAAAACCTAAGGTCTCTTCTCAATTTTGAATTTATAAATTTATGAGAATTTAATGCCTGTTATAGTAGCCCTCAATATTCCTTTCTTTCTAGAAGTCTTAATGTCAGGCATATATAGGGGAGCTCTGGATAAATTCTGGTCTATGAAAGAAGAGTCAATTCTGATCTCTGTCTCCATGGTAATAACTCTAGGAAGGAAGGAACCTACAGTTACCCCTTTAGTTTTTTAAATATTTAAGATTTCTTATATTTTTTCAGTCAATGGGCTAGGTGGCACAGTGAATAGAGCACCAGCCCTGGAGTCAGGAGGACCTGAGTTCAAAACAGGCCTCAGACACTTAACATTTACTAGCTGTGTGACCTTGGGCAAGTCACTTAATAATAATTGCTTCCCCCCCCCAAAAAAAAAACAAAACAAATAGGAGGAGTGGCACTACTCAAGACCATTTTTAAAGTCTGCAATGAAAGTTGAGGCATGCTAAATGATATTCTGTTTATAGAAAGATCTTGAATATTTGAAAATACTTGTCTGAGCAGCAAACCATTCTGCTTCTAAAAGCTACCCAATCACAAGTCTTTGGAGAGCTTAATGAACATCAATTGAAAAAGAATACAAAGGAAAAATAATTAAGCAATAGAATTATTTAGTTTGGGCATTGCTAACTTTTATTTCCCTCTCATTCACTTCCTTAATGTTTGTTTCTCAGGTGAAAGAAGTATATCTTTAAATAGTAATGATATCTACCTACCTTTTTGTTGTTGTTTCATCCCAGGCATAGACTAAAACGGAATTTGTGAGCCCAGGTGGGTGCTATCACCACCAAAACCAATCCTCAGGGAGACTGCTTGCAATTAAATGTTGAATGCAAAGTATAACCCAAACATGGCAACATATGGTAAATGATTTGCAAAGTAATCAGAGGACTGAATCAGAGAACTTACCCATGAGTTTCCTTGATTTTGTCATCTCCGTGTGGGAAGTCAGTAGGTCTTTTGCCATCTGTTAGGATGTAAAGAAATGGTGCAGGCCGAGCTGACACATTCAGAGCCTCTGCTCTGCTTCATATGTTCTGTGTTAAATAAATGCAATTGAAAGAATGACCCTGTCAAATGGGACAGTGACAGTGAAAAGCATATGGCAAGAATAGATGAATCAGCAGTGAAAATTGCTTCAGATGACTATCGTTCAAGTTATTTAGCTGGTAGGCCTCTGCTTTGGAGGTTTTGTGCAATTCACCTTAATACTTATGAAAGGCAGGTGAGCCACCCTCTTTTAGACTGACAAAACCATTATTATTTGAATCCCAATTAGAATTGAAGTCACAATAGAGCTTGGCAACTTTCTTTACATTATTTGAGAAAAAAAACTTATTTTAATGTCCTTAGCTGGGGCCTTGGTCAGGAGCAATGAAATATTCAAATGACCCATTTCTCCCATCATTAGTTGAATAAACATTTATTGGTATTGGGTACATACTAAAGAAGATTAAAAAGAGCATAGATCAATCAATCAATTCAGAAACATTTCTGTAAGAAATTCTGATAGGTACCAGAGATTAAAAGACAAAAATGAAACATTCTCTTCCCTTAAAAAGTTTGCATTCTATTTGGGGAAACAACACATACACATATAAATAAATGCCAAATATAGTTTTTGTAGAGGAGGAGATAAGAAAGAACATTAGCGACTATATGAGGAGGAAGAAAGGAATTTGAGTATACCTTCCAAATATTATTTCAGAAAAATGAATAAAAATGTTGCCAACTTTATTTTGGTTATCTTGAGTGCAATGATTAAAAATACAGTAGTGAGGGTTCATAAAAATGCAAAAAAAAAATGTATATATCTTAGGTTCATGTTAATGGCCACTAAAAGTAGAAATGAACCTTAGTCATGAATTCCTCCTCACCCATGACAAGAAGTGTGCCTTAAAGAAGTGCCTTAAAGGAGTGTCTCCCCACCTTCTTCCCACTCCCCTCAAAAAATCTCTAAGTATTCAGAGAAGGAAAAACACACTTCAAGCTGGAGGTAGAATTTAGACAGCATGACACAGAAAACGTTATTGGAGTGGATTCAGTTTGAGTCAGGTCCTGAAGTATGGCTAAAATTTCAGCAAGTAGAAGTTAGACATGGGATGTTCAGCACAGGGTAGCAGGATTAAGATGGACTTAATTATGACAGCACAAAAAACACTGTAGTTTACTGGAAAGAGAAGGCAATTGGGAGTCTCAAGATTGGGGCTCAAGTCCTAGTATTGCCATTCCCAAGTTGTGTGATCTTGGGATAGTCAACAGTGATTTGGGCAAATGCCACAATTTACCTCAGTACCTCAGTACCTTAATTTTGTTATCTGTTCAAAGGAGGTAGGAACATTTAATTTTTCTAATTGATAGGGTTTTAATACGATCACATGAAATTATATACATAAATTGCTACATACATGCTTAGGTATAAGTGCATTAAATGACCTCTAAGGTCAGTTCCAAATCTATAATACTATGAAGAGGCATATGATACCTAAAAAGTTCATTTCACAGTAACACAGATAATAGACTTTTTAAATTGTGGAAAGTATTAATAAAAATTTATGAATGTGCTGATACACTGACCTTGATATTACTCGTTATTATTTTAAATCTACAAATGGACAAGCTTTCAACAAGGTGCTTATCTTAAAAAATACTGATGATTTTTGTTTATTTTTATGCCACAAAGCTTTCCCAATATAACTGTCTACCTCCCATCATAGAAAGCTCTCTTATTTAGTAAAGAAAACAGATAACTAAAACCAACCGGTGATTGATAAGCACCCTAATCAATCAAGGAAGGCCACAGTTACCAAGTGCTTACAGTATCCCAGGCACTATACTAGGAATTGGGAATATAAAGACAAAAATGAAGCCATTCTTTCCCTCAAGGAACTTACATCCTATTAATGGAAATAACACATAACTATATCAGTATATACAAAACAGAATTCGGGATTACTAGTATCATCTGGATAGATAAGAAAAGGTTTATGTAGAAGCTAGTGCTTCACCTAAGCTTCAAAAGAAACTAGAGATTCTGCTATAAGTGGAAGTGAGTCAGGAAGAATCCTCTTGCAGGCCTGGGGAATAGTAAGTACAAAAAGAGAGAGAGAGAGAGAGAGAGAAAGAGAGACAGACAGACAGACAGATGGAAGCCAGCATCATATATATAAGGATTAGCAAATTCAGTTTGGCTGGTACATAGAGTGAATAAATGAGTAACACATAATGTGGCTGTAAAGGGAGATTGGAATCAAGTTGTCAAGGTTTTTAAATGTCAAGCAAAATACTTTATTCTAGAGACAATAGGGAACTGCTCAACACATTGAGCCTTGGAGTGACATGGTCAGATCCATGTTTTCCGATGATCATTTTGATAGTTGTGAAGAGTATAGACTGAAGAAAGGAAGAACCAATAAGGCTAATTAGGAATCTATTCCAATAGTTCAGGTGGGTTGAGAAAAGGACGTGACTTAGGGTCATGGCCATATGTGTAGAGAAAAAGTGGCTTATGAAAGAGAAGTTACAGAGGTAAAAAGGACAAGATTTTGAAACTGGTTGTATGATAGATAAAAATAAGTGAGGAGTTGAAGGTGACTGAGCCTGCAAACCTGGTATTAAATAAATGCTGATAATCTCTACAGAAATAATGAAGCTTAAAAGAGGAGTATTTTTAGGAGGAAAAGTAAGAGATTCGTTTTGGAAATTATGTGGTATGTACAATAATCCTCCAATTCTGTCCACAAAGAGAGATATGTATTTCATTCTTTGTTCTCTGGAACCAAAGTGGTTATTTTGCCTTTGATATGAGTTCAACTAACATACTTAAAAAGGAAAATGACAAACATTAAAGGAGAAAAGGAAAATCGGGGCACTAATGTATTGTTGATGGTGTTGTGAACGGACCCAACCATGTCTAAACTACGTCTAAAAGGTTATAAAGCTATGAATACCCTTTGACCTACCAAAGCATTATTAAGTCTATATCCCAAATAGATCCAGAAAAAAAGAAAAGGATCTATATATACAAAAATATCTATAGCAGCTCTTTTTGTGTTGGCAAAGAATTGGAAATTAAGGGGATGCTCATCAGTTGGACGATGGCTATGCAAGTTGTGGTACATGCCTGGGATGGAATACTATCATGCTATAAGAAATGATGAGCAGGATTCTTTCAGAAAAACTTGGAAATACTTACATGAACTTATGCAAAGTGAAGTGAGCAGAACCAGGAGAATATTGACACGGTAACAACAATATTGTACAATGACCAACTGAATGACTTAGCTATTCTCAGCAATACAGTAGTCTACGATACTTCTGCAGGACTCATAATGAAAAATGCTGTACGCCTCTAGAGAAAGAATTGATGGAACATGAATGCAGATTGAAGCATATTTTTTACATTTCTTAAATTTTCTTGGTTTCTTGTCTAATTTTTTCTACAACATGACTAATATGGAAATATGTTTTGCATGACTTCACATGTATAACCTATAGCAAATTGTTTGCTTTGAAAATGAGAGTGGAGGGAAAGAAGGAGAAAATTTAGAACTCAAAATTTTTAAAAATCAAATGTTAATTTTTACATGAAATTGAAAAAAAAACTTTAACAAATAAGTAATAAGATCCTTAATTTAGCCATAGGGAGATTCAGTAGAAGAAATATAGATTTGCATTTCTCTCTCTCTCTCTTTCTCTCTCTCTCTCTCTTTCTCTTTCTCTCTCTCTCTCTCTCTCTCTCTTTCTCACACACACACACACATATACACACACACACACACACACATATACACACACACACACACACACACACACACACACATGTTTGAATAATTTAAGATAATGATCCCCTTTGCTGTTATCCTGGACCATTAATTCTCACTCATCCCACTTATCCATTGTTGATGAACCTTTTCATTTCTAAGTTCAGATCCCTACCAGTTCACACCTGTCCTATTTCAATATCCTCCTAGTTAGTTTCTCTTCCTCAAGATTCTTTTCTCCCCATTCTTCATAGAAGTACTTAGATGATTTCTCACAAGCCAATTCTATTTCAGTCCACTACTCAATAAATTCCAATGATTCTTCATTGCCACTAACAGCATGTAAAGCTTTTTGACCTTTAAAATGCTCCACAACCTGATTTCAATATAGCTTTCTAGGTTTATATTTTACAGTTCTTGTTGCATTCTATGGACCAGTCAAATTAGCCTCCTTACTCTTCCTCATAGAAAACATCGTCTCCTATCTCTGTGCTTCTACACTGGCTATTCCCCACACTTGGCCAATACTCTTTTAATACATGCCTGCCTATCTATCTATCTATCTATCTATCTATCATCTATCTACCAATATATCCATCTACAATTCAGTGGTTTTCAACCTGTGGGTCGCAACCCCTTTGGGAATCAAACGACACTTTCACAGGGGTCACAGGGGTTTCCTAAGACCATAGGAAAACTCAAATTTTCAATGGTTTTAGGAACCGAGACAGTGCTCCTCTATCTGTCTCCAGGCAGGTCCGCCCACAAGCAAATATGCCCACATATGAGAATTAAAGGGTCATGGCATTAGGAAGGTTGAGAACCACTGATCTACATAAACATTTTTCTATATTTCTATGTAGGTATACAGATATAATAATTCATGATTCTTTGTATATGTGATAAAACAAGTAACCCCACCATGCTTTCTGGATATTGAGAGGATTTTTTTTTTTTTTTGGTCTCTTAAAGGGAAGAAGCATGGTGAATTGGAAAAAAAAAATGAAGACTTTTGGTCAGTTGTGAGTTAACATCCTGCCTTAGCCACATTTTAGTTGTGTGATGATGAATTATTCACTTGAATGTTCAAAACTTCAGTTTCATCACTGGTAAAACTAAAATAAGTAATACTTGCACTATCTCACAGAGTTTGGTGGGTTTTGGTTTTTTGTTTTTTTTTTTTTTTGCTATTGTCTATAAAATTCTGTCTAATCTAGGCTAGAAGTATAGAGATTATTCATAAGTCAATATCATTCTGATTTACATGAATACTTTGACCTAGTCTGTTTTCCAATCTGAACTGGTATGTTTCATCTCAGAATATATTGATGGTCTTCCATTTCCAGGGGTTCATCATATTAATGCCAAATTTAGCATAGGGACCCAATTAGTTAAGCCCAATGCAGCTCAGAATCCCTAATTCAAGAGATCTACTGAACTCCCCTGGTCAGAGGGTCAGAGGGTACCATAAACATGGTACACCAAGCCCAACTTTCACAGGGTTGATAACAGGAAAGTGCTTTATAAATCTTAAAATCCATTATAAATGTGAGCTATTATAGTAAAATTGATTGTTATTAATAACTCTGACATTCATTTACCCAGTCCTTTAGGTACAGATTGAATTTCATGATTGGTTTCTGATGGAAAAGATGAATAGGATTTTTTTTGCATACTAATGGAAAACATATTTAGCATCGGGCCTGTTATGCTGCTCTGCACAGAGTGGTTGCTAAATACATGTTGGTGTGAGTAGAATGTGTGCTAATTTGTTGGTTTTAAAATTATAGCCACTGTTCTATGGCACTCTCTTCCAAAGCATCCTTTAGGGATGTCTAGTGTTCCATAGGTCATGAACAGTGAATTTATGAGAAAATGTTGATGTTATCAGATCATTCAAGACAAAGATAAGTCATTCCTTTTACTCAAATCTGGTTTGTTACAAAGCCCATATGCAATCTGTAAATGCCCTATTGCTGCCAACTCATAAAATTGACAATAATTTAATCATCTACTATAGTGCGTATGGTGTGCTAGACATTGTGTGAATACAAAAATGAACATTTAAGTTCCTGCCCTCAAGGATGTTGTATTCTGCTAAAGAATGGAGGGGATGAAATTTACATATGCTATAAAGACTGAAAAGATAGCTGTGAGAGTTATGAAAATATAATGTATTGTGTTATTATAACATTAAAATTCTATTGTTACATTATCATAAATTAATAAGATACTTTTACTTGAACAATATTCTAAAAATATTTCACTAAATATAATTGAATATGATGTTTTGATGACTTTGATAACTAAAGTAATTTAAAGTATTTATCAGTATACACCTGTATACCAATTTCTATTCAGGGGGATCTCATTTTGCTGGCACACTTTATATTATGGAGCAACCCCTTCTAAGATCGATATGGTATTTTCTGTTCTATAATATTTTATGTAAAATTAGGTAAATAGTAAATTATTTCTTACATGTGAAAATTTTTGCGTTATGAAAATAGACCTTCCAAATGAGCCCAATAATGTCAATATATTACTATTCAACAAGTATTTTTTATATGTTGATCATGTGTGCTAATTTATGGGAATACAAAAACAAAAGCTAAACACTATCAGTCCTCCAAGAAATTTCATTCTACCATGGGTAGGGAACAGCTTGCAGAAAGATAAGTAAATATAGACTAAAAACTAGTTTGTGGTATGAGAGAACATTAATGCTTCGGGTATCAGGAAAGCCCTTATGTAGGAGCTGACATCTGAGTTAAGCAATGAATGGAGAGAGGAATTCTAAGAGATAAACATGAGAATTCATATGTATACATTCCAAGCTTGGAAAACAGTGAAGAATGAACAAAATAATGTACAAATGTAAGGGCTTTAAATGACAAATTGAAGAGTTTGTATTTATATCTCAGGGGCTGTATGGTATCACCGAAGCTTTTTGAAGCGGGAAGTGATACAAATAGAGCTGTGCTTTGGGAATATTAATATCAAAATCTCAAAGAAGATGGATTATAGAGGGGGCATATCTTTGGAAAGGTGACCTGTAAGGAGTCTTTTTAAACAGTATAAGAGTGATATTATAAAGGCCAAAACTAGGATGATGGGGGTGTCGATGGAAAAAAAGGGATAGATGTGAGACATGGTGTGTAGGTAGAATTGGCAAGCCCTGACAACAGATTGGATAAAGGGGGTGGAGTGAGAGAAAAGACTTAGTGATCACTCCAAGAAGTTGAACTTGGGAGCCTGGAAAGAATGACCTTTACCCAAAATTCCATCTCTACCCAGAAATAAGAAAGTTATTAAAAGAGATGGATGGGAGAGGGATAGAGAATAAGTTCTATTTTTGAACACATAAAATCTGAAAAACTGTAGGATATTAAAGGCAAGGAGTCCAACATATAGTTAGTGATGTGGGACTGGAGTTTCAGAGAAAGATGAGGACTAGAAATATAGATTGAGGATTCATGGACAAAGGTATGATAATTGAATCTATGAATCCTAATAAGAAAGAATACAAATGTAGCACAGAGACTTAGAGTATATTGCTCCAAAGGGGAAAGGACAAGGCATTGCAGATGATGCAGTAAAGGAGCATGAGAAGGAATGTGAGACAGATAGGTGTATTTAGACTTGAAGTATGGAAAAGCATCCTAATAAAAAAAGCTACAAAAAAGGGGGAGAAAAGGAGAATAGACTCTTAGAAAGTAAAGAGAGTAAAACCTTCCTGGAAAATGAATGGCTGCATGTCAAGTATGTTATGGGGGGATTCATACAAGTCAATCAAGAAAAATTAATGCTTCAATATTGTAATGGTAACTAATTTAAATTTGAAGACCCCTTTTTTTGTTATGTCAAGTAAGCAGGTATTTAGCCCTTAGTAACCAAGAATCAAGAATTTTTTCTTCTGGCAGGCTGCTGGTGGAGGAAGCAGAATTTTCACAGCCTCTGGAAGCTGGGCTGCTACTTGCTGGTCTGCTACTTGCTGGACTGAGAACTGAATTGGAGTTTTTCTTGAGACCAGAATCTGGTGAAGGTTGAAGTTGCTGCCAAGAAGGCCACCTGGAAGGCTGAGATCTCTTCTGGTTCCTAGGGCCAGCCCAACTGCTGGAGGACTGAAGAAGCATGACCAGGATAAGACTTTGTTTGTTTGTGGCTTGGTTGATCCCTGAATTCCTGGCAACAGAAGTGGTGAAGGTTTTGAGATGTGCTGGACCCTGTAAACTTCAATGTGTGGCAAGAACTGCCTGGAGGACTGGACAAGAACCTGGGACCTGTCTGCCTCTGAATCCAGGTGACTGTTCGGTGGACTCAGGTAGGAGCTGGGACCATGGAAGGGGATTCAGGGAATCTGAGAGACCACCTCAAGTCAAGATGAAGAAAAGGCCTCTCACTGGAAATTAAATGCATGATGAAATTGAAGTTTACTAGACATCAAGGGATGGAGGGTTTGTGTAATTTTCTAATGATTTTATTTAGTGAGTAATGATACTTAGTGACTTAGCTAGATAAGTGACTGATTAAGTTAACCTATGATTGCCCCATGAATGGAAGACTGACTTGTATTGTGAAATGATTGAATGGTTGAGTGAGGAGGCAAACCCCCTTAGGGATACCAGATGATTATTCTTTTCTTCTTTGTTCTAAATACTGTGACCACTTTGGTGAAAACTATGTGGCCATTTTAATGTTAAGCTATTGTGAATACTTTATTGTGATTTTCTGTGATAAGATGTACTGTTATGCATGTTATATTGTGATTTGTTGTGAATGTTTGCCTTGATTTGTTATGGAATAAATGGAGTGTTCACTATACTGTTTAATCAGAACCTTAAAAGCTATTCATAGTAGCATTATTTTGGGAAGCTACTTGTACATGGCATTACAAATACCTAGGGAGAAGAAAATACTGGAAGAGAAGGTGTGGTAAAAATTGGTTGAAATTTGCAGAGATCAGAAAAGATAAAGAATGAAAAGCTATTATTGGATTTATCCTTTGAATTGATTGGCTACCTTGAGACTATAGTTTTATTTGAATGGTTGGCTCAGATATCAACTTTTATAGTATTGAGAAGTGAGTGGAATTGGAGGAAGGAGGGAAAAAGATTGTAAAAAGATTTTTTTCCTAAGAACTTGCCAGTTAAAGGGAGGAAACATATGAAGTGATAGCTTGAGGAAATGGCAGTGTCATGTAAGAAGCTTTTTTTTTGTAAGAATAGGAAAATGTGGTTATATTGTAGGCATCAGAGAAGGAAACAATGAGGAGGAAAGAAACAATCAATATTAGAAAGTGAAAAATCATGGAAGGTGAGATCAGGGCACAAGTATAGAAATTAACATTAGGAAGGAGAAGTACCATCATTTCCTCCAAATTGGGAACAACAGAGAAAGTGGATCATAATATTGAGAGAATTTTTAATATTGAATTGAAAAAGAGAGAAATCTCAATATGTATGATTTCATTTTTTTCAGTTAAATATTAGATAATGTCCTGTATTGATAGGGGAAAGGGAGATGTTGATTTAGATGGGCTGAGGAGAGCAAAGAAGGTTTGGAATAGAGAGGCTAAAGAGTACAATAGGAAGTCATGCAGAAAAGACTACATGAAGTTATTGCATCATAGCCCTGAAGATACAATTGAGACTAGATAATACAAATTCACGGTGTGTTCATCTGTATGGCTCTGCCACTTTCTCCACTGGCATTATCATAAAATTTGCATATGACACAAATATAGGAGGGATATTAAAACAGTTGATCACAGATTCAGGATCCAAAAGAATTTTTGAAAATTCTGGGCATTGGGATGAATCTAATAAGATGAAGCTGAAGAGAGATAAATATATTTCTTCTACTCTCACGCAAAAAAATCAATTATACAAAGATAATATGGAGGATACATAGATAAATAGGAGTTCTGAAAAATACTTGGGGTTTTCAGTGTATGTGGATATGCACTATGGATAGAGTATTGGAGTCAGGAAGACCCGAGTTGAAATCTGTATGACCCTGAGCAAGTTACTCTTTGATTCTCAATTTCCTGTAAAATATAAATAATAATAATAATAATAGTACCCACTTCACAGGGTTGTTGTGAGGATAAGATGACATGTAATTTGTAAAATACTTAATAAACCTTAAATCGCTCTATTAAAAATGATGTGGTATAGGTTAGGGTGCTCAAGGCCCCAAAATACCAACATGTTGGGTCATGCCAAATGAATTTGACTCAAGTCTTCTCTCAGTCAAAGAAAAGCAAAGTTTATTAAAAGTTTGCCCGTATTGGACACAGAGCAAGCCTGTGCTAGAAAATTCTATGGTGCTTTCACACACATGGGAGCAAGAAGGGGCCTTATATACAGAAAGATTGTGGAAGGAATCTAGGGGTGGTCTGGAGGAGGAGTTTGAGGAGGGTCCTCAGGAGGAGTCAATGAGGTCAGACTCCAGTAAAGAGTTTGGGGAAGGTTGTCAGGAGGAGCTAATGAGGTCAATGAGTGATTAACAGTGGGAAGCTGCTGAAGGCTACCTGGAGCCAACAGACAATGGTGTGCAAGACAGTTCAAGGGTGGATTGATATTTTGATAGGCTCAAGGGTTGGAAGCAGATGGACACTGGAGGGCTAGCCTAATTACAGAGGTCTGGGCAATGAAAAGCTTATTGCCTCAAGAAAATGCCTCATGAAGTGGGAAGATTCAATCAGAGTTCAAGGGGGTTCCCAGAGGCTGTACCTCAAAGATTCAAGGAGAGCTCAAGGGGGTTCCCAGAGCCTGCACCTCATCACTATTATGTGTGTGTGTGTGTGTGTGTGCGCGTGCGTGCGTGTAGCAATAGAGTGATGAGACACTTAAAAAGCTATGATCTTGAACTTCAATGAGTGGCATAGTTCTTCCAGGATAAGGGATGTAATAGTCCCATTGTACCATAACCTCATCAGATCTCTTCTAGAGTATTTTATTCAGTTCTCTATGCCATAATTTAAGAAATACATTAATAAACTGAACTGTCCAGAGAAAGGAAAACAGAAGGACATTGATTCCATGTGGTATCAAGATAGGCTGAAGGAGTTGGTTATGTTTAGCAGAGAGGAAAGAAGTCTTGGGGAGAACATGATACCTGTCTTCCAGAATTTCAAATATTGTGATATGAAGGAAGGAATAGACTTGTTCCATTAAGACCCAACAGGTTAAAATGAAGAGCAAATGGGCTGTGTGGGGTAGGGTACTAGAATTGCAAAGATGAATACTTCAACTCAATTAGACAATTAGAACTATCCAAATTGGGATGGGCTACCTCAAAAAGTGGAGGGCTCCACCTCTTTGAAGAACATCAAGCAGGAGCTGAACAACTGTTTCTTGGGTATGTTACAGGGGGCATTCCATTTGGTATATGATTTGGAATAGATGGCCACTAAGATTCCTTCATATTCACAGAGTCTGTGATTCTGTCTTGCAGTATGACCATATGAAGAAGAATGAGGATTAGGGAGGGATAATATCAGTCATTTGGAAAGCTGTGAACTGCAATAGACATAAAGGCAACAGATTCAAAGGGAAAGGACAGTGAGAAATCGTGCTATTTAATGATAGCTTCAAAATGTAACCTGTAACTATATTTATTGGAGAAATTTTGCCCAAGTTTTGAAGAAGGGAAGACAAAATTTTATTTCAGGTTTTAAAATTAAATTGTGAAAGTGCTTATGATTAATTTCTTTTTTTATGATTAAGTTCTTAATGTTCTCCCATGTTTCACTGACATTGTAGGGAGGTAGTTAGACAGTGTCCCACCACTTAAAAAAAAAATGTATTGTAAACAACTTATTGTACATCCTGCATCAGGAATATCAGAAACACTTGTTGGAAGATAAATATCTAATGGTATTTATTGGATTTCGACTCAGTTTTCAAAGTAATCCATTCTCAATATTGAGGAAAAAAAGGGAAGAGAAAGAACCTACAAGGGAAATCAGTTGGAATAGCATCTGAAACAGATTTGGAATGCCAAATGATCTTTGGCCATCTGTGCTTCATGCAGGTCTTTGAAGAATGTAGCTGTGGATGGTTTATTTAATCGAAAATTTCCTTCTGAGACTCATGTTTGTCTGTTTTGTTTGTTTTCACCACAATCTAGAGGAAGAAGTAAATAGCAGATTGTATAATTAAGTCTTATTCTCAATTTCTTTCTCACCAAGTCACCATTTTTATTGTCACAGGCAGAGTTATCCTTCTCAGGGTCACTGACTCTCAGAGTTGTCTAGAGTCAAAGAGATTATCAAGTCAAGCAAGTACTTGAATGAGAGTAAGAATATCCTTGCTGAAGCCCCTTTCAATGGACTTCATTCAACCTCCACTTTAAATTCTGCAATGAGAGTGAAATTCCAACATTAGTGATTCACTAATTCATTCTCTCCCTCCTCTCCCCAGGTACTCTTTATAATGTGATTACCACCAAATAGGACTAGTCTAGTAAGTCACAAAGACCTTAGTCGATTTGTTTATTGTCCTCTTGACATTAACGCCTTGGGCATCTAGCAGGTACAGAAAAAAAAAAAAACAGGAAAAGAGAAATAATACCTAGAGGGGAGGTAGCAAACACTTAAAAGATATTTTTTCCCCCCATGGCCATCCTTGCCTATAATTTTTAAGCAAATTAAAAATATGAAAGAAAATTCAGAATACTTAAGGGAAAAAAATCTTAAAGAAATGTATAACTCTGGGTCAAAAACCAAGGTATTTATATGGGAAGTGCCCCTGCCAAAAAATAGAATCTGTACTCCTCATCAACTCCCATTGCATTTTCAACTGTTTTTACTCACAAGACTCCAAGACAGAATTAGCTCTTATATTGGTAGAATGAGAAGGAAGGCTTCAGTTGTTGAGGAGACCTGTATCAATATCATTTTTGCTCAATTTATGAATCTTGTTTCCTGCTTGCCTTGCTCCTGTTCATTTTATTCCTGAGGATGTCCAGATTAGGTCAGGCCATTTGAATATCAACCTTGGTTTTTCCTTTGGCTTCTAGGTATTTCTCAATTATTAACAATTTGGATACATTTTCTACCTGCTGCCTTCCTCTTCTGGTTAGTTAGTCCACTCAATTATTCTTTCCTTGACCATTGTTCTGATCCACACACTTCATAGGTACTCACCCTGTTCCCTGGTCCTGGATCACCCACTTTTCTCATTCTGGTGCTGATTAGGATTTATGATGTCAATGTGATGAGGTGCAGGTTCTGGGAACCTCCTTGAGCTCTTCTTGAATCTTCCCATGGAAGGCATTTCACTGAGGCCATAGGCCTTTCATTGTGGCTCTGCCTAAGTCTTTAGCTAGCCCTCTTGTCCAGCAGTTTCCCACCCTTGATCCTCATTTCCCACCCTTGAACTGGCCTGGCCCACCATTGTCTCTGGTCTCCAGGTAGCCTTCAGCAACTTCTCACCCTTAATCAATCATTACTGGAGTCTCACTTCATTTGACTCCTAAAGACCTTGCCCAAACTCATTACTGGAGTCTGACCTCATATGACTCCTCCTGAAGACCCTCTCCAAACTCCTCCTCTAGACCACTCCTAGATTCCTCCTACAGCCTTTCTGTATAAAGGATCCCATCTTCCCTCCATGTGGCGTGAGAGTGCCATAGAATGAACTAGCATAGACTGGCTCCTTGAGAGTCTACCTCATATGGTGAACTATTAATAAACTATTTTTCTTTGACTGAGAAGATTTGAGTGTAATTCTTTCCACAGAATCCAGCATGTTGGTATTTTGGAGTCTCAGGCAACCCTAACCCTCTTTGTGGGTAACCTCTTCAAATGGATTTTTTTTTTTTTACATTGGAGTCTGAAGATTAAACTGCCATTTATGCTGCTCCAAAGTCCTCTGACTTAACACTTAGATATTGAAGGGAAGACAATAAAATAGTCACAGACTTGAAAAGGATATTAGACATAAACTAGTCTAACAAATATTTAAATTAGAATCAACATAACTTGGCAATTGATTATTCCAGCTTCCAATTAAGACCTTTATGGAGGTAAAAATCCTCTAGTACTTAAGGCAACTGATTTTCATTTTCTATAACTCTATTTATGAAAGGTTTTCTCCTTATTAGGCTTAAATTTCTACCTCTCCATAATACTTACCTATTTCTCTTACTCTTCTCAAGTAGAATATGAACATTCCCTCTTCTAAGAGATAACCATTCAAATAGCTGGAAAACATTTTTTTTCCTTATCTGCCATATTCATTTTCCACACTTTGTTTCAATTCTGTGTTATATTGAACAGTCTCAAAGCCCTTCACCATCCTGGTTAGCTCTCTCTGGACATTCCATTTAATCAAATTCCTTCCTCAAATATGACAACAGAACTGAACACACTACTACAGATATGCTCTAACTAGGGCAGAATTGACCCATTATTATCATCTTTAGTCCTGAACATTTTATCTTAATGAAACATAAGACTACATTGACTTTTTGTCTGCTATGACGGGAAAAATTGTGTGTATATGTATTTGTTTCTGAAGACATATCATGCATTTGCTAATTTGGCAGAATGGTTCTGTCAAAGGACAGAGATAAACTTGATTCATTAATTCATTCAGTTGGAGCAATTTGTCTCATGTTCTGACTAAATATATATTTTGAGCCTCTTTTGAAGTCAAAAAAGTGTTTTGAATTAGTTTTTTTTTTCTTTTCGAAGAAATAAATCAATCTTTTCTTTGTAATTTGGGAGAAGTCCATCTGTGAATTTACACATAGAGAGTAGAGAAGTCTTTTTATAGATGCAGTTTTTTTTTTAAACCTTTTACATTCCTGCCTATAAAAATATGACAATGAAATTGGTTGCTTGGAAAAACAGCTTAGGAGAATTGTACTGTGTGTCAAATTATATAGAATATGCAAGTTTGTTTCACTGGATTCCTATAATGCTTTTTCTCCTACAAACATATATATATATGTTTGGGTTCTCACTATAGTATTTATTCCGTGTACTTGATTATACTTTGTACCAACATTTAAACTCCACGGATGTTAGCTATGCTAGAAAATTCACAGCTAAAAACTATTCACTGGTCTTAGCTGAGGACATACACCCTAATCCTTTTCCTTGAGCCTACTCCAAATTGACACTGACATGTTATTATGGAACCCTATTGGAAGTCGTGACCTGGAAATCTGAAATTGATCAGGATAATAAAACTTGGAATAATTAAACAATCACATGATGATTCATCAACATAACTAGAAATAATAATTCATTCAAATAATTCTCAATAACCATCTATTAGAATTGCTTTGGTTGGTTTATCCCTGAGTATACCTGGGTGTTATACCCTTCACCAATTAAAACTATCTGTGAAAACATAAAATGGTGGCTATCTGCACCATTGGAGAACATATCAACAATGAGGAAATCACAGATATGAGATCCTAGATTATTATTGCTTTAGGATCTTTTTTTTTATTGCAAAAGACTTGTGGAGAGAATGAAATATATGAAGTGGAAACAGAAAGTGCAAGGAACTTTTTCAAAAAGTGAGAATTAAAGAGAATTAGGAAGAGATGGGATGGATATAATAATAACGATAGCTAATATTTATACAGTGCTTTGAAATTTGCAACACACTTAACAAATATCTCATTTTATCCTGATAACAACCCTGGGAAGAAGATGCTACTATTATTCCCATTTTACAGATGAGGAAACAAAGGCTTACTTAGGTTAAATGACTTGCCCAAGGTCACACAGCTATTATATGTCTGGAGCAGAATTTTAATACAGGGCTCATATATCAATTATTTAGGTCCAGTTCTCACTCCATTACTTGGCCATTTAGCTGCAGTTTATTTGAGTAGAGTAGTCAAGGAAAAGCTTCTATTTATTCATTCATTTGTTTGGTATTTTTTTTCAGTGAGTGTTAGGATTAGGGAGATTTAAACATGCTTATAAACTGCTGGAAACAAGCTAGGGGAATGGATGAAAAGACTTTATTATGTGCTTACTGTGTCCAGCCTTGTCCTAAGTGTTGGGAATATAAATATAAAAGTGACACAGTTCCTGCCTTCTAATGATGGATTATCAAAATGAATTATCTGCTTTATAAATCTCTCTGTTTGGTTTCTATGTAATGTTAGTGACTAAATATTACTTGAAAAATAAAGGCAAATGAAATTTAAAAAAAAAATTATTGTTCTCTAATAAACATACTAGTCCACCTAGAAATATGCAGAAGAAAAAATATCATATTTATATTGCCATAATTTACATATCCACAAGAGATTTATAGCTGTTTTCTCCTTTTCAGCCCCTGTGGAGCTTAACAGAGAAGTTCAGAAGGATACCTTAGAGTCTGAAAACAAAAGAAAAGGATATTGTCAGGAAAAAAAGTGACTATTGTTAAAAAGAACCAAAAGTATGATATAAATTTAAGGCACTGCTTTGTAAATCAAATAACACCGAAATCTCCCTCTATTCTTCTCTATCTGTCATTTAGTCTTTGTTTCTATTTATGTGCTCCAGTTAATATGTAGTAAAATAATCCTATAGTAAGTAGCTAAAACCATCAGGGAAACAGTCTTGAATCTTTAAAACTGGCATTAGAAATATGGATAGATCGGAAACAGAAACGACTGCTAGTGGAAGGGATCTACTTCAGTCATCATATGGTGGGAAGAAAGGAAGTTGTAGATTTCAATTCTGGCTCCACCATGCATTAGCCGAGTATAATAAAGCAAATCCTTCAACCTTTTAAAAAATACCAATTTCTACACCTTTTATGTGTTGTTGTTTTTTTCATTCCCTGACACTCTGTTCCCCTGCTTTCTTTTCCCTCAAAAAATATTTAGTTCATGATGTATCTTATTTCCCTGTGGAAGTGACAGTTCTTTTAAAATCATATCTTATACTTTCTACAAAGAAGTGTCTATTTTCTCTCAAAGAAGAGAAATAATTTTTTAAGTCCCAAATGCCATAAGCAAAGTCTGACCATAGAGTAAGTTCTCAATTAATTATGCAGTTGATACTTAACGCATATAGGGTGTTGACTGAGAGAATACAATGAGACACTTAAAGGTGTCTTTAGAGAGGTCTTTAGGATGGTGTTTAGAATGATAAAGAACTATGTAATTATAAGCTGCTAGTGTTACTATTATTATTTACTCGAATTTTCTTGGTATGCAATCTAGCTCATGTCAAATGGACGAATTTTAAAAGCTATTAGGAAGGCAAATGTCCTAGCATTCACAAAAGGGAAGACAATGACATCTAAAAATAGGTCATTTCGCATAAACTTATTTCCAGGCAAAATTTTAGAACGTTTCTTTATAGATGGCAACATAACAAAAATAATCACAAAGTGGCACTACAGCTTCATCAAGAAGATTTCATCAGACTAACCAAGTGGCTTTTATTTTTAAAAAGAGTATATTAGACAATGAGATAGAGAAAAATCACTGTCAATAGAGTTTACCTATATACTTAGTATACCAGTTGAAAAAAAATCAGATTATAGTCTTTTTTTAAAATTTAATTTGTTTATTTGCTTTTAGTTTACAAGATTCAGTTCCATAATCCATTGAGTTTCAAATTTTCTCCTCTTCCTTCCCCCTCTCCCATGTCAGTGTGCAATCAAGTATAGGATCTACAAATACTTTTACATTGTACAATAGTCTGGTTGTATACAAGGATTGTAACCAATGGAGTGAACAATGGGAAAAAAGAAAGTAAACCAAACGTGAAAAAGAATGATAGTATGTAGATTGCTTCAGTCTCCATTTAAACTCTGGGTTTTCTAGATCCTTCTCTGAATGTAGATATCTCTTTCCATCCTGAGACTTGTAAAATTGTCTTATAACTGTGCGTTTCTGAGAAGAGTACAGTTTATCAAAGTTGGTCATCACACATACGATATGTCTGTGACTGTGTACAAATTTTTCCTGGTTCTGCTCTTCTCACTTAGCATCAGTTTATATAGGCCTTTCCAGGAGAATATGAAGACCATCTCCTCCCCATTTCTTATAGCACAATAGTATTCCATTACATTCATACACCACGACTTGTTTAGCCATTCCCCAATTGATGGACATCCCCTTAATTTCCAGTTTGTTGCCACCAGAAAAAGAGTTGCAATAAATATTTTTGTGCAAATGGCTCTTCCTCCCACTTCTATGATCTCTGTGGGGTCCAATCCCAGAAGTGGTATCATTGGGTCAAAGGGTATGCAATTATTTATAGCCCTTTGGGCATAGTTCCAGATTACTCCCCAGAATGGTTGTATCAGTTCACAGCTCCACCAATAATGCATTAGTGTTCCAATTTTTCCACATCGTCTCCAGTATTTGTCATTTTCCTGTTTTGTCATCTCAGCCAACCTGACTGGTGAGATGTGGTATACCTCAAAGTTGTTTTGATTTGCATTTCTCTAATGAGTAGTGATTTAGATCATTTTTTCATATACTTATAAACATCTTTAATTTCTACCTCTGAAAATTGCCTGTTCATATCCTTTGCCCATTTATCAATTG
>CM053585.1:122377429-122389433 GCA_028646515.1 Pseudochirops corinnae | reverse complement strand
AGGAGCTAGAGCCCTGTGTGTGAGGAAGAGCAATTAGACAAGGATGACACGACCCAAAAATTCTTGGTAGAGAAATGTGAAAAAAGAAGGG
Organism: Pseudochirops corinnae; assembly: GCA_028646515.1. NCBI lineage: Eukaryota > Metazoa > Chordata > Mammalia > Diprotodontia > Pseudocheiridae > Pseudochirops > Pseudochirops corinnae. The sequence goes on along the minus strand of CM053585.1, from coordinate 122,389,342 downwards.
AGAGATAGAAGGGAACCAGGTTGTGAATAGCTAAAGTGTCTAGTTATGTTGTGCATTTTTGCTATTGTGTCAAAACCAAGGCCAAATGATACCAGAGATCATGATTACCCTAACAGATTAGAAGAAGCATAGCAGATTCATTAGTGCCTCTGTCTCTTTATTTTGCCAATTTTTTTTTACCAGAACCAGTTAATTAAGTTAGCCATGGTTATGCCTCTATTAGTAAACCTTCCCTCTTTGTTCCATCAGCAGTTTTGAAAATATGTCTTCTTTGTATTCAAGGCATTGGTAAAAAATAGTGGGCAGAACCCTAAAGACAGCATCTTGTAGCTTTTGACTAAAGACTGCTCTCCAATTTGACACGATGTGGCACTCTTTAAATGTGGATATTTAAGCAATGATAATTTTCCCTAAACGTAGAATTGTCTAACCCAAAACATGCCCTCTTTTTCATAATCACATTCTTGGGCTGTGATACCCCTCTAATTTTGATCCTTTGATCAAAATCTCTGGCTGGAACCATTGTCTATGGTAGAACTGTAGTGGGTTTTATGCAAAATATATACTCTAATCATCAGACCATAAAGTTAAGGCAATCAACATACATATAATGATTGGATATAAGACATTAGCATTAGCAATAATATTCCAAATATTAATCTCTAGTTGGATACCAAATAACAATTATGTTCCATTACTAATCATAAATCATTTGATTAGGTGATAAATGCTTACACTCAACTTTTTCTTCATCATCACAAAATATGCTGGTTGATTAAAATTATGCTTATTTTAGCAAGCCTTTAGTTTCCCACACAAACACTTAATATTTCACTATTATGTCAAATTAATCCAGACATACGTCAGAAGTATTTTATCATTCCTTCCTTAATCACTGCCTGGTCACATATTTTACTTTTCATCCACTTGTTCAAAGCAAGTTTGGTTTTTTGGTTTGTTTTGTTTTGTTTGTTTGTTTGTTTGTTTTAAACAGCATGGAAGTACCAAAGATTTTGTAGCACAAGAGCAACATGGTCATGATTTTAGGACCTGTGTGAAGTCTGATTTCAAGAGGTGAGAGGGGCAGCTAGGTGGAATAGTGAATAGAGTACCAGCCCTGGAATCAAGAGGACCTGAGTTCCAATTTAGGCTCAGACACTTAACACTTGCTAGTTGTGTGACCTTTGGCAAGTCACTTAACCCCCATTCCAATTGCCCTGCCTTCCCCCCCTCCAAAAAGCCAAAAAAAAAAAAAAAAAAAGAAGTGAGAGGAGTCAGAAAGACCAATCAGAATCTTATTTCAACAATGCAAATAAGGCATGTTGAAGACCTGAACTGGTATTTCATTTTTTACTTGTAATAGGTTAATCTGATCTTCTTTTCATCTGTTTTTTTTTTTTTTACCTTGTACTTTCTATCCATGTATTCTAGCATTAAATTCCTTTGGTCTTTTCACACTGGTTTCTTTTTTATCACCAGGACATCTCCATCCAATCCCAATATCCCTATACCACTTTAATGAAAAAATTCTCTTTTGTTAAGTAACATTAGGACTAGATGTGGTGGTATATAATTACATATATATATATATATGCATGTATGTGTATATGTGTGAGTGTGTGTGTGTGAGTGTGTGTATTCTGCTGCTGGGGAGGATGAAGCTGGTGAACCAATTATGTGTCTGCACTAAGTTTAGCACAATTATGATTAGTTCCTGGGCAGGAAGGACCACTAGGCTGCCTAGGAAGAGGTTACCTTGCTCAGATCAGAAAATAGAGCAGTTTAAAGCTTCTATGCCATTCAATATTTGTATTAGGTACACGAATGCCCCTTCACTTTTTGTCTGAGTGAGATAAGGAGACCCAGTCTCAAAACAAAACAAAAATACTGAATAATATTAGGGTGTCTCAGACATGTTCTCTTCATATACTCAAACTTTAGTTCTACAATAATTTATTAATCCTACTTTACAAAAAGCATATAAAGTAGCATGATTTAATGGGAAGAGATATGGATTTAGTCATTAGATATTCAGGTTTGATTCCTATCACAGAGATTCATTACCTATATGAATTTGGCCTAGTGATCTAACTTCTTTGAGTCTCTGTCTCATCTCTTATTTAATAATAATAATAATAATAATCTACTTTATGGGATTTTTGTGAGAATTAAAGAAGAAATTATTATTAAAATCTTCTTGAGCTGGTAAGAGGTAAACATATTCTATCTAGTCATTATAAAATATATTCCTTATCTTAAGTCCTTTTGTAATACCATACATAGACATAGTCCATTAAATCAAATTATTTTTAACATCACCTGTTCTTGTTTCTTTAGAATTGCCTTCCCCCATTAAAAGAAGAGATACAATTGTCATCCGTGCCCCACCCTGAGTTCTTTAGTTTCCCACTAAAAGTTCCAAAATAAATAAATAAATAAATCCTAAATTTCTTCCATGTCCCTTATTTTCACATATTTACCAGAAAAAGTATGTAGCACCTATTCAGTTTGAAAAATTTTGTCATTTGATATATCACCTTTATATGCTTCTTTCCATATTTTGTAATCTGGCTTATAAAATCCATTTGCAGATGCTTAAGGAGTCACTAATCTGCTAATGCAATGCATATCTCCCTTGTAAGTGGAATTTCTTCCCACCTTTTGGTTCATGTTTTCCCTGTCTCCAATTCTTAAGCACTGCTCCATCCATGTCTTTGCTCTGGTTATTTTTCTCTATATATACCTTTCCTTGGGGTTATCTCATTGGTTTTAATGAATTATGTTTTCATTTCTATAGAGATGACTTCCAAATCTATATAGTTTTTAAATCTCTCCATGAATCCAATTTTTCAACAGCTGCCAGTTGGACAGTTCTCTACCTGGTTGTCATGTACACATCTCAAATGCAAAATGGTAAATGCAGAATTCATTATCTTGTCAATTTCAACTCAGTAATTTTCTAAATCTAATTCTATTAAGGGCACCATAATCTTTCCCATTCCCTAGGTTTACAACCTTGGTATCATCACTGTTCTGTCTTCTCAACTAACACACTCATACTCTGATCAGCTTGGCCTTTCTACCATCAAAATATACCATATCCATATCTGTCCCCTTTCCTCCACTTATACAATCAAAACACCAGTTCAGGTCTTCAACATGCATCACTTGCATTATTGAAATATGATTCTAATTGGTCTTTTTGACTCGTTCTTTCACCTCTTGAATTCAAACTCTACACAGGTCCTAAAATCAACTTTATAAATCACAGATCTGACCATGTTGTTCCTCTGCTCAAAAAACTTTAGTGCTTCCCTGCTGCCTCTAGGAAAAAAATATAAACCCTTAAGCCTGAAACATAAAGCTGTTAGTGATTTGACTCCAGATTATCTTCACTTGGTTTCTTCACATTACTTCCCTTCACACTTTCTTTATTCCAGTCCAACTGGCCTATATTCTGTTCCCTATGTCTGACATTCCACCTCCCACCTATGTTTCTTAATGTAATCTGCCCACCATCTTTGGAATGTACTCCTTTTTAAAATCTTTTCCATCTTTCAAATATCAGCTCAGATGAAATTTTGTTCAGGAAGCCTTTTTCTGTCCCATAGTTATTAGCAGTCTCTCAGTCCTCAAATGATCATATTTCTAAAACTATACCAATTTTAATAATGTTGTTTCCCTCAGCTAAGTAAGCTCCTTGAAGGAAAAGTCTGTTCTTCATTTTTGTCTTTGTTTACCCAATTAACAAACATACTTTGTATTATTAGTTGCCAAATAGTTATTTCTGAATGAATTAAATTGAAATATTGCTTATTTCATCAGAGTTCCATGAAATATGAAAACATCCTTCAGAATACTGGGAATCATTCTTCATGAAAATACCTCATATTTGCTTCATAATGCCAATTAGCAAAATTTTTATCTCTTCTCTCTGGACTCTGTTCAGTCACCCAACATTTGTTGTCTCTTTTTCTCTTAGAAAAATGTAATAATTTTATTTCCAGATTACCTTGTGATTTATTTTTTTATCTCATCTAAGAATGCTTCATTCTTCCATGAATTGTAATGTAGAGCACTGATTCTTAATCTCTTTTACCTTTTCCTCTTGAAAAGAGATCAGCTTGTTCTTGTGGCAGATACATTACACAGTGCCAAATATAGGTTGTCCATAAATAGAGGCTGCCCTCTGGAAATAACTTTAAATGTGGTGTCATGGATAGAGAACTGGCCTCAAAGTATGGAAGATCTAGGCTGAAATTGTTCAGCTGGCATATATTAGCTATGTGACCCTGGGCAAATAGTTTAACCTGTTTGTAATCTAGGCAAATCACAGAGATAATAAATTGTAGAGAAGGTACCTATCTACCCAGATCTTGCATACATGTGCAAGTATGTATTGCTCACTATAAGCTTCATTCAGATTTTATACAAGCCAGATTTCAATGGGAGGGAAGGAGAGGACAAATGCATGGGATAGCCAAAACTTAATGGGCAAAGACACCACACTATTAAAAAAGCAAAAACAAAAACCATAGCCTTTAGTCTTCAGTTCATTGAAATAAAATATGTCTTAGGTGTCCTAAAGGATTTACAGTCTTCTTTGGCTATAATGCTAAACTCTCACAGAAACCTCTTATCAATGTCTGTTTCCTAGGGCTCTGGGGAAATTCTGATTTTAACCCATTAAACTCCACCTAGTACCTAGCAGCCAGACTTCCTAAACTGCTGCTAAATGCTGGAAATTAACAAAATATCGACTGTTCTCTTGTAAACATACATCTAACGTAACAGAAACCTTCTTGCTTCTCACACACATTTAAACCACAAGCAGAATAAGCAACATTTCATGTCATTCTGTACCCCAGTTCCTATTTATTTTCTATGCCTTCCCTCGGCAGAAAATTAAAATAGAAAATATAATGACTAACTAAGAATCAGAGAGAGAGGGTTGATGTATAAAGGAAGGCAACATTTAAGAGGATGAGGCATAAGGAAACAAATGGAAGCAGTAGTCTAGGAAAGCAAACTAGAAAATTCTCCCTCTAATATATGGTGGAGGAAGAAGGAAAACTTTAAAACAGAGAACAAGATATTCTAGGTTAGTGGAAAAGGAAGATGAAGAGCCTTGTTTTTTGTCATTTGAGTAGGAGGCAAGTTCATGTTTTTTTTTTTAGATTCTGGATCTTGTTAGAAACTAGATAAGAATTAGATGGCTTAGAATAACAGCTGTGGAAAGCATATTACAGAATAAACACAATTACTGAAATCTGTCTTATAATACTCTGGTTACTTCCTCAATAATGGTATTTCCTTCACTAAATCCTTTCCATATTCTATGCAATTCTTGACCATGTGTTAAACAGAATGTGTCCAGTTTTCTGAAGGCATTTATCTATCATTTAACAGTACCAGTATGTCACTTGTCACCATTTTAATTTTTTTTTATTCCTGTTAATGTGACCAGACAGCACAGCAATTTTTTCATTCAAACATATTCTTTAAAAAGTCCTATGTGTCTCCCATACAAGTAGACCAATGCAATCAAAATTATAAGGAAAGCAGAAAAATGGGGGGGAGGGGGAAATTGCAACAAGAATCTCTGATAAATGATTTTCTCAAATGATAAAATATAGAATATATATTTATATAAAATGGAGTCAAATTTTTAAAAATGCAAATCATTCCCCAATTGATAAGTGGTCAAAGGATATAAAAGTGCAGTTTTCAAACAAAGATATTAAAACTATCTGTAGTCATATAAAAAATGCTCTGAATCACTATTGATTAGAGAAATGCAAATTAGTTCAACTCTGAGGCTTTGGACTTCTAGGAGCCAAGAAGGCATAGTAAGAAGTAAACTGCTACAATTCTCCCACACTCACTTACAAAATAACTATGAAATAGAGCCCCCAAACAGATCAGCAAGAAAGAACTATCTCACTCAGGTGAAACAGAAGTGTAGTCCAGGATGGGAAGCATCCCAGCAAGCCAATAGCAAGCCCTACCTCTGAGGTATCACTTCCCACCAATTATATTGGCTAACATGACAAAGAAGGGAAATGATAAATATTGGAGAGGATGTGGGAAAACTGGAACACTAATGCACTATGGGTGGAGTTGTGAACTAATCCAACCATTCTGGGGAGTAATTTGGAACTATACCCAAAGGGATATAAGACTGCAGAGCCTTTGATCAAGCAATACTACTGCTAGGTCTATATCTTAGAGATATCAAAAAAGAGGGAAAAGGACCTCTTTGTACAAACATATTTATAGCACCAATTTACTGTCAGCCAGACATTTTCTCCTTTCAAATTCCCTAATACATCTTTAATATTTCCATTGAGGGGTGACCCATTATCTCCTAAAGGTTGTTTGTGGGATAACCTAATCTCTTCTAAAGAAACCTGTTCTACTTATACTTAGTCCTAAATGTTAGGAGGTTTTTCCTTCCATCTAGCCAAAATTTGCCCCTTCTCTCCCTTTTTTTCTTGCCTAATCCTGCATTGTGCAACCAAATAGAGCAAATTTATTCTGTCTTCCACATGGTAGTCCTTCAAATACTTGAAGACCATTATTATGTGCCCCTAAGTTTTCTCTACTTCGTGACAAGTTATTTCAATGATGTCTTACATGACACAACATGAGACCCTTCAGCACCCTGGTTGCCCTCCTCTGGATAATCTCCAACTCATCAAAGTCTTTCCTAAAGTGTGATGTTCAAAAATCTAGATTTAGTCTGATCATAGCACAGGACCAGGACAGAACCTCTCTTCATGGAGCCTAAACTTATATGAACTTTCATGACTCCTTTATCATATCATTAGTTCATATTGATCCTGTAGTCCACAAATGTTTTCAAATCTTTTTCAGGCAATATCAGCTTCTCAAATACTTTTACTTGAGTCAATTTCTCGTTAATGCCAAGCCTTTCTCCTTGAGTCCCTTTCCTCATTTAACTGAAACCTTTTTTCTTCTCCTTTAATGGATCCTCAAATCCTTTCATATGCTCTATTCCCAAATTACCTTTTTAAAATTTAAAAACAATTACCAAGCACTCCAATCTTTCCCCAATATTTATTCTTTATATTCTTTCTTCATTAAAAATCTTTCTTCTCATCCTTCACCCACATATCCTCTTCAATCAATCAAAAAGTATGTGTATTATATATTTACTATATCTTAGATGCTTTGCTAATTATGGAAGGATACAAAGAAAAAAAAAATAAAAAGCACCTCCTGCCCTCAATGTTCTTATATTTTCACATGAAACATAAATGCACATATACATCAAGATACAGAGTAAATGCAAAGTAATATTTAAAAAAGGGAAGGTGTTAGCAGATACAGTGGTGGTGGTGGTAGGAAGTAGCAAAGAGTATCAGGAAATACTTCCTGTAATGTGTAGTGTTTGAACTGAATCTATAATTATTCCAATTATAACCTAGGAAATATGTGTGCTTCATTAACTGTTTTGCTTTGTTTTGTTCTTGCCCCCAGTAGAAATGGTAGGCAAATTGCTCTTTAATTACCGGGGATTTCTCAAAAAATGTTTGTGAAGTAAGTATTCCAAGACTTGGTGCAATTAGTAGGATTTCATCTGTGAAAAGGATATGCGCAGAACAGAACCATTATTAAGAAATTCTTCTTTGGGTTAGACTCTACATAGAATATATTTGTGACACTAGTGAAATGCCTTTTAAATATGTTGAATAGCTTTCTATGGAGTTGTGCCTGTCATATAGCATCATATATATTAATATATGAAAAAGAGACAGATCCTCTAAGGCAGTGGTTCTCAACCTTCCTAATGCCGTGACCTTTTAATACTCATATGTGGGCGTATCTGCATGTGGGCAGACCAACCTGGAGGCGGATAGAGGAGCAGTGTCTCTGTTCCAAAGACCATCAGAAAGATGTGTTTTGTGATGGTCTTAGGCAATCCCCAAAAGGGGTTGTGACCCACAGGTTGAGAACTGCTGCTCTAAGGAAAGAATTTAAGACTGTATTTTTTATAGCTTGGAAAATATTTTCCTGAATAGAATGAAGAAAACCTTTTTATTACTCATTTGCTTCATGATAGGCACTATGCTGAGTTCTGGGTAGACATACGGTCTTTGCCACTGAGGAGCTGACATTGAAGTGTGTGCATGTTTGTGTGTATGTATGTGCATGCATATATATGAGAGAAAGAGAGAGGGGGAATGGTGGCAAAGAAGGGATATTTAAGATGATTTAAGTCTGACAAGACACAGAAGTAGTAAGTGTAACAACAAACAGTATCTGGGCATGCCCCTTCCAGAAGCAGTAATAGTGTTGCTTATGTATTTTTTTTTTTTGCATGTTGTCTCTCTCATTAGATGGTAAGCTCTTTGAGAGCAGGGACTGTCTTTTGAATTTCTTTGTATCCCCAGTGCTTAGCATGGTTCTTGGAACATGTTCTTGCTGTTCAACTGTTTCAGGTCTGTCTGAATCGATATGACCCTATTGGGGGTTTTCTTGGCAAAGATTCTGTAGTGGTTTGCCATTTCCTTCTACAGCTCATTTTGCAGATGAAGAATTAGAGAAAAACAGGTATAAGGTGAATTTTAGTGTAAGTAAGGTAGATTTCAGTGTGTGTAAAGTGAATTTTTGTTATTATTTCTTAGAGATCAATTTCCCTGGATCCATAATGATAACAGTCTCTTGTTCCCAGGTATTAAATATGAGTTCCCACACTTATGCTTCAAAACATCTCCACCACGCTTGTACAACATTATATAATGATAAATAATATAAACATCCACTGCAACTGCACAGTGAGATACAGGGATGGAGTGACAGAAACTTGTAAGGATATTGCTGGCAATATACCTTCTTTGTCTGTTGCCCCTATAAAACAGATGGTATGTGCTCAGTGAATGGGGAACCTTAGGGTTGAATGCACGAATGTTGTGTGCACCTCAACCCGCCCCCTTCGAGGATTGAGGGGATTTAGGAGAGCACAAGTTGTGCCTGTCTCAACTGACCCCATCGAGAAGTAGGGGTAGTTGCTGTCCCTTCTTGCTGGTCCCTGTGAGAAGGGTGATTAGGGAATGCTGTAGGGTTGTGCTCCCATTATCAGAAATCTTCTTCTGAGAAAACTAAAGTAAGATTATTAACCCCTTCTTAGTGTCTTTTCTATCTGACCAGATCAATAGTGAACATGTGCTAGCAGCCATATTGTGTGCTGTTTATTTCTCTTACAACAGGGTTAGGTAATTTGCCCAGGGTCACATAGCTAGTGTCTAAGGCAAGACGTAAACTCAAGAAGGTGAGTCTTCAGTGAATAGGTCTAGCTGTCTATCCACTGTGCCACCTAGCTGCTCTGCCTAGAACATTGTGATTCTTAATAAATTATAGTTGAATCATTAGTGTCATTTTTATTTTATTCCTAGAGAAAGTCGAAGGAAATTGGAAAAGGTATAAGTATATGCCAGATGGCATGGAAGATGTTTTCATGGTGAAGAATCATGATCTTAGGAAAGTGGCTGGAGCAAGTGACAGAATTGCTCCTTTTTATAGTCTCTGAAAAGCTAGTTTGGAGGGTGGGAAGCAACAGAGAACAATAAACAGGAGGATTTCATAATCTCTGCAGCTTGCAGTCAAATGTATGTTTCAATTTGAATTGAATTGAACTAACAGGTAAAAGTCTGCTTTTTGTCTCATCCTGCTTTCGCCTGGGATAATTGGATGTATGCGTTCATCATTCCCATTAAATATTTTATAGAAAGGAAAAAAACAGGCATATGAATTGGTAGTGCTGATATTTTCACCGTTATGGGGTTTTGATGTTGCTGTTAAGTTACTATCCATGGTCTCTACTCATTATTTTGAAACCGCTACCTCACTGATAAATCTTGAGAATAAATCACAGAATGCATTTAGAATTATGTCACAAACAGTAGAAATTTGCTTGGTAAATAGTTGGTCAGGCCACATGCCTTTCCAGATTCCATTTTCTCAAGTGTTGTATACACTCATCACACAATACAACGGACACAGAGATGTAGAATCTGAATGGAGAAGTCCTTGTCCCTCAGCTAATTTATATGGGCACTGTCAATATAATTAATTTGATTTCCTGGGAGAAAAGTTTTAAAAATGATACATATTGTTTTTTTCTTTTATTTAATTAATTTATTTACTTTTAGTTAACAACATTCAGTTCTACAATCCCTTGAATTTCAAACTTTCTCCCCCTCCCTCTACCCCCTCTCCATGGCAGCATGCAATCAAATATAGGATTTACAAATACCTTCACATTAAACATTAGTCAGGTTGTAAAGAAGGATTATACCCAATAGGGTGAACAAAGAGAATGAGGAAAAAAACAAAACAAGAAAAAGAGAGCAAGTAGTTTGCTTCAATCTGCATTCAGGCTCTGTAGTTCTTTCTCTGGATGTGGATATATCTTTTCATCATGAGTCTTATGGAGCTGTCTTATAATCTTGCATTGCAGAGAGGAGCCCAGTCTATCAAAATTAGTCATCACAATATGTTGTGTCTGTAATTGTGTACAAATTTCTCCTGGTTCTGCTCTTCTCACTCAATATCAGTTGATATAAGTCTCTCCAGGTTATTATGAAGTCTGTCTGCTCCTCATTTCTTATAGCACAATAGTATTCCATTACAACTTGTTTAGCCATTCCCCAGTTGATGGACATCCCCTTGATATGCAAAAAGAGCTGCTATAAATATTTTTGTCCATACAGGTCCTTCTCCCACTTCTACGATCTCTTTGGGACATAGCCCTAGAAGTGGTATTGCTGGATCAAAGGGTATGTATATTTCTATAGCCCTTTGGGCACAGCTCCAAATTACTGTCCAGAATGGTTGAATCACTTCACAATTCCATCAACAATGCATAAGTGTTCCAATTTTCCCACATCCTCTCCAGCATTTATCATTTTCGTGTTTTGTCATCTTAGCCAATCTGACAGGTAAGATGTAGTTCCTCAGAGTGATTTTGATTTGCATATCTCTAATCAATAGGTACTTAGAGCATTTTTTCATATGCTTATAAATATCTCTAATTTCTTCCTCTGAAAACTGTCTGTTCATATCCTTTGACCATTTATCAATTGAGGAATGACTTGTGAAATTCTTATAGATTTGACTCAATTCTCTATATATTTTAGAAATGTAACCTTTATCACAGACACTAGTTGTAAAAATTCTTTCCCAATTTTCTACTTCCCTCTTCATCTTGGTTATATTGGCTTTATTTGTACAGAAATTTTTCAATTTAATGTAATCAAAATTATCCATTTTGCATTTTATAATATTCTCTAACTATTGTTTGGTCATAACGTCTTCCCTTATCCATAAATCTGACAGGTAAACTATTCCTTGCTCTCCCAGACTGCTTATGGTATCAGCCTTTATGTCTAGATTGTGTACCCATTTAGATTTGATTTTGATATATGGTGTAAAATATTGGTTTATGCCCAGTTTTTGTCATACTATATTCTAGTTTTCCCAGCAGTTTTTGTAAAATAGTGAATTCTTATCCCAAAACACTGGAGTCCTTGGGTTTATCAAATAGCAGATTACTTACAGTAGACTGCTTGGTCTCATGTACCTAATCTATTCCAGTGATCCACTGCTTTATTCCTTAGCCAGTACCAAGTAGTTTTGATGACTGCTACTTTATAATACAGATTAAAATCTGGTCTCTAGGGCACCTTCCCTAGCATTTCATTAATTCCCTTGATATTCTGGACCTTTTGTTCTTCCAAATGAATTTTGTTCCTATTTTTTCTAGCTGTATAAAATAATTTTTGGTAGATTGATTAGTATGGCACTAAACATATAATTTAATTTAGATAAAATTGTCATTTTTATTATGTTAGCTTGACCTAGCCATGAGCAACTGATGGTTTTTTTTTT
>CM053585.1:122348739-122376929 GCA_028646515.1 Pseudochirops corinnae | reverse complement strand
TTTTTTTTTTTTTTTTTTACCTCAGCTGAGGCATAACAGATTCTGCTTCAGCCCCTTAGTGTTACTCTGTGTGTATATCTGCTTCTCTGCTTCAAATGTGTTTCTTGTAAATAACATATTGTAGGATTCTGGTTTTTGATCCACGGTGCTATCTGCTTCTGTTTTATCGGAGAGTTCATCCCATTCACATTCACAGTTATGATTACTGTGTATTTCCCTCCATTATATTTTTCCTCCTGTTTATCCTCTCTCTCCTTTCACCTTGACTTTGTTTTGCTTCTGTCTACCACTACCCTCTCTGCCTTCTCTTCTGTCAGTCTTCCTCCCTACTTAATCTCCTCCCCTCCTCCTTTCCTGCTGAGTAAGATAGATTTCTATATGCAACTGATTGTAACTATTATTTCATCTTTGAGCCAATGCTGATGAGAGTAAGGTTCAAGCAATACCCATCACCCCCTCCCATTTTTTCCTCCTTGTAGTATAGCAATTTACTTATAGTTATAATGATTACATGACTGACAAAAAAGAAAAAATGACCTAGAAAAGACCAGATAACATTTTAGTTGCTGAATCATGGAATCCTTATATTTAGTGTTAGACAGGACCTCAAGAGCATTCTAATTCATTCCATACCCAAAATTAATTCTGCTAATAACATATTTGTTGAGTGATAAACCAGCCTCTACTTGTACTTAACTTGGTGGCACAGTGAATAGAGCCTGAAGTTATTAAGAACTGAATTCAAATCTGATCTCAGAAACTTACTGGCTATGTGTCTGGCAAGTCACTTTGGGCCTCAGTTTCCTCAGTGCTAAAATGGAGATAATAATATTTCACCTACCTCACAGAGTTGCTGTGAAGATTGTATGCAATTATATTTGTAGTGTTTTGCAAATATTAATATGCTATACGAATATTAGCTACTTTATCATCCTTTCAGACAGCTCTAAGATGTCCAGTAGACATCTTAAACTATACATGTTCAAAATAAAATTCACTATCTTTCCCCAAAACCAACACTCATTCCTACCTCCCTTACTAATGTTGAGTTCAAGAACATCCTCCCAATCCCTGATGCTCACAACCTAGGAGTTAAATAATTAATACACATCTGTTAAGTCCCTACTATGTATGACAAACTGTGTTAAGTGCCAAAGATACAAAAAGAGGAAAAAGGCCACTCCTGTCCTCAAGGGGCTTACAATCTAATGGGAGGAGAGAACATGCAAAAATATACATACAAAGCAAACTACTTACAGAATAAATAGGAAATAACAGAGGGAAGGCACTAGAAATGAGGAGTTAGGAAAGGCTTCTTGTAAATTATGGGATTTGAATTGGGCCTTAAAGGAAACCAGGGAAGTCAGTGGGTGGAATGAAAAAGAAAGAGCATTCCACACATGAGAGACAGCCAAAGAAAATGCCTAGAACTGATAGATGGAATGTCTTGCTTTCATAGAGCAGTCAAGAGGTCAGTGTCACTGGATTGAAGAATACAGGTAGGAAATAGGGTGTAAGAAGATTGAAAAGATAGAAGTGGTGCTAGGTATGAAGGACTGTGGATTCCAAACAGAGAATTTGGTGTTTGATCCTGGAGACAATATTGAGCCACTAGAGCTTATTGAGTAGGAACATGAAATGATTGGACCTGTGCTATAGGAAAATCGCTTTACTGACTAAATGGAGCATGAATTAGAGTGGAGGGAGAATTGAGGCAGGCTGACCCACCAGCAGATTACAATAGTCCTGGTGTGATGTGACAAGAGCTTGCAATAAAGTGGTGACAATATTAGAGGAGAGCAGCTATATACAAAACAGTTTACAGAGGAGAAATCAACAGGCCTGGTCAGCAGATTGGATATAGGAGTAAGAGATAGTGAGAGATCCTGTATGTGAAGTTTTTTTTTTGTAGTGCATTTATTGATATTGAACTTTGTGTTATTCTTCAGTCTAGCATTTGTTTTCAGATCCTATCACCCATTGTATTAGTTTCTTTATATAATTTTCTCACCTGCAAAGCCTCTCTGAAACTGGCCTATGTCTACACAGTGACAAAACATCCAATAAGTTGACTTACTTGACTAGTTAATTCAGTACAAAACCAGTTAGACTAAATTAACACCCTCTGAAAGTGGAAGACTTAGAGTTGTATTTTTTTATTTTCTCTCCCCTCTTATTTTCATATCAAATTAGTCACCTAAATCTATTGATTCCATCTAAATAACATCTTTTACCTCTACCTTCTCTTCTCAAATCCCATTGCCAAAATAGTAACAAGGCCCTCATTACCACTTGTCTGGATTGTTGTAAAAGCCTACTTTAGAGGTTTTCCCTCCTCTAGTCCCCAGTCCCTCTAATCTAATGACAGATGCTTCATAGAACTGCTGGATACATTTTCCCTAGGCATAGTTAACTTTTCTGATCAGAAATTTTCAATAGTTTCCCTTTGTCTACTGAGTAAATTTTCAGCTTCTTATTCAGGCATTCAAAGACTTCTACAGCTGATGCCACGCCAGCTTTACAACTTATCTTATACTTTCCTTCAGGCACTCAGTGCTCCAGACAAACGGTACTACTTATTCCCTGTCTCCCAAACATACCCTCTACTTTTCCTAACTCACTTTTCTTCATATTAAGTCCTCTTTTCTTCATCTGTTTGATTTCTACTCATCCCCTTAAAATCAACTTAAAAACCCACCTCTGCAATAATGCCTTTCCATTACATTCCCTACAGTAATAACTGATGAGGGTGAATCATTTTGCTGGGATTTCTAGGAAATCCTTGGAGGGTTCTTTTAGTCTGAAAAGAATTCCACCAGACTCAAGCAATCTTGGCAGGATTGTAAAAGTTTATTGTTATGCTGTCTTTGTAGTGGGCAGGGGAAGGGGAGGGGGACCTGCAAGCTGTAGGAATTAGAGATACAGGTTATAAAGTGAAAAAGCCATAAATCAGGTATCAGTTATGCTAACTAGGTGGGTAAGGGTGGGATTAGGGAGGAGTTAAGGAGTGATCAGTTCTTAAAAGACATGCACTTTTTATATCAACTGCACAGGTGCATTGCCCATAATTCACTGGGAGAAAGCCCACAGGAGGGGGAGGGGACTATCAGGAGGTGTGGTTTTTGCCTTAAAATGTCACTAGGTCAGCTAGTGGTCAGGGCTGACTGAGAGGTGCCAGTCTGTTACCCATCAATGTCCTGTTTGACAAGATGGATGTTGGAAAACTAGACTAATTGGGGATCCAGGATGTGCCTAATTGAGAGGAGTTAGCTTACTGATAGTGCATTGAAGGATTCATGGGTGCAGCTGGACACTAGAACAAGGGAGGTATACATTTCTCTAAGCTAAAGTGGTTGTTTATAAAATGCTTTTGTGAAGGATTCTTACGTATAGCTTGTTATTATATCAAGCAGGGCTGAAGCAGTTCATTAATTGCAGTTAGGCAGAGTGCTCACTCAGGGGAGAAGGAGAGTTAATGGTTTCAGGCTGGGGGAAGTATGATTTTTACAACTTAATTACACAGGCTTTTACAAACATAGGTACCTGAACATAAGTGTGATTTTTACAAATTGGAGTTACAACTGAATGTTACAAACAAAAGCACCCCATCAATAACCATCTCTCAGATTCTACATAACACTTTCTTTTATACATTCACTATATATCATTTTGACATTGTCTTTATAGTTAATCTGCTTGTGTCTTATCCTGCTACTGTATAGTAGGTTTTATGGGAACTGATGACATATTTGTATCCAGTTTTCAATGGGATGTCCTTTCTGATTCTTGCTAAACTACTAGCTTTTATTGCTTCAATTGTTTACAAAATTTATAAGATAGAAATTGACGACTAGCTGGCATTATACAGCAAATCAAGTAAAATTTTGCTAGGATCCAAGCAAATCCATATCTTTGCAAAGAAAAAGGAACAATAGCAGTTCAGACCCCAAAAATCTAACAGTTATTAAAACACCATTTAATAGTTAGCCATTATTTACTGTTAGAATGAGCATATATTCCTGTCTTTTTTTGGTGTTTGTTTGGCGACCATGCATTATTTAAACTATGTA
Organism: Pseudochirops corinnae; assembly: GCA_028646515.1. Taxonomy (NCBI): domain Eukaryota; kingdom Metazoa; phylum Chordata; class Mammalia; order Diprotodontia; family Pseudocheiridae; genus Pseudochirops; species Pseudochirops corinnae. Next base: position 122,372,859 of record CM053585.1, on the reverse strand, counting down.
TCTCCCTTACAGTCTAGAAGAGTATTCTGTAAATAATAAATACTTACCAAATTCAATTAAAGGACAGAGGAAACAGTCTACTTACTAGTTATGCACATTCACAACTAGTATCCTCCTGTTAAAAATAAACTCAATGGATATAAGGAAACTATTCTACTAAATTCCTAATAGAATGTCTAGTTGTGGTGTGGGGGTGACCCTAGGTTTTCAAGGCTGTGCCACCTGAGTGGAAGTTGTGGTGGGTATTGATTGCAAAGGCTTCTAGTCTAGGTCTGGTGATAGACGGTGCATCTGTCCTCACAGTACTAGCATACCTTTGGAGGGGCTCATCTCAAGAAGGTTGACATTCATGGAGAAGAGGAATATAAAATATTAAATATATATATATATATATATAAATATATAAAATATAAATATAAAAATTTAGAACACTTTAGTAAAAGGAGTGCCCACACTAATAAAATCATGGGTTTTCTGAAACATTGAACACTTAGAAAATGGTGTCAGTTTTATATATCATTTTGTTTCCTCACACATTCATATCTACTACCTCAATTTAGATCTCACCATAACCATATGAAGTAGAGAGTATTATGTCTCTATTTAATAGATGAGGAAACTGAGGCTTAGAGTAATGAAAGAAGTTGCCTAAGGTCACACAGTACTATAAGCAAGTACTATAGACAATAATCAAACTCGAGGCATCAAAGTTCAAGTTTTGTGCTCCTGCCACTCACCAGACAATATTTGTTTAGTCCTAGCCTGTCTGGGAGGAATTAAGGTGAGTGTGTCATGTTGTAATGTGGACAAAATTTGGGTTTGTGTCCCTAACCTGGATCCATTAATTATTTAGTCCTGCTCTTAGTCTGATCTGCTGACCAAAACCCAAACATGACAGACTTAGAAATTGAATTGAAGAATGAATGGCCCTTTCACTGCTTATAGTTTTATGGTTATTGATATTCTACTGGTAATCTCAGACCCTGGATTTCATGGGAAATGAACAGAAACAGAAGATTACATCCCACCCCTTGCTATTAAAGTCTAGATAAGGAACCTGACTCTGACTCAGTGCTGTTTCATTCTACAGAGAGTTCAAAGCTTGCAATTTCCTTTCTACTAAACCACAAACTCACAGACATGCAGTATGACATACTGAATTGAATGTTGGACTAGATATAAGGAAAACTTGTGTCCCCATCCCACTCTAATACTTATTAACTGCAAGAGCATAGGAGGGTGGTTGTTGTAGTTTGGTTTTGTTTTTTAATCACTAGGGATCTTTTCTCTTACGTGTAAAAGGGAAATGATAGTAACTGAATGGTTTATCTCATATTGTTGGTATGAGATTGAAATGGGGTAATACATGCAAAATACTTTACCGACCTTAAAAATCTACAAAATATCAGTTATAATTTTTTCATATAGTTGTTTGTGTATGTAGATACTTAAATATTTCTTGAATTGAATGACAGGTACATATTAAAACAGTCTATTAAAATTATTCCACAACAGTCCCATTTTACTGATAGGAAAAAGGAGATGCTTGCCAGGGGCCACACTGAAAAGTATTAGACCAAATGGTAAGAGTTGGGCCTGGATGGGCTATCATATTGTGATGTTTAATTCTTTTTTTTTCTCACTAAATTTGGCTTTCTCCAAAAGAGTAGGAGAACAAGTTAAAACTTAGTCTATTTAGTACAATTGTTTCACAGACACTGTCTCCCACAGAAACTGTCTATATTTAAACATTTAATGTACTTTGATTTAATTCCATTTCATAGAAGGTAATTCTCCATTGCTGCTTTCTTTTGTTAGCTGCAAATTGTAACAATAATTAAATGAGAAAAGTATATTAGGAGCCAGATTATACTTTATCTGAATTTAGCCTGTCATCTGAATTATGTAAACTAGAAGACAAAGAAAATCTATTTGTAGTACTGAAGGCTCAGAAAACCAAGAACTCAACTAAGGCCACTAGAACAAGTCAAATTATTACAATCAAAATTCATGTTCATTTGACATTATTAGAGTAAGTCAATACAAACTTTTTCCCACAAAATGGAAAGGTTTTACCTTGTAAAAATTGATGATAATTATAAAACTTGTAGCCTTTCAGCAAAAAAAAAAAAGGGGGGGGGGGGCTTTAAAGTTGAGTTGGTTCCTAAAATACAAATGCTAAGGAGAAAGAAGAGACTTTAATTGCAGATAAAATGTAACCCATTAGTCCCATTCCAGGCCAAATAAAGTTATAACATTTTCCATTCAATATCCTGGACATAACCTTTTTCTTTACAAAAAAGCAAAAAATGATATCAATTATGCATATGAAATAATGCCAAATATGTTTCCATATTAGCCATGTTGCAAAAAAAAGAAAGAAAAATAAAGACAATGAAAAATTATGCTTCAATCTGCACTCAGACTATCAGTTCTCTCTCTGGAGGTGGATAACATTTTTCATCATAAGTCATCCAGTATTGTCGGACATATCCTAATGAAATTGAGATAGGTCATTACAGTTAAGAAGATTAATATTAGCATCATAGTCACTAACCATGAACAATTAGGAAAATACTGACTAAATAGAAGATGGGAATTCACTTAATAGCCTACTATACTTCAATTCTCAATTACATATTCATAGGCAATCAGAATGAAATTGTTAGACGCAACCTTAGAAATCATCAGGTCTCACTTAACTGTTTATGTTCCACGTAAACCTTTATAAATAGTCGATTAGCCTTTAACTGTTTATGTTCCACATAAACCTTTATAAGTAGTCGATTAGCCTTTTTTCATTATTTCCAATGATATGGAATTTATTCACCCATAAATCTGTCCATTTCATTTTTTAGTTTTTATTTCAGGATCTCTCAGATTATTGTCCCATTGCCCTATCTGTGTATAACTTACCTTCCCAAGTATATTTCATTTCCTTTGAATTTTCTTTGCCTTTTTCCTATCTTTCACATTGACTAACACACTGCAGGGTCCACAATACATACTTTTAATAAATGCTTATTGATTATTTTCTTTCCATTGTGATATTCAGTGAATTCCTGTGCAAATATTTGAGGCTGTAACACATTACCAACCAAGAATCATACAAGAGAAATTATATGACTGGCAAATATGTATGTTGTCAACCTATGTGGTGAGGGTGAGGGGTAGCTGATGAGCAGTCTGAATGTTCTATAGGCATCTATCTATATAGTATTGTCAAGAGAACTAGAAAAATGGATCCTTTCTAGCGGATTTATGGGAGAGCATGCACAAGAGTCACATCGAGTAACAAAGTATAACTGAGACATCATCTGGATAATTGGAGAGTATATCCACATTAGGGATATCACAAACATCACAGGATAAAGTATACAGTCGCTATTCTATAAATCCCAAGGCCTCTTATCAAGTTTTTGCATTACAATGGCACCTCACATAATTCCTCACAGGGGAAAAAAGTTTCCTTCACTTTTCAGTCTCCATTAAATCTTGATATGGTTAACATATGAGACGGAGGGCTAGACAGTCCAGGAGGCTGATGTAATGACATTATGTGGTATTTTCTTCCCAAATTTTTCCTTCTCCATTGGAGTAGCAGAGCGAGTCAAATGCAGGCCGTGCTGCCGCCTTCGCGTTATTCCAGTTTCATGTTGGCCAAGATTCTCTGATAAGGTTGGAAGGGGGTATGGGGAAGAGGAGGGACATAATTATGGAGACAAACTTGTGCCTCCTCCATCATCATCCAGGCTGTTCATGATTAATTGGCTGAGATGGGTTAGCAAGATGCTTGTCAGTGCCCACACTCTGGCACTGACATGGCAGCTCTTCCTTGCTTCTGTACCCTCCCCCAGGGTTACTGTTTCCCAAACAAAGACTATTTTCCCCTGGCTACCAAAGACACAACCCCTCTTCTTTTTGACTAAGTTTCCTCAGTAATTGAGCTGAGGCTGGTGAGAGACTTAAAGTTAATGAGAGAACAAGCTCAAAACCCACGCAACTTGGCTGGGGCTCAGGCACTGGCCCTCACTTTGTAGGCTTGTGAGATGAGGTTGAACAAACTGTTTTCCCCTGTGGACAAACATGGAGCTGGTAAAAACAATCTGAGAAAAACCAGAGGCCAGTTATGCAAAGAGTGTTTATTCCTGACTTATGTATTATGGACTCATGAAAATGAAACCCATGTGTGGCTGTGTGTGTGTGTGTGTGTGTGTGTGTGTGTGTGTGTGTGTGTGTGTAGGCCTCCTTTAGCACCTGCCTAAGTGCCATAGCCCACCTCCCAATTTTCTGTTGTACATAAAATATACTGATGGCACTCTGTAAGCCCAATGTCCTGAGGATATCCTAGACCAGGTGTTCTTAACCTTTTCTATGTGAGACCTTTTTTTTTTTTTTGGGCAATTTAGTAAATCCTGTGAACCCTTTCTCAGAATAATGATTGTTGACTACATTTCTAATGGAAGGAAACATCAAATTTCATTTACAGGTTAGTGAAAATAAACTTATTTTTTTCCCATTGAGGTTCATGGATCCCAGGTGAAAATTTCCCACCCTAGATTGATCGTGTCTCCTCCCATTTCCTCTTCCTCCTCAATCTCTATTTTTTCCCTATTACCCTCAGTCCTGATTCCTTCCTCCAGACCATCTTGAAAAAAATCCTTTCCCTTAATCACTCCACCTAAAGAATATGGGCCACAGATCACTAAGCTCCATTTGGGACTAGCTATAATCTCTCAGAAAGAGATATGACTGCAATGCATAAGTAATGTGCTTGTTCATTTGTCTAGTCATAAAGGCTTAATTTGTGTTTGTGGAATACAAATTTGTCATTGTTAGTTTTTCAAATTTCCTAATGTGATGATGTTAAGTATGTAATTTGCTATGTTCACAATTCTTCTTCATATGGAATTTATTAGCACCACAAACATTTGTCTATGTTCTTCTCTGAGATAAATTTCTTGAGAAATGTAAATTTATATGGTTGCTAAAGCATCTGTGTGATATATCAGTCTAATACTCAGATGAAACCATGATCTCATTGTTTTAGAGTTCCCTCCAGTAATATAGATGGCATCCCAACCATCCCTGCCACTGTTGTGTATCACTCTTGTCTATGTCCTCTCATATAATCACCAGACAGGATTCATGAAAGTGCTTGAAGTCATCTTCGTCTTTGATGACAACGTGGGGATACCAGTGGAGCTATCTGGATGGATCCAGTTCTTTCTTGGCAATTGACAAGCCTATCTTCTTTTTGTGTCATACAATTCCTAGATGACCTCTTTGACTCCTCTTCTTCCTTGGATGTCCTTATTTGTTATATATTACAATCACACACACTCCATAACTCTCCATTGCTTTGTTATTGATATTCTTTTTAAAATTCCTTGAGAGACATATATTCCATGTTTTGGTGCATGATAGCAATGCTGGTAAAATATTACTATTAAAAAGATAGGTTTTTGTTGTTTTGTGAAGTGTGAGGTCATTAAAAGGGCTTTATGATTTCCTAAAAAGAATTTAGCCCACTTTCCTCCTCCAGCTTTAAAGCTACTCCAAATCCATTGTTCATCTGCATTGTAGATTGCAGAAATGTATCATGATGGACAAATTCTATACATTGTACAAATATATGTTGAAATCTGAGCAATAAATATTCTTCATCCATTAAGACTTCCCAACATAGATAGACCAGACTCCTTTGAGCAATTACAAATGTCTTCCAAGAGGTCTCACAGTTTTCTGGGACTTGATGCCATCAACATAATGTTATCTGCAAACAGGAACAGCTAGAGTAAAGGTATCAAAGTCAACCATAGGCCAAGTAGTCAGCAAAATTCCCAAGTGCAGGTTGAACTAGATAAAATGTAATTAAGAAATGTTTAATAAAATGAATTAAAGTACAACATAATACAGTTAATGTTAAGTTGTGGTTTTCTAAGTCATAGCCTAAAGGAATCCATTTCTATTTGAGTTTGACAACACTGATCTAAAGGACCTCTTCATAGATAAGGAAACCCTCTTCAACCTCTGGCATCACAGTGGAGAATAACTTTGTTAAGCATGTATTTCCTTGTTTTATTTTTTGCCTGATAATTATTATTGTTGTTACCCATTTCAAGGAATTTTTAATAATGTTGATATATGGATGAGAGAAATTGTTATTAAAACATAGAAAAAAGTATTTTGATCTACAGAATCAAATTCTTTTCATAACCAATAGTAAGCACAGAGATTTTATATTCTTCTAATCTTTCAGTTAATTGTGAAATGGTAAATGCATAGCTCTTACTTAAAATATAAGTTCCTGAAAGAAATCACCAATGAAAGAAGGGGACCAAAGTCATAGTTGATATTCCAGGCTAAGAAGGTCACAGGAAATGAGGAAAAGAACATCCAGCATAAGACTAGAGACAGAAGCAGAGCCAGGAGAGAAATGAAGGATGACTGGTTTGAGCCCTTATTCAAAATGGAGGCTCTGGGAGGAATTCACTACTGGTAGAAAAGAGCAGAATGAGTGGAGGAGTGGTCCAGGAAACTAAAAAGAAGGTTGTTTTAAAATTTATATATTGACATTAACTGCAGTGGTGAGATAGGTATTTCTTATCCTCAATCTCCTACCAGTGCCTTTTGTTTGCATAATGCTTTGATCTTTCCAAAACACATCCATGCCTGTGAAATGGAGTAAAAGCAGATATTATCCCAGTTGGACATATGATAAAACTGAAAGTGAAGAGAGTTCCTGTCCAAGGACATATATCCAGTTATTGAGAAAACCAACATATGACCCCAAATCTCTTCATTTCTAATAACATGCCCTTTCTGCTAAACCATGCCTATTACATTTAGTTGCTTTGAATTAAGTCCTTTTTCTATGAGACTGCATTTTTTCAGTACTGTTATGATCAAGACATTAGTCATTTGACAAAGAGTATAATCAGGCTTTTTATAGGTAATATTGTGCAATAGATTGCTTTACTTGAAATCTGAAAGATTGGGGTTCAAATCTTGTCTCTGACACTAGCCTTGTGAATGTGGGCAAATCATTTAACATCTGGCAGCACTCATTTCTTCATTTATAAAACAGAATAATATGTGCTATACTTCCCTTAAAGTGTTGTTGCAAGACATAATGCATATAAAATGCTTTGAAAGCTTTATAATACTATATAAATTACACTGATTATTTAAAAAGTCAATTTAACAAACATGTATGCATGCTAAGGGACAGCTTGGTGGTGCAGCAGATTGATCACCAGCTCTAGATTCAGGAAGACCTGAGTTCAAATCTAACCTCAGATAATTATTAACTGTGAGATCCTGGGCCAATTAGCTAGTGCTCTTTACCTCAGTTTCCTTTTCTGTAAAATAAGCTAGAGAAGGAAATTGCAAATCACTCCAGTATCTTTACCAAGGAAACCCCAATTGGGGTAATAAAGAGTGGGATGTGACTGAAAAACAACAAAAAGAGTCTTTTTTTGTCAAAAACTATGTGATATATTTGAATATTATTTACAGAACTTAATCAGTTTAATAAAGGCATCCCATTTAATCATTTGAACAATGAAAATATTCCATGGGTTTGAAAACCTTTAGAGTAGAGCTTTGGTAACCAATCCATTCTTTCAAGTCAGAGTTGAAATAATTGTACTCTAAAAACCTCTTTATATGAAGCTCATATATGACTCTTTAAAAATAAGCAATTTCATTTCAAATATCTACAGAATTACTGTGACTATCTCAAGGCTTGACTGGCCTTCAACTGTTGATAGCTCTCGTTTTTCTCCCGATTGCTAATTAAGCATGGAGTATGATTCTCTATTATTTCAGTTCTTTGGAGAAGAACATCCTATGGAACAAATATTCTGAAATAAAGTGATTAGTTCTCTCCAGCAATAACAAGTAAAAAAAGATTTTAATGATATAATGCAGATCATAGAAGTTCAGGTCATTACATGAACATTCGTTCCACATATACTCCAAATTTCTAGGAAGGTAGATTTTAAAGAGAGGGGACATTGTTAGTTAAAACTTTCTGGACTGATGCTAAAGGGAACTCATCAGAGGTAATGTCAGAACAAATTAGAAAACATTCATCTAAAAATGATCACATGCAAAGCATTAAGTCAAGCATTATATGAACTACAAAAGACAAAGAAAATACAATCTTTATATCTAAAAAAGTTTATAATTGAACTGAGAACACAAGACCCAAAGATGAAATGGTTAGATGATAAATGATTAAAAAACCCAAGTCAACAATGGAAGAAATGGCACCAGGTAGAACACACTTATATATAGACAAAAATTATTCTAAGAATTTAGAATTGTTCATGAACATATCAGGCTAGGCTCATCAGGGAAGGGGTTTTTTTAAAGTTAATTTTTAATCATCAAACATTTATTTTTTCCTTACCTTACCTTCTCCCGCTGGGGGAAAAAAAAGAGAAAAGCATTTATAATAAGTAATATATTTATAAAATAATTTAATTATAATAATTAATAGTGAAATTTAATTATAACATTTTAATTATAAATAATTTATAATAAATAAGCATATTCTCAAGCAAAGCAAATGAAGTATTGGCCATGTTTAAAAATATATCTCATCCTTCATATTAGTCCATCATTTCTTTGTCTGGACATGAACAACATTCTTTATCATTAGTCCTCTGGAATCATCATGATTTACCATTATGTTAATCAGACATCTTGAACTTTTCAAGATTGTTCATATTTACAACACTGAAGTTACAGTATGAATTACCCTACTATTTCTGCTCTTCTACTACGTCCGAAAGTAACATTTTGTAGTTGTATTCATAATCGTTCCTGGAATTGTTCTTGGTCATTGTGTTGATCAGTTATTAAGTCCTTTTTTGAAAAATTATTTATTTTATTTTTAGTTTATGGAATACAACAAGCATTTTCTTAACAATGGAATAAACAAAAAGGATGATTGCACTTGAAACTGCAAATCTATTATGTACAACTTGATATTCATTTTAAATATACAATAAAGTTATCATGTAAGTTTCCCCCTCTTTGTTTCTTCCCCCTCAATGGCTATTTTAGACACAAATAAGCATATATGTGAAATCATTCTATGCATATTTCTATTTATCAGTTCTTTCTCTATAGTCAGATAGAATCTTCTGTCATAGGTCCTTTATAGCTAATTTGGGCATTTATAATAGTCAAAATGACTTAGTCGTTCAAAGTTGTTCTTACAATAATATTGCTTTTACTGTATACAATGTTCTCTTGGTTTTGCTCAATTCACTTTTCATTATTTCATGCAAGACTATTCATGTTTTAAATCAATGAATTTGTCGTTTCTTGTAAGACAGTAGTATTCTGCCACAATCACATACCACAACTTGTTCAACCATTCTCCAATTGATGGGCATCCCCACAATTTCCAGTTCTTTGCCACCACAAAGAGAACTGTTATAAATATTTTAGCATGTAGGTTCTTTTTTTCCCCTAATCATCTTTGGAAATAGTCCTAGTAATGATATTGCTGGGTCAAAAGTGTAAACACAATTTAATAACTGGGGCATATTTCCAGATTACTAAATCTTTCAAAGTTGGCTATCCTTACATCATTGCTATCACTATATAAAGTTTGCTCCTGGCTCTACTCACTTCACTTTGTATCAGTTCAAACAAGAATTCCCAGACTTTTCTGAAACCATCTCCTTCATAATTTCTTACTGCCCGAGAGTATTCCATTGCATTCGTGTGCCATAACTTGTTGACTCATTCTCCAATCCATGGGTATTCCCTTGGTTTCCAGTTCTTTACCACCCCAAAAAAGAGTTGTAAGTTAGATGGATAGATAGACAGACAGACAGACAAACAGACAGATAATGTATATATAGATCAATAGATATAAATATGGATATAGATATATAGGATTTATAGATGTATTTTACTATGAATCCTTTTCCTCTTTGATCTCTTTGGTATATAGACCTAGTGGTGTATTACTGGGTCAAAGGGTACTTTTTCTATTACTATGTTAAAAGAGGTGGTAACAAAGGATATCTTTGTTTCATCCATGAATTTGTCAGAAATCATCTTGAATATCAAGAATATCAAGTTGGAAATCACCTCTGTTACATAATGCTAACTCTTGCTTTCAGATAAATAGCATGTACCACACTGAGGAAAAATTTCTTTATTCCAGTGTTTTCTAGTGTTTTTAATACGTTTTGCCAAGAGCTTTTTCTGCCCCTATTAACAAAATCACATGATTTTTGTTGTCTTTTTATTAATATGGTCAGTTATGTTTGTTTTTTTCATAATATTAAACCAATACAACATTTCTGTTATTAATCAAGCCAGGTTTCATGTATGATAATTATGGTGTGTTGTTCTAACCTCTTTGCTACTATTTACTGGTTTTCACAGTAATATACGTTAAAGATATTGAGTTACATTTTCTCGTTTTGCCTTTCCTTGGTTTAGATATCCGTGTTTTTGTCATAAAAGGAATTTGGTAGAACCCCTTCTTTTGTCATTTTTTGCAAACATGTTGCATGATGTTGGAATTTTTAAAATTGTATCTTCAATAGAGTTTTCTTGTCAATCCAATTGGTCCAAATGTCCTTTACCCCCTGAGAGTTCATTGGTGCCTTTTCAATTTCTTTTTATTAGACCCAGTTATCTATCTCTTGTTCTGTTTATTTTATCTAAGGGAGCTAGGTGACACAGTATATAGAGTGCTGGGCCTGGAATCAAGAAAATGTATCCTCTTGAGTTCAAATCTTACCTCATACACTTAGTAGCTGTGTCACCCTGTGAAAGTCACTTAACCCTGTTTGCCTCAGTGTCCTTGTCTGGAAAATGAGCTAGAAAAGGAAATGGGAAACAACGCCAGTATCTTTGCCAAGAAAACTCCAAATGAGATCACAAAAAGGTGGACAGGTCTGAAAAGCTAATGACAGACAATTATTTTATCCGGGTATTTTATGGATTTCTTTGGTAAATATTCATCACTTCCATTTAAGTTTTGAGTTTTACTAGCATGTAATTAGGGAAAATAGTTACCATTAGTATCTTTCACCTTTTTCTTCATTTATTCCAAATCCCCCATCTTCATTAAATATTAGTAAATATTTTTGAAAGAGTGAATAAATATATTTTCTATTCTATATTTTAAACTATTAATGGAACATCTTTATGTGAATTTCCTACCAGGATCTCAAATTTAAAATGTCTAAAACCACCTCATTATGTACTGTCTAAAAAAATCTGATCCTGTTTTCAAATTCTATATTTCAGAAATTCTATTGTCTTACTCATTCATTTTGGAAAACATGGAGTTATCCTCTGTATCTCCCTCATGTCTCATGCCCAACCAGTTGACAATTCTTTCCAGTTCAATGTCCATCCATAATTGTTTATAGCTTTTTGTCTATCCCAAAGCTACAAGCTTAAATTGGACCTTTTTTACATCTTGTTTGAACTATTGCTTCAGTGACCAATCTAATCTATGATCCTTAAATCTTTCCCTTTTCCAATTTATCCTACACATTAATTTTCCATTGAAGAAAGCATTTCTTGAAAACTTACTGTATGCCTGTTTCCATAACAGGTGCCAGATATGCAAAGACAAGAAATAGTATTACCCCTATAAGACTTACGTTCTAATGGATGTGATGGGAGGCATGACAATATGTATATGGATAAGAATATATCTACAATAAATATACATAAATGCAGATATTCATGTACATATTATACAGATCAGGGGCAGCTAGGTGGAACAGTGAATAGAGCATGGGACTGGAAATCAGGAAAAATTATCTTTCTGAGTTAGCTGTGTGAGCCTGGGCAAGTCATTTAACCCTGTTTGCCTCCATTTCCTTATCTAGAAAAGGAGCTGGAAAAGGAAATGGAAAACTGCTCCAACATCTCTGCCAAGAAAATCCCAAATGTCAAAATGCTTCAATATCTTTGCCAAGAAAATCACAAAGAGTTAGACACAACAGAAAAACAACTGAAAAACAATCTCCAGACCTATGATTTCATTGCTTTAAGGAAATCCTAGTGAATAAATGTCTTCTACGAAAACAGACCAGCAACTGTTTTTCAAGTTTATTTTTAGACTTATAGAATTTTCTGTGTCAACTTTTATATTTTACATACAACTATATGTACAAAATAAATGTGTAGTAATTATGAGAGGGGCCCTAACAATTGAGGGAATTGGAAATGCCCCTTTTAGGAGGAGCAATTTGATCTGATCCTTGAAGGGAGCTAGAGATTCCAAGAAGTCAAGGTAAATAAAGGCAATGGAGACATAGAGGACAGCCTGTGCATAGTCAGTGAAAGAATTTGAAGAACAGAGGTTGATTATAGTATACAGGACATAGCAAGTAGACCTGTTTGGCTGGAATGTAGAGTGTGCAATCAGCCCAAAAGCCTAATTTGAAGGAAGATTCTGGGGGACTTTCTCTGTTAAAGAGAAGAATTTGTCTCTTTTCTTTGAGCAACTGGGTCAGCATTTTAACTAAACTATAGTTTAGTTAAAGAGGCAAAGATTCAGAGGGAAGGAATTTAAGCAAAAGGAGTAATGTAAGCAAACATAAAGAAAGTATCAAGCATATTTGAGGAACTTAATTTGATGGATTCAAGAGACCTAGGGAAGGTAGAATCCATAAAATTTAGGATTTAGATAATGGAGAATAATTAGCTGACTAGGTCTCCTAGGTTATAAACCTGACTAGACAATCCACATGCTTCATTGCCATCCACATAATGTCAAGGGATCAAGAGAGAGGCTCCCACCACATGTGTTGGCTTCACCATGACCAGTGTAAGGGAGAATATGAGACATGAGTTGCAAAGGATAGATAAAAATGGATGAAGTGTGTTTTCCACATGCCTGGATGCAAATAAACATATGTCTATCAATTTCCCTCTTCCCTCCACATCTATTCATCATTCTCATATGCCACCAGATTGTAAGAAATTGAATTCATTTCAAATATATAAATCTATTAGGTCTTAAGTCATACACAGGCTCCAGAATTAAATCTAAGACTGACATTCAACTAGGAACAACTGATAATAAGCAAAAAGAGGCATGGCAGGAACTAGGTGACTCATTGCAAAGAGACAGGATACTTCTTATTTCTTAATTTAAATATGGAAAATTCCTAATGGAAGTGAAGTATTCATCAAATGCATCATATGGTGCCCAGTGCCTGATTACTGGAAGCCCTAATTGGGTACAATATTGCAACTTTGGGAGTTATCGAAAACCTTCAAAATTCAGCAACACCAATTCAACAAATATATACTGTACTATGTCTATAACACTGTGCCAGGTGTTGGACATACAAACACAAAATGAAACTACACTTATCCCTGTTGAATGTATATATTACTGGGGCGGTAGAGAGTTCAAACACATAAGTATAGTACAAGAAAAATTGAATAGAAAGTAAACACTGATAACTGGGAGAAATCAAGCAAAGTTTTGTGGAAGAGGTGGCATTTGAGCTGAACCCTAGCAAGTCTAGATGCCTTTAAAAACTGATTTATTTTATATGCATTTATAATCTATCCTGAAAACTGCTGCCCTAGTTCAATGAAAAACTAAAACAAAATAAAACCTTCATCCTAAACTTGCATGGCACAGCAAACAAATTCTCACATTGGCCATGCCTGAAAAAAACGTGTCTTTCTCTGCATTGTAAGTCTTTCACTTCTTTGGCAGGAAATTAATACCTATTCTTCATCTTCAGTCTTCAAGACCTCTGGTTTATGATGGTGGTGATCAGAGTTCTAAAGTCTTTCCAAGGGTTGTCCCCCCATTCTATAATTTTGTTGTCATTGCAGAAATTTTCTCTTCTGTTCTATTTCCTCTGCATCCATCCATAACGATCTCTCCAGTTTCCTCTGTATTTCTTATGGCATGATAATATTCCATTACATCCACATACCGTAATTTGTTTAGGCAATCTGCAATTCATTAGTTTCTGATTTTTGCCAGCTCATATTTCTGAATATTTCTACTCTAGTCTTTTTGTGTAGTAAATTACCAACTTGATCTATGTTGCTATGTAAATGCATAAATCAATCCAATATATTCTGGTTCCTACAGTTGATTGGGCTCTGTGTGTGTGTGTGTGTGTGTGTGTGAGAGAGAGAGAGAGAGAGACAGAGAGAGAGAGAGAGAGAGACAGAGAGAGAGACAGAGAGAGAGAGAGAGACAGAGAGAGAGACAGAGAGAGAAAGAGAGAGAGACAGAGAGAGACAGAGAGAGAGAGAGAGAGAAACTTTATGTTTTCACTAAGTGTTAAAATTTGGTCTGTCTAGAAAACAGAAAAGCACAGTGAATGGATAATAGCTACAAATCTGATAGCTTGAATTTCAATGAGTATAGAATGAATTCTAAATACTGTTACCTTACATTGAATTTCTGATTATAGGTTGAAATGTGCATCCATTTTCCAGAGTGACTTGACTAAAGATTTTAGATGCTTGCATCCCTCCAACATGAAAATGGCAAGCACGTTCCTTCTACATCTGTTTTTATTAGATTGGGGCACTCTGTGCATTAGCAAACCTCATTCAGGCAACCTAAATGACCTTGTGAACCTAAAGTTAAGATCATGAGCTCTGCCACTGCTTTTTGCCACTCATATGCCCAAATCTCTGTGCTGTGGAAAAACTGCTGACAATCCATGAAAATATCTGGTTGTGACTTGATTCAGTTATGCAGGTCATTCCAGTCACCATATATTCATAAGACTGATCCATTTTATATTGATAATACCAAACAGCATAGATGACCTTGGAAAGTTCCTCTAACCTTCTACCTCAGTCTTCTTATCTGCAAAATGGACATGAAGAAAGTGACACAGTAATAAGAAGGGGCAACAGAAGAATAATTATAAAATGGTTTTATTCACTTATTTATTTATTTTACTGCATTTTAATAATAAATAAGTTTTAGGCAATATGGGTATCTTTGCCCTCAAGTTTTTCAGTAGCACAAGATATATTGAAGGTATCACTAGAAAAAAGGTTGAAAAAATGAGTTTTGGAAGAGAAAGAATTGGGGAATTTTATTCTTCTTTTTATTTTTAATATCTATTTATTCTTAACTTTTTGGGGGGTTGCATATCCTCTCCCTCCCCCCTCACCCATTCTCCATTTGCTGAGAAGGAAAGCAAAATGATATCAATTATATATGTGAAATAATGCAAAATATATTTCTGTATTAGCCATTTCAGAAAGAAGGAAGGAAGGGAGGGAGGAAAGAAGGAAGGAAGGAAGGAAGGAAGGAAGGAAGGAAGGAAGGAAGGAAGGAAGGAAGGAAGGAAGGAAGGAAGGAAGGGAGAAAGAATTATACTTCAATTAGCCTTCAGAGTTCATCATCTCTCTCTCTCTGGAAGTAGACAGCATGTTTTCATCATAAGTCTTGGATCACTGAATTGATAGATGATGTTTTTGTTCAGTCATGTATAACTCTTTTTGACTCCATAAATGAAACAGTCCATGGGGTTTTCTTGACAAAGATACTGGAGTTGTTTGCACTATTTTTCTTCAATGAGTTTAGGCAAACAGGAGTTAAGTGACGTATCTAAGGTCGCACAGCTATAGTCTGAAACTGCATTTGAAGTCAGGTCTTCCTGACTTCAGAACTAGCACTCTATCCACTGAGTCATCGTAGTTGAACAACATTGATGTCACAATGCACAATGATATTCTGATTTTCTCACTTCACTTTTCATCAGTCCATACCAGTCTTGTCAGTTTGTTTTGTTGTTGTTTTTCTGAAACCTCTCCCTTGGTCATTTCTTATTGCACAATAGTACTCTATCACAATCATATGCCACAACTTGTTCAGCCATTTCCCAATGGCTATTTGCAATATTTTTTCCTTGACCTCAGAGCTCTGGAATTTGGGTATAACATTCTTGGGAGTTTTGATTTTGGGATCTCTTTCAGGAGGTGATCAGTGGATTCCTCTGATCAGTCAGATCACATCTGAAGTATTATGTTCAGTTCTACATTCTACTTCTTAGGAAAGTTATTCCTGGAGACTTTCCAGACAACAGGAATCTAAATGATGAAAGGACATTAAGGTCTTCCATGTGAGGATTGTTAGAAGGAACTATGGGCATTTAGCCTGGAGAAGGAGAAGACTCAGAGGAGGCTGGTAGCTGACTTCAAGTTAAAGTTTTACCTTTGAATTTGGAGCTTTTACACGGGATTTTGAGGTTTGATCTATTTATCTATTTTAACTGGATTCAATTTACTGCAGTCTGGGGGCATAAGAACAATGATTACTTAAGAAAAGAAGATGGAAATTGATTTTTTTTGAAAAGTTCCCTTTCTTAAAGGACTATCTTGTGAAAGAGGCATTAAATACTTTCCTTTTGGGTCCAGAGGACAAAAATAGGAACAAATAGGCTGAAGTTGCAGTGAGATACATTTGTGCTTTCTGTAAGGAAAAAAAAGCTCCCTAGTGATGACAACTCTCCTCAACTGGAATTAGCTACATCTGAAGGTAATTGGTTCCCTCTCACTGTAGGTCTCCATATAAAAGTTGAATTACTACCTGTGAAGAATGCTGTAGTGAGGATTCTTGTCTGAGTATATGTTGGAATTGTTGGCCACATAACAAAAAGTGATGCTTTGCACAGTTAGTTTTAAATTATGGTTTCTCATTTTCTTCAGATGTGGTATAGGTTGGAAAAAATGTTCAAAGACAGCTTCAATGAAGCAATGGTCAGAATTTTTTGTTTTGTTTTGTTCTTTAAAAGAAGCTAGAGTTGTTGAAGGTACACCCTAAATTTATTGAAATTGAACCACTAAGAACCACCCCAAGATTCCACAAATGTCTTGTTGCCATTCTAAGAACAAAATTAGGTCAAATGGCTCATTGACTAAATCCCAAATAACGTATTTTAGGTTTTTATGTTGACATTTAATATATTTTTGTTAAGCAGAATATTGCTTTAATACTGACATCAAGCAAGGCTCTATGCAGACACAGATGGACAGATAGATACATGCAAGCATGCATGCATACATGCATACTTACATATATACATGCATACATTCATACATATATAAAAATAGAGAGAGATACATAAACACATAGATACATAGGCACACAGATACATAGATATGCTTCAAAGGTGTTTCTTATCACTCTAAGAGAAAAAAATCAAAGAAAATTTCCTGATTGTAACAAGGTTCTCCAAATATTCATGTTTATAGATAATGTCATTTTAATAGCATCTTGCCTTTAAAAAGATTAGAAACTTCATAAGTGAAATGAATGGCAATCTGAAACTTATTAGCTTGGCCAAAGAAATTACTTTCACTAGGGTTGAAGGAAAAAAATAAATGTCTATCATCCAAATAATGACATACAAAGTATCCAAAATTCTTAGTGAAGTTTACAGATGTCCTATTAAGATAGTCTATAAATATATATGTTTTAATAAGTACTGAAGATAGTTGATATAATATGGGCCCAGATTTGAGTAGGAGAATGTTGGACTAGATTGGACATAGAAAACTCTGCAACAGTTTTAATGAAACTAACTTTGCCTATGGAAAAGTCCATTTTTTACATGCCAAAAAAGCATAGTAATTCTATCTGGCTGTGAGTCATGAACTCCTGTGGTTGCAGAAAATTGAAAATTAAAAACAAATTGACAAGCATTAGAAAGATATAGGCCACCACATATTAACAGTGACCCATTATATATAGGAAATATAGTTAAAAAAAAAAGACATTGCCAAGCACATGCATGACTGATAAAGGAGGTTAATCAGTTGTGCAGCAAGAATGAGAGAGAATGGGGGTACAGCTAAGATGGCACACTAGTGTACCTGAACTTTGAGAGACAGAGACAGAGAAGAAAGTCTCTAAAACATTGGTTAGATTTTTTTTTATGGATTATCCATGGTAAAATTTGAATGAAGGTTTTATAGGGCTAGAATACCTTTAAAAAACCATGGCCTCATTTGATCCACACAACAGTTCAGTGACATAGGTATTATGAGTATTGTTGTCCCACTTTACAGATGCAGAAACTGAGGTTCAGAGAACTTGAATAACTTCCTCACAATTATATAACTAGTAAGTATTAGAGGCAAGTCTCTCTGGCTGACATTCAATTTTCTTTCTACTATAACTCTCTAAGAAAGTGTAGAAGGATTGCAATCTGAGTAGATAGAAGGAGTATCAACACCAAGGAAATCATAGTTCACTCAAAGTAGGCTAATTAGGTTTTTAATATTAAATGCCACTTTAATCTGCCCTATTATACATGGTACTCATGATGGGGATTAAATACAAAAGTACTTTGCCACCTTGTAATGGTTTATACATGATCAAAGCTTTGGCAGCATTAATCATCTTCTATTATCCTTCCTCAAAGTTCACTGAAGAGAGAGGAATACTTTCTGTGACACTTATTATCTCAAATAATAATCACAGTGTTCAACTTTGAACCTCTAGTAATTAATCAGGAAAAGAATCATAGTGAATCTATAACATAATGCATTTTGTACATTTGTCGTTACCTACAAAATAAAGTCTATACATTTTACCCTGTCATTCCAGCCCCTCCAAAGAATGTTTCCACTCTATCCTCTTAAATATCATCTCTCCCCTTTGCATACTCTAGCCCAAATGAACTACTCATTTTCATGCCTTTGTTTATTCTATATTGTATTCTGAAGACACTTTCCCTTTCTACAATTCCAGGGCTCCATCTTATTTTCACCAGATAGCATCCAAATTTCAAAGTCAATTCAAATAACAGATCCTTCTGCCTTTGAATCTCTCTCTCTCTCTTTCTTTCCCTTTCCCTCTCCCTCTCCCCCTCTTTCCCTCTTTCCCCCTCTGCCTCTCTCCCTTCCTCTTTCCCTCCCTCCCTCTCCTTCTCTCTCTCTCACTCCCCATTAAAATATAAGTTCCTTGAAGGCAGTAACTATCTTTTTTTCTTTTTATACATAATCCTTTTGCTTCCCCATAGTGCCTTATACATAAACACTTAATAAATATTCTACCTATCTACATAGATCTATCTATCTATCTATCTATCTATCTATCTATCTATCTATCATCTTTTAGCTCCAAATCTAGATCCTATGAACTCTTCAGGGAACCCTTAGACTAGAAACTAGTCTAAACCTTTAGAAAGAATGCTGTGTGATAGTGGGAAGAATTGCAGACTTTGAGTCTGCCCCTAAGAAATAGTTTCAAGTACTATCTCTGAATCTTACAACAACCACTACTACTACTAACAGCCACAACACAACAATATAATGCCTTTAAGTTTTACAAAATGCTTTCCATATATTGTCTCATTGTCTCTTCATACTTCACAGTGATATTATTATTCCCTTTTTACAGATTAGGAAATTGAGTCTAAAATGGCTTAAATTTCTTTTTCAGAGTTACAAAGTTAACAAATGTCTGAGGCAAGTTTCAAACTTGACTCTTCTTGACTTTGTCTCTGGAGCTCTGTCACTGTGGAATATGATGTTAAATAATTTAATTTCCCTCTCCTGGTGTTAGTTTCTTCTTCTGTACAATGAAATGTTCTGACTAGATGATCTGTAAGACATTTTCCAGTCCTAAATACTATAAACCTAGGAAGGAACTCTTTTTTCCTTCCCCCTCAATATAAAGACCCTGTACTATATTTTATTTTGGTTACAGATTAATATTTATGTATAGGCATCAGTAGGGTCTTCCAAGACTTTTGGACAATTGTAGCTGCTAAGAGTACACAGGAACTGTCTGTTTTGCCTAGGAAGGTCTAACACAGACTTGTATGTAGTTAGAAGTTCAATAAATGTTTGAACTTGAGTTCTTGACTTTGAGATTGTTTAAAACTGGAACAGGCACATTTGCATGTGGCTTCACCTAGATAAGGTCTCTTGAGTTTTCCTTAGTTCAAATAGTTCATTTTCAATTAGTCCCATAGAGTGCACCAGAGGGGTTCCATAACCTAATTACAACCCCTAAAGGGAAACACCCATACCCACCTACACACACACACACACACACACACACACACACACACACACACACACACACACACACTCACATCTTTAGATAACAATGCTGAAGTATTTTAGTGGTTTCTCTGGTAGAAGACAGTTTAGAGATTTAAAATCCAGCAATATTAATGAGAGAACTCAAGTGGATCTGTAATCCTTTCTTTTAAAAATCTCTTATAGACATTCTCATGAGAAGTGGAGTTTGGAATCCTGGAATCTTACAGAAATTCTCTCTGATGAGAGAGAATTTTCAGAGAATTCTCTCTGAATCCTTACAGAAAGAGGGAAGTAATGAGGTAGTTTAGGCCTATTTCTTTTTTTGCTTAAATTTTAAAAGTATCTTTTTCCTTGGAAATATAATGTAAAGACTTCAAATGTCTTGTGATAAATATTCAGAAGTAATTTCGAGGTCTACAATGATGCTATGTAACTTCCAGACAATTGATTTTATAAATGGCAAATTGACATGCCCCTCCATGAGATATCATAGAGATTTGAAATTATCCCTTTTGAATTATTTAAGGATGTGTCCATGAATGTGTCCCTGTAATTGGAGAAACAAAGGAAAGATTAAATGCAGCTTTAATGGGGACTCTCCAGCCAGACTGTGTAATGTCCTAACCTCTGACCTAGGAGTAGGCTTTCAAAGTCACAAAATGTAGGCATACTGATTAATGAATTATCTGGCTGCTTTTCCCCTCAAATTGATTTTTAGGTAAATGAGAAGGTACCTCACAATTAAAACTCACGACTTTGTCCTATCTTGCATATTACTGTTTAATTACTGAGTAAGCTGATTTCTCAAAAGGTAGAAAGAAGTCAAAGATGTCTGTGAATCAGATAGAATCTTTCTGTAAAGAATATGTAACATTTATTCAAGGGGAAGGGAATAATCACTTATTATACACCTACTATGTGCTAGGCAATGTAGTAAATGCTGTACAAGTGTGATTTCATTTTATCTTCACAACAACCCTGGGAGTAGGTACTATTATAATCCAGATTCTATGCATGAAAAAACTGAGGCTGAGAGAGGTTAAAAGACTTGCCCATGATAATAATGTGATCATATTAATATGATATGATGCTGATGATAAAAAAAAGCTAACATTTATCTATTGCTTACTATGTTCCAGGTACTGTGCTAAGTACTTTACAATTATCTCATTTGATCCTTACAACAACCCTGGGAGGTAGATAATATTATTATCCCCATTTTCAAGATGAGCAAATAGAGACCAAGAGGATTAATGATTTGTCCGTGGTCAAACAACTAGTGTCTGAGGTTGGATTTGAACTCAGGCCTTCCTGACTCAAGACCCAGAACTCCAATATTACATCACCTAGTTGGTATTTAAAAATAAAATACATGCCCACAATTAAATATAATTTTATACTTAAGCATATCTGTGTATTTCCAATCTGGTATTTGTTGCCTGCAGCTTAATAATTTGAAGTCAGAAAGTATGAATACCTAGAAAGTGAAATAAGTTCATTTCATCTACCATTTTATTTCATATTACGGGTTCAAATCTGCCCTGAGATTCTTATTAGCTGTGTGACCCTGGGGAAGTCACTTAAGCTTGTTTGTCTCACTTTCCTCATCTGTAAAATGAGCTAGAAAAGAAAATGGCAAATTACTCCAGAAAACACAAAATGGGGTCACAAATAATCAGATACAACGGAACAACAATAACAACACACACACACACACACACACACACACACACATAGGTATGTGTATGTGTGCATGTGTATAGGGATAGATATAGATATATGTCTGTGTGCATAGCACTTACAGTTTGCAAAATATTTGATATAGATTATCTGCTTTGAGCCTCACCCCAAATCTGTGCATCATTATTGTCTTCATTTTAAAAATGGCAAGACTGAGGCTTGCAAAGATTCAGAGTTTTTCCCATGGTCTTGTGACTCTTAAGTGTCACAGAATATCTTTGAATCCAAGTCAAGACCTGGGATAAAAGAGATCAGTATTTTAGCACAAGAGAGATTTTTAAAATAAAATACATGATCCACACTTAAATCAAGCGCTATTTTATAATTGCACGTTTTTAAACATTTCTTGTTACCTAATGCAGTTGCATAACCCTGTTAAATTGTATAATCATATCATGGGAACAGACAAAAGTATTCAACCTGTGAATAATGCATACATATCCTTATCAAGAGCTTAAATGAAGATGGCCTATTATTCATTTGATCGTAGGGTGAATAATCTAGAGATGGAAAAGACCTTAGAAGTCCTCTAGTCTACCCTCCTAGTTCTAAGTTCTTATTGCATGTGTACTTTCACCCTGGGGTGAGAGATAGGAAGGTGGGGGAGGAGTTCAAGGACCAGAATTCTGTTTCACAATTCTAAAGTTTTTATCTATTAGTCCTTCCCTGTCCCAGCTCCATACTGGGTGTTAATACATGTTTGTATATGTCATTAGATAGTAGCACTTTTCCCCTAAATCATTACATTATGCAATTTCATATAAGCATGCTTTGTAATTGAAAATAATTGGGACTTTGGTTTTGGTGATTAACTAGAAGTCATCCTCATATATTTTCTTAAATATAGAAAACAGAACTACAAGGGATCTTTGAAGATATCTAACCCAATCCCTATGGGCAACTAGGTGGGACAGTGATTAGATTCTGGCCCTAGAGTCAGGAAGACTCATGTACATAAGTTCAAATCTGCCCTGAGACACTAGCTGTGTGACTCTGGGCAAGTCACTTAACCCCATTTGCCTCAGTTTCCTCATCTATAAAATGAACAGGAGAAAGAAATGGCAAAACCACTCCAGTATCTTTGCCAGTAAAGACCCAAATGGGGTCACAAAGAGTCAGGCATAATTAAAATAACTGAACAAAAAAACAACTCCACCTATTCATTTTAGAGATGAACAAATTGAAATCTACAGTGGCAAAACCCTGTGTCCAAGGTTGCAGAGGTAACAAGTAGCATGGCTAGAATGTGATATCAAATTCTCTGACTCTAAATCCTCCTGTCTTGACATTGTACGGCCATGACTTTATTCCTCTGTAGTCAATGTGATGCCAGTTCTGGTCATCGCCCATTACCTCATCTAATCTAATGCAAGTTTACTGATGCTGCTTATTGTCCATCTGTAGCAGCTTTATGCCCTTGTCTTAATGCAGGTGCAGAAAAGGAAACTGCACATGCTATGAATGATTTTTACTGTACCAAGCAATAAAACTAAGAGATGACTTTGGCAGTGAGAACTTAAAAATGATCTTGCTGTTGACCTTTCATTAGCCTGTGAAATGATGAATTACTTTACTGCTAATGGTACAGATTTCAGAAGTAAGTGACAAAGACTCAGGACAGTTGCCACATTCAAATATATGATTCCCGGCATCTAGCAAGCATTTATTAAGCACATACTGCATGCCAGGTAATGTGTTTAGAAATGTGGATTCACACAAAATGGGAAACAGCCTTCTTTCAGGGAACTCACATTTTACTGGGTGCAAAGGGGGAATTTAACATAAATATAGACAATAATATACAGGAGGATTGATAGAGCACAGATGGGTGGCACAGTAGATACAGCACTGGGTTTGGTATCAGGAAGATTCATCTTCCTAAGTTCAGATCTGGCCTTAGACACTTCCTAGCTATGTGACCCTGAGCAAGTCACTTAACCCTATTTGCCTCAGTTTCCTCATCTGTAAAATAAGTTGGAAAAGGAAAACCACTCCACTATCTTTGCCAAGAAAACCCCCAAATGGGGTCACTAAGAGTCTGAAATGACTGAAATGATAACAAAGAATACCAACAACTCTGGAGATCAGTAAAGGCTTCCATAGTAGGTGGCATACAATATGAACTTTAAAGGAAATTATGAGCGCTAAGAAGCAGAAGTGAAGATGGTTTGCACTTGAAGCATAGCAGACAGCCTACACAAAATACAGAGACAGGAGATGGAATTCTGCTTTCAGTGAAGATCAAATGGACTGACTTGGCTGGAATGCAGTGTGTTAAACACAATCAGTCAGTCAGTTAACAAGCCTTTTTTAAGTGCTTATGCT
>CM053585.1:122310092-122348239 GCA_028646515.1 Pseudochirops corinnae | reverse complement strand
TTTGTCCCAAATCAATGAGGGTTTGGCAGCTGCCAGAGCTATTAGGAGGCCCCTATCTCTGCAGCCCTCACCAGCTTTGGCTCACTGGTCACACACCTCAGGACCACCACTCAAGACCACAATCCCAATCCAGGCAGGTTAAGGCAAGAGCATTTGGCCTCTGAATGATTGCTTGGCCCCCCTGCAATCTTCAGGCTGAGACCTCGGAAGCAGCCATGTGGAGGCAGAGGAAGGGACTGCCACTCTTGCTGCTTTCTTGCCCTGGGGGCAGTTGGCCAGACCCACTCTTTTCCCCAAAATTTAGCTGAGTTCCACTGACCTTTCACTTTGTCCTTGTTTCTTATGGAGAGATAATTCTGGAAGCTACCACAGCTGCTGTGATCTGCTCTTCTGAAAGCTCCAGCTGAGGCTTGTCCTGGCCAAAGTGCAGTTTCAGGCCCAGCAGATTTTGGCTCCCAGCACTCTGCAATGAACCCTTCCCATCTACTGCAAGGCTGCCTTCAGCAGGAGATGTGTTTTTCTGTAATTTTGTGGGTTCTGGAGCTCTAAAATTTGTCTAGAGTCATATTTTATAGGTATTTGAAGTGGTTATGGGGGGAGCTGTGGAGTTCTCCTGCTTCTATGCTGCCATCTTGACTCTACCTCAGCCTGGAAAGGCTTTTCAAGATAATCCAGTCCAACTTCCTCTCACCCCCACCCCCCCCCGCCTTTTAAAAAATATACATGAGAAAGTTGACACCATGGGAGATCAAATGATTTACCAGAATTTAAAAGTCAGAACTTTTAAGTCTAAATTTAGCCTTGTGTTATTTTACTTTGCTAACTCAAGAGAGGCTCGATAGGTTATGTCCTAAGAAATCTTTCCAATCAATACAGAAACTCAAATAGTTAGTTGCCAGTGAACCCTCTCTTACCATCCACTCCCCACCTTTCCCTCTATTAATGGGAAATCAAAGAACCTTTCCAAAATTTACCCCTTCTTTTCCCCTTTGCTACAAGACCACCCAAAGACATTTCTTATACAATTATATTTTCCAAACTTTTTTTTTCCTAAACAAAATCAAACTGGTCATTTGTTTGTAATGATTAAATACGTTCATATCCTATAATATGATAGGAAGCTGAGAAAAAAAAAAAGGAAAAGGGCTGGGAAAATGCCTATATGTTCCACATTAGCTGTCCTCTGCCTATCCATTATGACATGCAGGTTTAGTAGAGGATAAGATCTTGTCAAATTAGTGTGCAAATTGGCACTTCTCTACAGTCCCAAGATCTCCCAAAGGTTAAGGTTAACATGTTCTTTGGAAATTATGTGGGCAAGTCCTGACACTTCACTTGGCAAAGCCTCTTAACAGATTATTCTGGGATGGCACTCAGAACAGAAGAGGAAGAAATATTAGCACAGAGATAGAGGAAAGGGACTAATATGGTAAGGTTTAAGTGAAAGTTAGACTGGGAACAATATACCTTCCATATCTCAGCCCTTCAGAAACTACTAAAGATATTTTTTTTTAAATGTAATACAAATCAAGGGAATCAGGAAAAGTCATCAAGAAAAAAAACCTTGACCTAAAATGTTTGTAACCTCTGAACTTTAATGATTTTTCTCTATATTCATGCCATCTAGTATTGTCACTTTTAGAAGAGAGCAGGACTAGCATGATATTTATAAGATCATAGATGGAAAACACAAAAGGATCACAAAGATCAAGTCAAAATCTTTCATTTTACAGATGAATTAACTGAGGGTAAGCTCTCTCATCCTCAGGTGTGTTACCTAGGGTAAAATAGCTGAGTGCTTGAGGTAGGATTCAAACCCAAGTCTTCTTTGCTCAAAATCCTGCACTTAAGTCTGTTACACTATGTTATTTTTATAATATTTAACATATACAACCTGGAAAATATTTCTTCTCTTCATTGTTCCACTAAACCATGGAAACAAAAAGAGCATTTTCCCTTTGCTTAATCTGAGGGAAAGTGTGTAAGGGGAAAGGCTACTCATTAATTGGCTAAGAAGAAAATGGATGACAATAGGATTTATAAATAAATGGCTTTCTTGGGTATAGTGAATGCAGATAGAGTACAGATAAAAAGAGGAAGACAAGGAAATGTGTAAAGGAAACCGAGTCATGAGTAGAGTACCAACAAGCTGTATACATAGCTCTGGACATCAGTGACTTCCTTCTCTGAATCCTGTAGCCCTTCCCATCTGTGCCAATCCATTCATTCTAACATGGTCATTTATTTTCCTTTTGGGAATGTGTGTGTGTATGCACACATGTGTGCATACATATATTTGTGTGTGTGTGCATGTGTGTGTATCTCCCTATCTAGACTCTCAGTTCCTGAAGGAAAGGAACAACATCTTACAATGACTTTGTGCTCAGTATCTAGCCCAGTACGGGAGTAGCTAAGTGAGACAGTGGTTTGAGTGCTAGGATTACAGGGTTGTTGTGATGATCAAATGTGATAATTTATAGAAAGTGCCTTATAAACCTTAAAGTGTTGTCATCTTCACATTTCTTTCAATGTCTCACATCCCTGGCAAATACTCCTACAAGTTCAGTTACTCACCTCATCCAGAAGAGCTTGCTCTGTGACTATTCATTTTGTCCTTTATCAACTGTTTTAGAATAACTTGGGGTTTCAAAAATTGGAATGTCAAAATTGGATGGGATCTTGGAGGTTACCGAGTCTTCTCACACCATGGATGAATCATCACTATAGATGATCAATCATCCTTGCTCTCTCTCCCTCCTTAAATTACCTTCCAATATAATTAACAATGTTCATACTGTGTCTTCTCAGTATAATATAAATTTCTTGAAGTCATAGGAAGTTTTTTGTTACTGTTTCTCATATTTGTATCCAGAGCATCTAACATAGTATATAATACTTTGTCTTTGTACCCATGGCACCCACCACAGTACTCTGGACATGGTAGGTATTTAATCCCTATCTGTTTAACTGAACTGAGTCAAATCTGTGTAAAGCTTATTTTGAACTCTTAGATATAGATGACACCACCAAAGGAGAGAAAATAGAAATAGAAGAAAAAGGACAGTGAACAAGACAGAAGCTTGGGGGACAATAATGTTTAGGGGATAAGAAATAAATTATCACTCATAAAAGGAAACTAGGGTGAACCTGTTAGGAAAGTAGGAATGATGGAGCCAGAAGCCAGAATGCTTAGAATGGATAGCCAGAATGGGTAGCAAGGAAATATAGGCAGTTGATTTGAATGACCTTTATATAAGGAGTTTAGCTGATGATAACTCAGGAGAAAGTCATGGTTAGGTGAAGTGTTTTATTATTACTATTACTATTATTATTGGAAAGAGCTAGCCACATTTTTGAGAGGAACATAGCCCCAAGAGAGAGCCAGGAAAAATGTAGTCAGTCTAGTCTCCCTGTGCCAAGAGGAAGGGTAAGAATGTGTCAGCAGAGAAATTGGCTAGATTTACAACACTGCAATGCTTGGTTTTCTGATGGTCAACTGGATAGAATATGAAGCATATTCTGGAGCTAGCTAGCTCCAGAGGATTCATACGGGTATATAAATTATGGACCAGCTTGTTCCACCACACCTTAGGAAGATGTTCTCTCAGGTGAAGGGTCAATGGTTATGATATCTCAAGACATTCTGGCACACTGTCCCACATACTATGCATACCTCTAAGTGGTTTAAGTGAGCTTTCTCTCCTCTAGGAATCATGACAATGACCCCTAGAGAGACTACAAAGCAGAGTGGATCAAGATCTGTAGGGATGGAGAGTTAGGAAGTTAGTGTTTAGAAGTCTCCAAATACCGAGAGCTTATGTTGCTATTGCAGAAAAAGGGAGTAGCAGGATGGTTAAAGCAAGATGCCCACACTGGGTAGGCTCTTATTTCCTAGCTTATGGCTGGATAAGATTTGAAACATTATATGGATCTGGCTAACAGTATTACTTATATCTTATTCCTACATTGACCACAGAAATGTCAGAAAATGAAGGCAAAAATTTTTCATCACTAAACAATGGATCCATTTAATTTTATAGTACCATGAAAACATAATGTCGCGGTGTTTGTCTCTATTCTCGGTATTTGGACAATGCTTAGAGTCAATCAATAGGCATTTATTATATGCTTACTAAGTATCAAGTACTGTGATAAGCACTTGGGATGCCAACAAAAAGCTAATTACTGCCTTCAAATAGCTTGCTTTCCAAATTTGGGCAGGAGTGGGGCATTTAACATGTATTCATATAGGAATATGTAAAATACTTACAAAGTAAATGCAAGGTAATCTCAGGAGGGAGAAACCCCAGCTGAGAAAGATGAGAAAGGTCCTTTAAAGAAGGTGGCATTTGAGCTGTGCCTTAAAAGGAAGCAAAAGATTCTAATAGGTAAAGATGATAGGAATCATCGAAGCATTTGGAGTTAACAGTACAAAGATGTTGCCTGCATCAAAATGGGTATGGGCCGAACCAAAGAATGTGGAATGATTGGACATGAGCCAGGCAGCTTTTGTCATAGCAGTTCCAATTTATTTATCAGAGAGCAGGGTTTATATAGTGAATGTAAAGCAATTACCTCTTAAGTTCCCATGAGAGGATAGTTAATGTCCTTGTTCATTTACGTACATCTGTATGTTTTAATGTCCTTATTCCCTTGCATGCATCTATGTCTGGGTCACTGCTTGGTCACATCATGTCCTAAACTCCTGCAAGTTGTGAAGAGATGGTGAGCCAATCTTAAGATATAATATAGCCTTCATGGGGAGCTGGCTTGGGAGAAATCCTGGACCAGACTCTTCCCATGTATGGACCAGGTCAGAAACTGGCCATCTACACAAAGACATGTAGTCAGGAGTTGGAATGTTATTTGTGAGGATGGAATAGTTTGTAGCATGCATTGAAGGGACTAATGTTAAAGAAGACTGAAAAGGTAAGGGAACAAAACTTTAAATGGCAGCTAATATTTGATTCTAGAGGTAATAGAAAGTCATTGGAGTTTACTAAGTACTGGGATGGGGGGGGCGGGTAGAGGGAGGGACATGGTTCAACCTGTACTTTAGTTGAAATCACTTGGACAGCTAAGTGGAGGATGGATTGGAATTGAAATAATTTGAGCCAGAGAGAGCAATTAGGATGCATTTTCAATAGTCCAGAAAGGTGAGATGTGATGAGGGCAGAAATTAGGGTGGTGATTGGGTAAATTGAAGAAAAGATGACATATTTGAGAAGTATCAAAATGGAAACAAGATTTGACAACAACATGGTTATGTAAGGTCAGTGAGAGTGATGAGCTGAAGGTACCTAGGTGACTGCAATGATGGTTTTGCCCTGGGAAATAATAAGAAAACTCAGAAAAGTGGAGCATTTAGGGAAAAAATAAATCTATTTGCAGCATGTTTGAAATAACTACAAATGGCAAAGACTGAGCAATTCTCCTTGCTTATAGTTCCAGTCTCAAACCAGTCTAGGATTATTGAAAGAATAGTATCTGAAACTAAGTGGTTTACAAATCAACACTGTTTAGACAATCTTCAGTTTTATGCACTTCTGTGCCAGTACTCGACAGCCACTTGGTCAAATATTCAAATGCTACTATCACAGTAGAATGCTGGACTGAACAGGTGTTTGTAAAGAAAGGACACAAGGGTAGGGAACCTGTGGCCTTAAGGTCACATATGACCCTCTAGGTACTCAAGTGCAGTCCTTTGACTGCATCCAAACTTCACAGAGTAAATCCCCTTAATAAAAGCATTTGCTCTGTAAAACTTGGACTCAATCAAAAGGCCACAGGTTTCACACCCTTGAGTCCTAGCATCATTGCTGAGTCCATAGATTTCTAGATTGTAATTCTTTCACGATTCCTAAAAATGACTATTTAACACTGGGAAATGATGTCTGCCTCCAACTTCTCCCTAACTACAGCCACATCCTTATTCTCTAACTTGTCTCCTTACCCAGGGGAATCAAAATAGAGCCAAGTAACACCTCTTGGTTTATTCCCCCTAAGACTAGAATTGCAGGAACTTGAGGAAAGTTAGGCTCATCTAAAAGCTTTTCGGTTATGCAGTATTCCTTGCTGTTTGGATTTAATACCTAATTTAATTATAATGACACAGAAAATATGCAGTAGATTGTTAACAGCAGGAAAGCTGGCTGCATCATTCAAAAGGATTTTATTTAAAAGCACCCTCTAGCATTCTGCAGAATGAAGGCCACAGTCTCATCTCATCTTGTGGTCAATCTGATTGGTCAGTCTCCTGTGGACAACAGAAGACAATAAACAAAGAGCTGTCTCCTCACAACAATCATGGGAAATTTTGAGAAGAAGTTGACCATAAAAACATAAAATCTCTTTTACCTTTTCTTTTTAAGAAATAAGCATGATATTTATTGCATCATGCAAAAATAAGACATAGAGCATGATTTAGTGTTGCAGGCTATAGAAAATTAATGACCTATATTTCTAAATGCCACAATTCACAGTGATTTTTTTCTTCTGGAAGAAATTATTACAAATCAAAACAGGCCCAGAAGAAAAGTATCATATTTCATGAAGACCTTGGGGGGAAATTGTTTTAGAGAATATGGATTTTTTTTCATTTCCATTCATAAAGAGAAGTTACTCTATATTTCTATGGAACTGTTAAAATAGAGAATAATGTTTCTCGTGTTTCACAACAGGTTGTCATCTTTCTCTACTAGATTTTTACAGTAGAACCAGAGGGTCCTTGCTACTTTTCATCGGTATGTTAAAGTATTTCATTCACTAGATGTGTTTTGACATCTTCCTGAATGATCTTCGAGGAGTCTGTTGTCTGTTTTTGTTGCCAGGAGTCCTCTCAGAGGCCACATTTCCCTTTCAGCATTAAATCTGGATCTAGTATCTAATGCATATTAAGAAAATCATGATTCAAACAGAGCTTGGAAGGACAGAATTTGGGGCCAAGTCTAGCAACATGAAATTCGGTAGAGATGAATGCAAATTTAATAGAGGTAAATATCTTATACACAGATTATAAAAAAAAAATCAAATATATAAGATGGAGTGGGAATAGTAAAATAGAAGCTCATTTGTAAAAGACTGGGAAATTTGGACTAAAAACTCAATGTGAATCCAAATAAATCTACATTATTAATGTCTTCTTAAGTCTAGACAATCAACAAAACAGTGACATTTGTAGTTATTGCTGATTTGTAGTTATTGCTCACACTGAAAATTTGACAAATAGCTTGGTGGCAAGTTAGAAGTGGATCCAGCACATCCCTACTTGAAAATCATGATATAGAAATGACAAGTTACTCTTACACCAAAGAGGAACAGTTTTGAAGTTTAAAGGTATCTCAATGGCCATCTAGTATAAATTATGACTTGATAACTTACTAGGTGAGTGATAATCAAGCCTCAGCTCTAAAACCTCCAATAGTGTAAATCCACAGCATCCTTCTAAGGCTGCTTTTGTATGACTCTAATTCTGAGATGTGCTTCTTTAGATCAAATAGAAATTTGTCTCTTAGCACTTTCTACTCATTGCTCCTAGATCTGCCTTCTAATGCCAAATAAAACAAGACTAATTCATCTTATGTGTGAAAGCTTTTCAAATCTTTGAAGAAAGAAAGTTATCGTATGTCCTTGATATATGTTTCTTCCCTAGTTTAAATATTCCCAATTCTTTCAACCAATCCTAATTACATGGTCCTTTGTTGCATTGGTTCCTCTTTTTTTGGACAATCTTGAGTTTATCAATGGCCTTAAAATATGGGACTTAAAATGAGACACAATATTCTAGATGTGATTCTATGAGAAATGACAGAAGACCTGTCATCTCTTTATTCTAGGAAGCTACACTTCTCTCAATATAGCCTAAGTTTGCATTAACTTAGCTGATGGTTACAATTTTGATTCACATTGTTTATAATCCCAATTTCCCAGTCTTTTACAAATGAGCTTCTATTTCACTATGCCTGCTCCATCTTATACTTGTGAGGGTTTTTTGTAACCTATGTGTAAGATATTTACCACTATTAAATTTGCATTCATCTCTAGTGAATTTTATGCTACTAAATTTGGCCCCAAATTCTGTCCTTCCAAGCTCTGTTTGAATCATGATTCTCTTAATATGTATTAGAGACTAGATCCAGATTTAATGATGAAAGGTATCTTATTCCAATTTCCTCATTTTATAGTTAAGGAATGGAAGGCCCAGAAAAAGTTAAATGGTTTCCCAAGGACATGCAAGTGGCCTGTGATTGATTTGGGATTTATTTGAGCCCAGGTTTTCTGAATCTAAATCTGAAGCCCTTTCCATTGCAATGTAAGTAAAGGTAAAAGAAAGGGTAAGTGACATATAATATACTAAGATAACCATAAAACCCTAATGCAAATTAGAAAATAAGAATGAAGTAGAAGTGAATATAAAATCTTTCTGATTTTTCTGGAAATAGACAGAAATGATGCATACTTTTCCCAGTTGGAATACAGTATGTTAGAGAAATAAATTCATTAATCCAAAGATATATCACACATTTCTCTGCCTTATTAAATAGGAAAACACAACTTGAGCAATTCTTGGTGATTTATGGCAATCATTATGAAGAACACATTGGTTCTGGGCTAGTGACCCCTACAAAGATTACTAAGGTATGAAGAGCTAGTTGCTTCAAGGACTCCATATTGTTGTTTTATAACAAGTGAATCTTCTTCTTCCTCCCTCAAAAGTCAATTGTCATTTTTCTGTGCACCAATTTCTAGCATCAGCTCCTCCCACTCTTTTCACTGCTGCAGTTACCTCAACGTGTTTCATTTAACATTCAATTCTAAATTGGTAGGTTTGGAACTAAAGATCTCAGGTTAGCTGATTCCTACTTATGGAGTAAATAAACCATAAGGACTTTGTGACATCTCTTTCTGTGAACCATTCTGTTCCATTGGCCTCCTTATTGCTACTTGAAAAAGGCACTCCATCTCTTGATTCTAGGCATTTTCTCTGGCTGTCCCCCATGCCTAGAGGCTCTCTCTCCTCATCTCTACTTACTGCCTTACCAGGATTCCTTAAAATATGAACAAAAATCCTATCTTCTACAGAATACCTTTCCCAACCTCCTTTAACCCTCGTGCCTTCTCTTTCTTAATCATTTCCTCATAGTCTCCAGTATTAGATTATGAGCTCCATGAAGGCTGGCACTATGTTTTGCTTCTTTTTGCAGTCCTAGCGCTTAGATTAATAAATGTGGATTAACTGACTGAATAACAACAACAATAATAATGATTAATATTTATATAGCGTTTTAAAGTTTCCAAAGTGATTTTATATATATGTAACTCACTTTATCCTTGTAATAACATAGATATAACAAGAGGTGCTATTATAATCCATATTTTTAAATATGAAGAAATTGACCTTGAAAAAGCCTGTGGTCATATAACTATTAATTGTATAAGGTAAGATTCAAACCTAGGTATTCTTGGCACCAAATCCAGTACCTTATTCACTATACAATGATACTTCCTAAGTAAAACTCAAAAATTAGAATTGGCAGCTTTGGGAGGTGATCCTTCCTCATGGGCCCAAATTAGAGCCTTCAAACAAAACCTGATTGGCTGCCTTTCAGGTGTTCTTGTCTAGGTACATATAGTCTAAGTAAGTGGTTCTCAACCTGTGGGTCGCGACCCCTTTGGGGGTCGAACAGCCCTTTCACAGGGGTCACCTAGGACCATTGGAAAACACATATTTCCGATGGTCTTAGGAACCAAGACACCACTCCTCTATCCATCTCTGAGCGGGTCCGCCCACATGCAGATACGCCCACATATGAGTATTAAAGGGTCACAGCATTAGGAAGGTTGAGAACCACTGGTCTAAGTTGGAGCAGACAGCCAACCTGAATCTTCTCACTATATCTCTTCTAATGAGCTCCTCATTAGAAGCTCAGAGACAAAGACCTTATATTAACTCATCTTTGTACTTCCATGCCATTTAGCGTAAGACCTTGAACATAATGTGTGGTCAGTAAATTTCTGTTAGAAAAAAAGGAAAGAAAAGGAAAATAGCATTTCCTCTCTTTCCTCACCATCTCCAGTGCTCTCCACATACAAGATCCTATTTTAATTCTAGAAGTCAGTCTAACAAAGAGAGAGAAATTTTTCTAGTGATGGCTGTAGTAGTTTCTTTGGGACTCTGAGAATTCATGTTTTCCGTTTCTCCTCTGATAATTCTATTTTTTACTTCCAGTCAACACTATCTAGTCTTTACTTCCCTGACACTATACTTCCCGATCAAATGTGGCCTCTTCATGCTCTTTAATTGTCAATTTACCAAGTCTGGTAGTGTGGCTCACAGTCACAGAATTTTAGAGCTGGCACAAACCATGGAGTTCATCTAACTTAGCTCCTTCGTTTTAAATATGAGTATACTGAAGTCTGATGTCACACAGATAATTATTGGTAGAGTCAGAATTAAAGAGTTAATTTGAGTTCTCATTCAGATATCGGATGAATTATGGAAGGAGTAGTCAATCCTTGTAATTTTCTAGAAAATATATAAATAACTCTGGCATAGTAGTTCTCTAGAACTGAGATAATTATATTTATCCTGGATCCCTTAAGTATGACATGGATGCTTAGTTTATTGAGCTTTACAACATACCCTTTATAATGGTGCCTAGTTGAGTTGTAGCAGGCCAGGAAGACAACTTGGGTTTCCTCCAAAGCATAAACAGTTGTTGTCTTGGTTCTTCTTTGTTCTGTCACATAACCCTCAGAGAAGCAGTGAAGATGAAACGGCATCTTTCCCTCCTGCAGTGCCTAGGATATAGAACTACAGGGGCTAATAACAAGCATTACAAGGCTTTATGTTTGTGATTCACAGAGAAGTTTATAAACCAGTATACTCTTTTTTTTCTTTTTGCTATCATGCTGAGGGCTGTAAACATAAAAACAATGACATACAGAGTCTTCTGGTCTTGAAATAAAAATCAGTACTCATATATCATCTCAGTCTCCACCTCTTATTTGAACTATATGAGACATTCATATAGTGAAGATTTTATTATTTAAAATGGCAGGAACAATTGTAACTTCTCTGAGATTTTATGTTTTGTAAGGTTTACACAACCTGTTTTTCACAATGCCTCTGTAGGGTAAGTCATGCCAGCATTATTATTCTCATTATGCAGATGAGAAGATTAAGCTTGAGAGAGGTTAAATACAATACAACAAACATTTCTTAAGAGCCTGCTCTAGGTGCTACACCAAGCCCTAGGGCAGCTAGAGGGTGGAATGGCTAGAACATTGGATCTGAAATTAGTAAGATTCATCTTCCTTGGGGCGGCTAGATGGCATAGTGAATAGAGCACCAGCCCTGGAGTCAGGAGGACCTGAGTTTAAATCCGACCTCAGACACTTAACACAAAACTAGCCCTAGCCATGTGACCTTGAGCAAGTCACTTAACCCCAATTGCTCTACCTTCCCCTCTCCAAAAAGCAAAAAAAAAAAAAAAAAAAATCATCTTCTTGAGTTCAAATCTGGACTGCTAGCTGTGTGACCCTGGAAAAGTCATTTAACCCTGTTTGCCTTCATTTCTTTATCTGTAAAATGAGCTGGAAAAGAAAATGGCAAACCACTCTAGTATCTTTTTCAAGAAAACCTCAGATGGAGTCACAAAGAGTTGAATACAACTGCACAACAACAAAAATGCTGAGCCCTGGGGACAAGTGTTAGAAAAAGACAGTCCCTGCCCTCCCAGAGCTTATAATCTAATGGGGGAAAACAATACAGAAAAGGAAGGTGAAAAGGAAAAAGAGTGCCAGAGGGTGCTTGGCAAGGTGGACATGATGAAGATAACGGAGTTGAACAAGACAGACCAACTGGTTGTAAATGTAGAGACTGCTGCTATTTTGAACCCTTTTTTATAAAGGGATGCTGGGAGAGCAATTTTATGCTTAGCTCAGAATTACTGAGGGTTCTGATGAAGTATGAGTAGCAATCTCCATGATGAATTTCCTGGTGATCAGTTTATCCTGAGAATGAGGAAATTGAAATTACGCAAAGCAGCGAGTTAAATGACTTCCCTATGGCTACACATCTAGTAAGTGTCTGAAACAAGATTCAGGCTTCTGTCCCTTGACTTTAAACTCAGACTACTTTCCACTATACTATGTTGCTTTCTAAGTATGAAAATAAAACATTTTGTCAGAGTTTTCTGTGTACCAAGCATGGAGCTAAGTACTGAGGACATATAAATACAGGAAAACAAGTCTGTTCCTTCACTTGGCTGTAGTCTAATGGGAGAAGACAACACATAAAGGGGTGACCACAAGTACACAGTATTATATTTTGGAAATGGTCAGGATGCTATGTAATATTTTGCCCTTAATTCTGGGCAAAATAAAGCAAAAATTCACCCACTGAATTCCAGGATGGCTCCAAGGTAAGGCAGGAGGATGAGAAAAATAATAAAACTGGCTGGATTGCAGACAACATGATTTGTACACCTTCAGGAAATACAGAATGTTAAGATATCGTAATTTGTCTTCTTTTTCTCTTTATAAATGGTTTATCTTTTCCAATAGCTCATAAACATCTTAATAGTAGTGACCATGTCTTTATACTTCCTTTAGAACCTTCATAGGTGCATTGTATACAGAAGGCACATAAAAAAGGACAAATGTTCAAACATTTCCTTTCTTACAACTTGTACTTTTTTCAGTGTTTCCATATACCTTCTTGCTCTTCTTAAGAGAGGAGAAAAGTCATTTCTTTGTTTTTTTTTTAAACTAATTAGATTTACTGCCCAACTTGTGAGGATGGTTTCTATAAGCTCTCACTCTCCTTCATGTTGTTTCCCTTCTCACAATTAAGCCCTGCAATTCCCAAACTGTGAGCACTCCTTGATAATTGGGGTCAACTCCCAGCTTCTCTAACAAGTATCTGTCTAACCTGATGTTGCCAATCTTCACACTATCTTCGATTTCCTCTATAGTAACTGTAGCATTCTAATGCCATAGCTCCATTTAAAAACAGTCATGGATTCATGGAGTTGGAAGGAAGCTTGGAAATAATTTATTAAAATCCTCTCATTTTGCAGATAAGGAAATGAAGGCTTAGAGAGGGGAAGGGGCTTGGTAAAATGTTAGAAAGGCAACATGACATAGTAGAAAGAATCCTAAATTTAAAGTCAGGAGAAGGGGGTTCTCATTCTAATTGTACCACAAACATTCTCGACAAATCATTTAATCTCTCTGAGACTCAGTTTACTCATTTGTAAAATGAGAGGGATGGATAGAACAGATGTCCATAATCTCTTCTAAATCTCCCATTCTAAGAGGCAAAGCTGGGAAATTTCATCTCACATTTATCCTCTCCTTCTAATGCTATCCTCAATCTTATAGATAATCAATATAGACATATATCTACACACATATGTATACATATACATGTAGAGAGAAATCTATATATGGATATACCGATAGCTATATGTAGATAGGTAGATATAGTCTGTCCCATTCAAACATTCAATTGTGAATTCCTTAAGGGGAGTGCGTAATTTTGCCCTTTTTCTTTCTTTGAACCCATAATTTAGCAGTTTTTGGCACAAAATAATTGTTTAATAAATGCTCAATACTTAGATTTGATCTGATTTGACTAGAATCCAAGTCTTCTGACTCTTAACTCAACATTCTTTATTCTATGAAGTCTGCCTGCCAGATGAAAGTTACAGGCTTTTAATGAGTAGAAGTGATTTAGTTGTTAATAGCAGAACAAGCTTTTGACAAAGGAGAAAGAATCAATGGAAAGTAAACAGTCATAGCCTCCAATAAGCTTTGCAAAGCTACAAGGGAAAGCAGCATGTCTGGGGTTGAAGATTCTGGGAAGAAGAAAAAATCGAAAAGCTCAAGAAAAGTCCAGAGTCAGAGAGCCCATGTAGAGAGGTCGCTGCGCAGCTTTCTTCATTAAAGAATCAAAGAACAGTGGAGTGAAGAGGAGGAAAGGAGCAATCAATTGGCCAAACATCTGATGAATGGTGAAGTAAAAGAAAATGAAAACAAGATATGGCTAGGGGAAGAATATAAAGAGTTGTTCAGTAAATCATGCATGAAGAAAAAAAGGTTATATAACATTAAGGGCTATAGCTATTTGGGCTCAAAGAGCCTTAGGGTCAAGAGCAGCACCTATGATGCTTTCAAAGAAGATTGTGTAATGTATTTGCACAGAAAATGAAACAAGGTCCTGTAAGTAGGGGTTAAATATCAGAAGAAACTGTATTTGTAAGGGCTCTCTTTTGGTCTTTGGTTAAAAAAAAAAAAAGTAGTTTCTTTTCTTCTATCATAGAGATTTTAAAGAATTTCTAAACCCCAGCTAGACAGTGAATTATAATTATAATTTGGATTTGCACTGTTTTAATTTTTTTCAAAGTGTTTTACATGGTTTTTTTGGTCATTTGATATTCTCAATAACAGGTACCAAAGGCATGATTTTCCAGCTTCAGATAAGGAATCTGAAACTCAGAGAATTTAAGCCCAAAGTTACACAACTAATAATAATCAGAGGTGGGATTTGAAATCAGGTCTTCCTGACTAAAAATCCAACATTTCACCTACTACACTATACCTCTGATAATGGACATGAAGGATCAAAGGATAAGAAAAAACCATTGAATTTCTGTTTCTTTCTAAATGGAATAATCTCTTATTTGAGACAGGACCCATCCTGAAAATGAAAGATTCCAGTGTCCAGAAAAACC
The DNA here is from genome assembly GCA_028646515.1 of Pseudochirops corinnae. Classification (NCBI taxonomy): domain Eukaryota; kingdom Metazoa; phylum Chordata; class Mammalia; order Diprotodontia; family Pseudocheiridae; genus Pseudochirops; species Pseudochirops corinnae. The sequence continues at coordinate 122,333,501 of CM053585.1, read as the reverse complement.
TAATAAAGTATAAAGGGCATCTAGATGGTACAGTGGGTAGAGTACCAGGTCTGGAGTCAGGAAGACTTATCTTCCTGAGTTCAAATCTGGATCCAGATACTTATTACCTATTTTGTAAAATGAGCTGGAGAAAGAAATGATAAACTATTCCAGTGTCTCACTCAAGAAAACCCCAAAACAGGGTCATAAAAAGTCAGAAATGACTCAGCAGATTAAAGGTTATTTTGCTCCTATTTCCTCCCCCCCCCAAAAAAAAACAAACATAAAATGACCAAGGTGGTTGAAATAAGCAAAATGTCAGAGTTGAAGTATTCTCTCTCAAACCATCACAGGACTGGAAGTACACATCTGACAAAGCATGCTACCTCTGTATCAGGAAACTCTAATATGACCAAATGCAGAAGAAAGAAGACATGTTTATCAAGCCACATATTTCTGTTTCAGGCTTGAAAATGTATCTCAGAAAGAAAGGACAGTCAATAACCCATCAAAATGCAAATGCAGTAAGTGCATTAGTGTGCAGGAAGATAAGCATAGAATTTGTCTGTACATGGCAGCATCAATAACAGAGGTGAATTTTCATTTTTCAGAGGCATAATTTGCCAATAATATATGCATCAATGCATGCCCTCATGACCATGCCTGAATATGTAGCATTCTTTATTTCAGCAAAAGAAAACCAATGGCTTTTTTGCTCATGTTTATAAAATGCAGCAAATTTGAGAGGTTCAAAAATACACCTGAGATTTGTATTTCCCCTCTTATTTTAAATATTTTAATGGATGCGTGAGAAATGAGGGGCATTATAACTGAGCAGAATCAGAAATGGCAAAGTTCAAGTGCTATCTCTGACACACACACTTCTTACATGACCCTAATAAGGTCATTTAATTTCCTAGTGACCCAGACAACTCAAAAATAATTTGTTTTCCAGCTGATCTATTAATCTGAATGGTAGAAAGAGTTTCCACTCTGTGAATTCCCTATATAGATGAAACCACAAGTCAGAACCACCATCACCCAATTTTTTAAAGAATAAATATCTTTGTATGTGTATACCCATTGCCTGTGTGATATCTCTTTAAATTTAGTAAGAAAGAGTATGCAAGGATCATTTAATCTATGTGAAAGTGCTTGGGATATTTAAGAAAAGAGAAAATATGAATCTACAATATCAGTAGTTGCATTTCCATTTCCAAGGGCCAGAAGCAAATTCTGCTGGTAAGCAACATAAACATGAAAGGGGCCATGAACCAGTTCCCCCAATCCAAGAGTTGTTTGGCCACCTATTTGTCATATTAATGGAGTAGATTTCTCTATGCAATGTAACTTCTTTCCGAATTTGAAAGTAAGTCTACTGCTTTATTTTTTTGTTCTGCATGTTTATGATACATGTAATACGGATAACTAGGTGGCTCAATGGACAGAGTGCCTGACCTGTAGCCAGGAGTTGAGTTCAAATCCAGCCTTAGATACTTGTTAGCTGTGTGACCCTGAGCAAGTCATTTAACCCTGTTTGCCTCAGTTTCCTCATTTGTAAAATGAGCTGGATAAATGGCAAACCATTCCAGTATGCTTGCCAAGAATATGCCAAATGGGACCATGAAGAATCAAATGAACTGAAAAAATGACACAAAACAACATAATTATAACATAAAGAGATGGCATATGGAATCAGGATTGAGTGCTAGACTATGTCAGGAAAACCTGCATTCAAATTCCACCTCTGATATTTAGTATATATGTGACAAATCATTTCCCTTCTCTGAGCATTACCAATTCTGTATGATTTGTATACCAAGTTATAGCTCAGTTGCTGTCCATATTAGTAGAGAGATTTTCCACCTTAATGAAATCTTAAATCTATGATAGATAAAAGACAAATAAACCACAAAAGTAAATTTCTATCAACATCATCATCTGTCATTGGACTTATTAGTTTGCCACCAGATAGGTTGAAGTTGGAAAAGTAAAGTGAGTCAGTAAGTGTCAGGGATCAAGGTGTGAGTTCAGATCCTCTGACTCTCAAGTTTAGGACTGTTCCCAGTTATTTTGCCATGCTTGCATTTGAAGAACTCAAAGGTAAAAAAGGCATCTCTCTGTAGGAGACAAATCCTCAACTCTAGTTTTGGATCCAGAGATTTTGTAAATAATCAACATATACTAAAAATATAGGTAGTCAAGTGTAGATTGGAAACCACATCAAAACCTGGTATCCATGTTAGAATTTATAGGAACCCAGATGCCCCCACAAACAGTACCTACCATAAAGCTCTAAAAAAATATGCCAGAAAGAACCATGATAAAGAAGGCTAAAGAGAAATAGCAAGATCCTTCCTCCACTCTAAGACTTCACAAGAAAATATAGTCTGAATCTGAAAAGGTTGAGTGGAGACAATCACTTGAGGTCTTGCAGGAGACGTGCTATCAGCACAATGGATAACATTTATTTGAAGCTTGTCCAGGTCACAGGAAGGGACAGAATTAACTCAGGGCTTGAGATTATGCAAGGAGGAAACAGAAAGAGTCAAGTTCAAAATTTAAGTCAAACCACAAGGAAAATAAAGCAAAATCCAAGAATTTTTTGACTAATCAAAGCCTATAGCCTTAGCCCTTGCATATAGGACCCAACTGGACTTGCCTATCCATCTATTAAGGAAAGTTAATAAAACTGAAAGCAGAAAAACTCATTGAATTGGTAAATAAAACAATTAGCTGCTTTAAAAAAACAGGAAAATATATTGATATTTAAAAAGGGGTAAGCCAAATTATCTTTATCAAAAATGAAAAAGAAAAATTTGCAAAAATTGAGGCTGAAATAAAGGAAACTATCAGAAACTAGTTTTCTAATCACATAACAAATTAACTGACAACAAAAAATATGTGAATATTTCTGAAAATCCAAAACAAAGATTAACAGAACAAGAAATACATTATTTAAAACAAATTTTAAAATCCATAAATAAATTCTTAAAGGGAAAAAAAAGTACTAAAAGCCAGAACCAAATAAAATTTAAATGACTCCTCTGAAACTTTAAAAGAACATTAAATATAATATTGCATAAACTATTTACAAGAATGTAACTCCTTCAATGAACAAATATGTTATCACTACTTAAACTATGGAGAAACTAAGTAGAGAAAGAAAAATATAGGTCAATTTCTTTAATGTATATTGAAGCCAAATATTAGTAAAAAATCTATATTGTCATATCTCTATGAACAAGGTTATATTCCATATCATGGATTTGTGTCAGAAAGGCAAGTGGGTTCAAATGTTCCATCTCCATAACAAAGCAAATAACAAAAATGATTTAAATCACTATCTGTCTCTGTCTTTAAAAAAAAAAAAGCTACTATTATATTTGATGCAGTAGAGCTAGACCTTTCTAATAGTATCAAGGGCAAAGCAGGGATATTTATTATTGCCAATATCATTTGACATTGTGATTAAAATGCTTGCTACAACAATAAGAAAAAAAGAAATTGAGGAAAATAAGCACAAGTGGAAAGGAAACAAACTATTGATTTTTCAGATAATATTATAATCTATCTACACTACCCTAAATACTTATAATTAATTAAAATAATTGCTGTTGTTTGTTCTTAGTTCTCCAAGAGGACCATGACATCAGGGGGTGATAGCATGACATGCAAGTGAATTGAATTTAAGAGGGGAGAAAGGGATGAACAAAGTCACCAGTCTCATTTTCTCCTCCAGAACCATCTGGATCAAGTGGCAAGATATAGATCAGGATGACTAGAGATGGCCCTGGATGTAGTAGGAAACCTTGGCCATTAACTAGTCTTAGTTTGACTGAGGCAACACTCTTTCAGTGATTAAGTCTAGGTAAGAAATGTGGCAGATAATTTTCAAAAAAAATAGTAAAAAAAAAATCTATCTGGAAGAGGAAGACCCTCAGGGTTTTACATTCACTCTAAGTCAATCAGGGCCCAAAGAAAGACCAAGTAGGGCTTGACCTGGGACCTATTGTTGGCCAATTAATGAGAGCTAGTGTGATTTGGACTTGTCATAGTCCTTAAGAAAGAATTCTAGCCCTTAAATCCCAAGATATTTTGTTTAAGGTTTCAGAGATCAAAATTTACATTCGTTTGGGCAGAGCACCCTCAGGTAAGAGTATGATACCCTATGTGGACTAAAGAGAGTGAAAAGAGAAAGAGAGAGAGAGAGAGAGAGAGAAAGGAAGGGGGAGGGGAGAGAGAGAGGGAGGAAAGGAGGGAGAAGGAGAAGGAGGGGGAGGAGGAAGAGGAAAAATAGGATGGAAAGAAATACACAGTAATCATAGCATTGGTCCAAAGAGAAACATTGCTAAGATAAAAGTTCATATCATGAACTAGTTAAAGGAACAAAATGCCTTGCTCAATGTTATACAGTTAATGAGTAGGATAATCAGGACTCAAGTGCTGACATCTGAATGACGACTTTTCAGACTCTGTCCCATGTCCTAGAGGCTAAGCAACACTTCCATTTACCTTTTATTTACTTTCTATATACATTCAAACACATACATGTTTAATATACATTTCGTCTCCCCCAACAGAATATAAGCTCCTTGAGGACAGGAATGCTGATTTATTTTTGTCCTTGTATTGTCCAGAGAAGTGTTTGGTACATAGCAGATACCTAATATATGTTTTTTTATTAAACAATCACTTGATCTTTTAAAACCAAGATCAACTCTTTGAAAGGTGTATTCTTTATTAATGTGTAGACTCTGAAATAAAAACAATGTTCTAATTGTGATTTTTTTTAAAGATTTTTTTCTCATTTCCAGGGAGGAAGACTTTTTTTTTTTAATTTCTTAATTGAAAGCAGATTTCCATTTCAGATATGAATCATCTGAACAGGGAATGTCAAATCACTTACCCAAACCATAGGGCAAGTAGACTAAACAGAGGGATTTTTTTTCTCCAGAATTATCTCATTAACTGGAAGATCCATGGTGCTGATCACACATGTTCACTTGGTTCAGATGTTGACAGAGAGAATCTTACTATCTGTTCCAGTGGTTCCAGCCCACAGTGAAACTCAGCAACCTGACAGCCAAACAGCAAAGCCAGCCAAGGGCTTCATAGGTATACAGGCGCATTTTCATCCTTAAAAGTTAAAAAACAGGAGCCACCTCAAAACAACTTGTACTACTTTTTTTTTCCCCAGAAAGCCAGTTGTTAAATGGATTTGTCGTAGTCCTTAACATTATTTAAAACAAAGAAATTTCAAAATCCATAAACAAATTCTTAAAGGGAAAAAAGTACTAAAAGCCACAACCAAATAAAATTTAATTGTATAATTAAATTAATAATTATATATGATATATGTGTGTATTATATATCATATAATAATGTGCTTATATTTCTATTAAAAATATAGATAATCAGTTAAATAATAATACAAATTTACTGACACATCCCTAGATGCAACCACATTAGATAAATTAACATCCAAACATCCCCAATTTGGGTTCTCTAAGGAAGATGAGAACGCTATTTGAGTTAGCCTTTACTACTCTCTTCTGTCCTCTGGGCCTTTGATATAGTCCCTCCTTATTTTAAGCAGTCAAAATTCTTACTTCAAAGACCACTTCAGTTACCACCTTCTGCATAAAATCATCCCTAATCCCCATAAATGAAAGTGGTTCCTCCTTTCTCAGGTTTTCCTAGAGCACTTTGTCTGGATTTCTCCTTTCCCTTTATCAAACACTCTAATTTTCATATAGCAATTGGTTCACATGCCATAGTCCCATTAATTGAATGACAGGCACATCAGAAAATGTCATTTTTTAATCTTTGTATCACCAGCACAAGTGTGCTGAAGTATATTTCCAAAACTTCAATAAATTTGTATCAATGTGGGAACTCTTATCATTGTACAAATCAAAGCTCATTCCTACTTCATCATTCTTTGTATTACTTATCCTCAGGGATAAGGATGGGGCCTGTGATTTCACTGTTATAGGCAACTCTCAGGTAAGGAAACTCACTTAACCAGTGCAGGTCAGCACCTTTACTCTAATTTAAAATCTCTAATTTCCTAGAGCACAGAGATTTGCTAGCATCACATAGCCAGCGTGTGTGTGTGTGTGTGTGTGTGTGTGTGTGTGTGTGTGTGACAGAGAAAGAGAGAGAGAGTTTGTATTTGACCTCAGGTCTTCTGACTTTAAGGCCATCATTCATTATGCCATACTGTGTCTCTTCTGTCCATGTCTTCCCATAAATAAATAAAATAATGTTAAAAGATTTTTTTTTCCTGACAACATGGTTAGCTACTTAATCCACCTTTGTTGAACAGAGTTGAATGACGAAGATTAATTATTCTAAGACCCAAAACTGTTGGTTAGCCAATCTCTTTCTTACATGTTTCCTATAAGTGATCACTTCTTGTGCCACTGCTGGAAGTCAAAAATTCAATCTTTCATTTACCATGACATATTCAGAGAATGTCAGCTAAGAATCTCTGGTATCCATTATTCTTATTCAAAATACATTAATAATGCTTTCCACTTAATTATGCCTTTCATTCTGGGAGTCAGATATACTTAGCCAATTGCAGGGCCTTTTTTTTTTTTTTTTTTAGTATTCTCTGGAAACTGAAAGATGAAAAGTGTTTTGATTCCCATGCTGACAGATTATCCTTTACATACAAAGTTTATATGACTGACTCATTAACAGTAAGGTATATTTATGTTGAAGTGCTTTTCTCCATTAGTGGTAACAAAAACATCTTCAGGTAAGCAAGTAAATATTAAGTGTTTTTTCTATGACCTTGAATCTGAACAAAATTCCCTGAATGGTATAGAAATAATCAATTGCATGATCTTAGTACTATTAACTCAGTACTTCATTACATAAATGGAAAGGAAAAATGTATGCTATTTTTAGAGTTCAATCTTCAGTCCAATTCATTTTTAAAGCATTAACTATTGTGGAAAACACTATGGTGTGCAATGGGGATGCAAAGGTAAAAATGAAAGACAACCTTTGCCCTCAAGGAGCATACATTCCATTGGAGTATGTAATGTATAAACTGGTAATATAAATGTGTAAACTGATATTATTAATATAAAATAATTTTAGGTGAGAGAGTACTAATCACTGGGGAGATCAGAAAAGGCTCTTGATTGGAGATGGTACTAGAAATGAGTCTTGAAGGAAGTCAGAAGATTCTGTGAAGTAGAAGGGAGTATACTCCAGACAAGAGGGTACAGGTTGTACAAAGATACATCCTGAGATCTTCTCCTATAAGGCTGGCTCTTATTTAGATTGCCATTTTTTTTTCATCAGGCCCTCACTTTAGAGGTTTAAGTATCCCCCAGAATTCAATTAAAAAGATGAAAATTAAACTTGCCAGACTTCTCAGAAATTATTGAAGAATTTATTACTTGCTCATTATTAGAGTCTGAGTTTTACTCTTTTAAAATGGTAGTTTATAATATTTGGGGCCAAAAGGTTGAAATGATAAAGCTTTATCCAGTGTAAAGTCTCTTGTAGTTTTCTCTTTTCAAAGGAGATACTACAGGTAAAAAGAAAAAGAAAGGAAGAAAAAAAATTCTGCCACTGAATTTGTATAAATTCAAAATATCAACTTTTCATTAACTTCCAATTTGAGAAACGACACCTTGTTAGAAAACCTAATAAAGAAGTCAACAGCAACAGTTGTAATTTTTCATTCCACTCAATCAGATAAACAAAGGTAGAATTTACTATCAGGATGGGTATACATGTAGACACAATGGATGATATTACTAACTCAGTAGTTTGAAATTCAATTTGCCTAGATGAAATGAGGTAATAAGATGAGGTTCAATAACTAGAAGTCTATCTGTATTACATATATATATTGACTCAAATTATGTTCTAGAAGCAAGGTTTCTTTAAATTTTTAAAGAAAAAACAGGATTCCAAGAACATCATTGTTGGTCCAAAATGAAGTTTTCCTTGTCAAGTCTGATGATGCATGACACAAAGTATGGTCCCCAAGATGCAATCTAATAGGTAGTTGGGGGGAACGAGCAGAATATTTTAATTTAGAATGGAAATACCAGGAGCCTCCTCAAATGGCAGCTAATTAAGTGGTACTTGTTAGAAGGATGCTCATTAATCATCCTTAGCAAAAAAGGTGTAGCTTCCATTCCAGATGTGGGAGAACAGGAGTGCAGGAAAGGATTTACAAAAGGAATCAACCTTTAGCAATGGATATATGGTTGGAGTGGGGAAGAGGAAGCAAGATTTCATACCAGGAAATCACTGCTTAGGAGACCTTTGGAAGATGGGAAAAGAGGTTGACTGGAAAATCATACCAACCAGACCTAGGACTTAAATGCGTTGTTAAGTACAAAAAAGCCAGCTGAAGTGAATCATGGTATTCCCTTGAAGAGAAAAATCTGATTTCATAGACAGGTGGCTTTTTAAGAGATAAACTTAAAACTTTGAAGCTATTTACGATTTGCAAAACTCTTTAATGAGAAGGGTTTTGACATCTATATGAGTCTGTATATACACACAAACCAGATCTAATCTTCCTGATCACCTAATCAACATTTTACATGTTTCTGAAAGGAAAATAGTTTTCCAAATCTGACTCCCCCATTCTCTCCTAAATCATGATAAATTTGGAGTCAGATCAAGCCAGAAATACTTGCAGCAAGTGAATGTATTGAGTTACAATCTCCTGAAAGAATAGAATTGGGTTTGTTTTCCCAAACTGACAGACTTTAAAGCCACCCAGAAGACAGTGAGACTCACCCAGGAAGCAGAACAGAAAGAACTGGGAGTCAGGGGAGACAGAGACAGAGAAAAAGGGAGAGACAGAGACAGAGACAGACAGACAGGGATGGAGAGAGACAGAGAGACAGAGAGAAACATACACACAGAGACACAAAGAGACAGAGAGAGAAAGGATATCTTTTATTTACAAGATAGTATACTATGTACTAACAGCATACTAACAGTATACTATGTACTAACAGCATATACTATGTACTAACAACTCAAGGGCAATCTATATTAACCAATTTATATTAACCAATATATGTTTATATATTTATGTATGTGTGTGTATACACACATATATGCATGTTAATAGGAATGTTGTTCAAGTTTCTCCACCAAATCTATGTATTAACAGCATAAAAAATAAAATATTCCAGACAAAAAGATTTCCTTCAAATATGATGACAGTAGAAAGGTAAAATGGGACTCCTCACCCACAAGAGTATTTTTGGAGACCTAGCACAGATGACCAATTGACACTAGATACAAAATTATTTTAAAGATTGTCTATCTAATTCTTTAAGAGCCAAATTTTTCTGAAGGAAAGCCAATTGAACATTAGAAGTGGGCATGCAAGCTGAGTTCAAAGATGGTTATACCAAATCATTATAGCCAGATATAATTTGAACTGCATTTAAAAAATTTTATTTCAACAACTGAATGGAAGAAAATGTCAAGAGATAGTGATGAAATTAATGAATTGGAACTCTGTTTATAGCTCTGTTTTGAAAGATATTCATCTGTTCACTTAAAAGAAACTCTCGACCATAAACTAGCATCTCTGGTGTGTGATATGACAATGAAAATCTAACACAATAATGCAAGAAAATACTCAATCAGCAGCCATCACTAATGACTGTAATGAAGGCAGAGAAACCTTCAGTTCAGAACAAGTGGTCAGAGTTGACAGCAGAAGAGAAAATTGGATGTTAATTCAAGAATTTAATGACTCTTCTACCTTAGACACTTAACTCCTTCAGTTATTGTGTATGCCTTTGTGTATAAAATAAGATACTTTTATAGTGCTTTGTAGTTTTTAATCTCATTAAGTATCACGGTAACTCTATCAAATAGGTCCTCTACTATTATTTCCATTTTAAAGATGAGGAAACTAAAGTTCAAGAGGTTAAGCCAATTATACTAACAGCTCAGAAGTTTCAGAGGCAGGAGAGAGATAGAGAGAGAATCTCATCTATCTACTAGCTAGCTATCTCAGTTACTAAAGGACAACACGATTCAATGGATATTTTGTTGGACTTGGAATCAGTAAGAGCTGAATTCAAATCCAGCCTTTGAGACTTCTAAGCTGTTGCAATAAAGGGTATGTGTGTGATACATATATATGAAGAGAGAGTTCTAAACTTTGTAAAGTACACTTACATGCATTGTCTCATTCGAGTTAGTTAATAAGTGTTTACTGAGCGCCTACTATGTACCAGGCAATTTGCTAAGCCCTTGCGATACAAAGAAAGACAAAAGACAGTCCCTGCTTTCAAGGAGCTCACAATCTAATAGCTTTTCAACAACTCATGAAGTAGAAAACACAAGTATTATTATCTCACATTTTACATAAAGGAAAACTGAAGCCCCAAAATTTTGTGATTTTAGATAAGACATGATCAATGCCCTCCTGGAATTAACTAAAGTACTACATCATTGCCTCACTGTGATATAGGTTTGAATCTAGGATCATGGAAGTTATGCTAGAGGAACAAAAACCCTTCCAGGTCTTGCCAAATTAAAAGGGCTCAGAGCAGCGGTTCTCAACCTGTGAGTTATATTCAGTTGGTAACAATGAAAATACATCTTGCACATCAGATATTTACATTACTATTCATAACAGTAGCAAAATTACAGTTACGAAGTAGCAACGAAAATAATTTTATGGTTGAGGGTCACCACAACATGAGAAACTGTATTAAAGGGTCACAGCATTAGGAAGGTTGAAAACCACTGGCTTAGAGTATTAACCAAGCAATGGCCCATATGCCAGATGTCAAAGGACCATCCTAGCTAAACTAAGAGAGGCTCCTTATTTATTTAGTAACTGGATAATGCTATGTCTACAAGAGCTCACAGAAGCAATCTTCTAAGTCTAAAGAAGATTGTGGTCTATATCAATGGAAGGGCACCTACCATCATGAAAACACAAATTTCTGAAGTAATGGCATGCATTTATATTTATGTTTATATATTTATGTATGTGTGTGTATACACACATATATGCATGTTAATAGGAATGTTGTTCAAGTTTCTCCACCAAATCTGTTCAAGATAATTCTCTTTAAAATTCTATGGTTGCTTTCCCCTCCATTTCTGTTGTAAATGAGTTCTCTCAAGGGGATGCTTAATGGACTGAAAGGCACTTAAAAACCAGAAAGTTTTGCCCGAGGAAAAAGAGGATTGAAATTTAATAAGAATTTTGCACATGGACTTGCAGAGAACTTTTAGCTTAATAACAAACACACATATCCAACAAAATAATTTTGTAAATTGAGGATTTTTTTTGCGTTTTTATGAATATGAAATTCTTCAAACTGATCATGGGCCACAAAAGTTTGAATGAGCCATATTTTGTATGTTTCTATCATAATTTTGTTCCTTATAGTTTGGAGAAAGCTTGAGATTTTGTTTGTTTGTTTTAGGGTTTTTTTTTCCTTCCCCATAAATTTTGTATTTGTTTCAGAGGAAAACTCCATCCAGATCATACATCAAGAAGTCAACTCCCCATCAAGTTTACTTTTAAGTAGTAGGAAAGATCACATTTCATGGAATCAAACTATGAAATAGATCTGTCCTAAGGAGTTGTTTAAGGCTCCCAGAATTTGTTACTTGTCCAATGTCATATGGCTAAAACATGTGACAAGCGAGATTGGAAACAGATCTTCCTGCCACCAAGCCTAGCAATCCTGTCTACCATACCACGCTATTGGGGTCAGAGTAGGGAGAGCTGGTTCAGATTTTGAAAGAATTCACTCAGACCTTCTCTTTAGACATTGGGAGCCTTATTGATGCAAAAGCATACAGGCCTGAGATTTAGCAAGGAGCTAAAGAAAGGCCATGATATAGGACAAGGACCAGACTTCTATAGACAGCTATACAGCCTGGAGGATGATAATGTAATTTTTAGGGTTTCTAAAGGGGGTTGAAGATTTAGGGACAAGATAAATCCTTCAAGAAAGGATACTGCATAGTGATGAATGACACCAGATAAGGGAGACAAGGGAATTTTTACAACCCAGGATGGGGGAGACAAGGAATTTTATGGTCCGGGCTAAGGGGAAGTTTTGTGGTATTTCAAGGTAAGGGGAGACTTTAGGACTCCAGGGAATGAGCAATTCAACCCTTAAGGCACTTCTGTATTTAGGTTGCCTTTAGAGGTTAAACCAGGGAAAGGGCAACTCAAATTAGGGCACCTTTGTATCCACATCAACACTTCATTATTTGTATATTCCCTTTTTAAGATATTGAACTGCATATTCAAATAAATGTGGAATCTATATTATGTTCAAAGATTTATTGGTCAAAGTTTCCATGGTCTGCTTCACCCATGCCAATATTTCCTACACCCTCTCCACATGCCAACCAAACAGAGCATCATCAGTGTAGATCCCACCAGAATTAAGATTTGTTTTTACAAAAATAAAAACAAACATAAGAATTGCCTGATATGTCTACTACCCATATTCAACAGTAGAGGATTTTTTTTTTTTTTACTTAGAAGAGCTAAAAGTGAATACTAAAATCCTCAAAGGATCCTTGAAAAAAAAATGATGTTTGACAATCTCTCTGGAAACAGTTAATCTTATTTATGTCTTGGCCAGCCATCTAACTCAGAGTGTATTCCATAGTGTATAAATTAGCTCTAACTTGAAAGGTGCTTAGTGCCCTGTAGAATTTAGTTAGTGTTAAATGGCATTATTGTTAACATTATTAAATATTTATTAAATATCTTCTGACTGGGTAGCCAAACCAAACCAGATGTCTGTGCAATTATTTTGACAAGTATTTGGTGGTAGGGTTTTTTTTGGCCTGGATTATGATTCTTTCTCTAAAGTGTCCAAAGTCATCAGATAATATGATAGAGGACTTTTCTTCACCTTAATGATTAAATCTCTGAATAATATACATATATATGTATAATTATATAACACATAACAAATAAAGTGAAATATTATGATACAGTTGACATTTATTAAGGTCTGCCTGGGCACAGAGTACTGCCCTAGACTCTGGGTGAAATATAATGTTTATCACAGAAGCACAGCATTTAAAATTGAAAAGGACTTTAGAAGCCAGCTAGTTCAACCCTTTCATTTTAAAGATGGGGAAACTGAGGCTCAGATGAGTTCAATAACTTGCCTAAGGTTACACAGATAGCAGATGTTGGGCTGGAATTCAAAGAGGCCCTTTGATTAGGACTTCAATGTTCTTCCCACTAACAGGCAAGAGCAGTTCCCTGTTCTCGGGAAACTTATTTTGTAAGAGAAACAGAGATAAATGCACAAAGTTTATACATTGGTTATCAACTCTCTTTATTTACTTGTCAAAGCTCAAGTTAGGCCACTATCTTACATATAATAGAGTAATTGATTTTTGCATAAAGCTTTAAAATTTGCAAGGTACTATTAAAAGCATTTTTTTCATCCCTGCTCCTTTCCCTTTCCTGTCAAAGACACCATCTTTACTGCCTTTAGCCAAGCCTGCCTACTTTTTACACCCTCATAAGGTCTCACTAAGCCCCATTTGAGTTCCCTTCCTCCTCCAATTATACCCTGGAGTGCTCTAGGGTAAACTGAATGGGATTAAGGGATGGCCTCTGTTCTAAATTGTCTCCTTAAAATGTTACAAATTAAATCTAGGTAGGGTCATAGATTGAGTACTCAGTAAAACCTTGGAAATCCAACTTCCTCTTTTAAAGGAACTGAAGCCCAGAGAGGTGGAGTGAGTTAATAAACTGATCAGTGGCAAAGATCAGTATTTGATCTGCCACCTTCTGATGCCAAATCCAACACCCTTTGTATGATAGCATATTACCTTTACATTCACTGAGCACATTTTCCCCAGGGACATTTAATAGGTGTCTTAATCTAAGATACCGGTAAACTAATCCCCATTGAGATACACTGAGAAGATGGCAACTTTGATATGATGAGACATGGGACCTTATAAGAGTGGAAAGAGATGGTGATGGGGTAAACAGCTGCATGGAGGATTGTGTGGTTAGCCAGCAAAAGGACTTTGGGCACCAGGAAGATGGAAGAGAGAGTGCACTAGGAGTCAAGCCCAGCTGTCACATAATTTTTATTAGATACTATCACAATCATCATCCTTTGAGAAAGCTCTCTACATGTATAACTTTCTGTTCCTCACTTAATCTTCTGACCTCCAACCCTTTGTTCTGTTGTTTTTCATTCAAGTTCAACTCTTCCTGACCCCATTTGGGGTTTTCTTGGCAAAGACGCTGGAGTGGTTTGCCATGTCCTTCTCCACTTCATTTTACAGATGAGGAAACTGAGGCAAACAGGGTTAAGTGACTTGCCTAGAGTCGCATAACTAGTAAGTATCTGAGGTCAGATTTGAACTCAGGAAGATGAGTCTTCCTGAGTCCAGGAAAAGTGTCCTATCTGTTGCACCACCTACTCAAATACTAAAGTAATGTTAAAGTCCCCATTATCTTTACCCTGTAAGATCCTTTGCCTGATCTCATGCCATATGAGCACATGTAAGTAATTGGCTTCTGTGGCATGCTTTAATTTGAAGATTCTTTATTCTATGTATTCAATACATAAAAGCTTAACTGTGCCTAAAGAAAACTCTACTGGAGGGGGGTAGTAGAGAATTGGCGTAATGTGAATGCAGTAACTCAGGACAATCTGAGGACAGGGCAAGTGTTGTGGTGTAGAGAATAGTCCCACGCAAAATTCAATAATCCCAGGAAAAGGCAGCCCACTCTCCCAAAAAATCCTTTGGGAGCAATTACATTTGTACCTCCAGTAGGATCAGGAAGTAAAGCCCTGAGCAAATCCTTAAATGCTGATCTTGGACTGTGAGATATATCCATGATAAAGAAGGATCAAGGAAATGATTTAATAAATAGTTGTAATTTAAACTATTTTCATATTGACAAATATCACATTTGATAAGTATTTCAATACATATGCACTTTTATATTCAGTATTGCAATTTGGTTTAGAGCTGATCTTTACCCAAAGATCAATATTTAAGGAGCTTGTTTATCTGTTTCAGCCCCCAAAACATTGTTTGGCCAAAATAGTGTGAGGGGAAATGACCTGGTTTGTTTTTCAGCCAATGGGAGGAGGAGTTAAGTTGTTTTTCGGTACTGTGAACATAGTTTCTAAGGCAAAAAGACTTAGTCCTTGGGCACCACCATGGGGGGAAGAGTACAGTGCTTCCTTCCCTGGAGGATAGACTTCATTGCTTCCTTCCAGGACTTTGCCTCCAGGTATTGTTGAACCTGAAAACAATAATGGAAAATTATAGAGTTAAAAGATGAAGGGGAAGTTGGAATCCAGAGGGAGTAGGGTTGGCAATATGGGCAATAATCACCTCAAGGCTCATTGATTTGCAGGGAGAGATGGCTGTCCCACATAATAGTAAAGTCTAAAGTCTAAAAGTCTAAAGACTATAGATTTGGGGAAGCTGGATTGTGGATAGTATGGGGAGGAACTGTATCAGATGATATGATATATATGAATCATAAAAAAGGTAAACAATCAGTTTTGTTTCTGTTTTGAATGGGGGATGTCAATTGGGGCTCCTTCAATGCTCAGTTACTATTCCTCATATAGGTGACCAAATATTTTAGGGACCTCTGGTCACAATATAAAACTACTGTTATACTGGAGGCAGAGAAAAGAATACTGGTTCTAGAATTAGATTGAAATTCCTTGATTCATTGATTAAAATTCTGCCTCTGACTTTCCTACCTGTAGTACCATGGGCAAGTCATTTAACCTTGCTAAATCTCAAGTTTCCTCATCTATAAAAGAAAAAGATTAGACTAAATAACCTCTGACATCCCTGTTAGCTCTATGATCCTTCATAGTGTTATAAACTTTGCAAAAAAAATTTTACATACATTTTTCATTCCAGACTCCCAACAGCTCCATGAGATAAGTACTGTAATACCAAATTCAGATTAAGAAATTGAGGCCCAGTAAGGTTAAGTAACTTGCCATGTTTGCACAGCTAATAAACATCAGAGAAAAGAGTCAAACTGAATTTTACTCCCCCATTTTGCAGATTAGGGAGTTGAGACCCAGGGAGTTAATTTGATTTGCCCAGGGTCCGATAACAACTGCCTAAGGCAAGAGCCAAACTCAATTGTCCCAACTCTAAATTCAGTGTTCTATCCAGTATAACAAACTGCCCTTCAAAAACCACATGCACACAAATGATTAAAGAGCATAAGGAAGATGCAAGGTTTGTTCTTGGCTAATGGTAACTTATGTCTCCAATCTTCAAACTGAGATGTTCCCAACTCCTAACCCCAATGCTCTGTTCACAGCACTACAACCCAGTGCTGCTTCTGACTATGCCCAATGTGGGTATGACTAACAAAGGCCTGGCTTCCCTGCTAGATTCTTGTTGCCCTGTCTCTCCTTCAATGAGTGAGGAGGTTTCTGCTGAGTCAAAATCTCCTGGCTAGAGGTTAGCTAGTTGTGGCCTGGGAGTTGTAACACATTATATTTGCCCAGGAAGCAGAACATATTTATTTACTCATATGTGTGCTTTTATATATAAATAACTCTGAACTAAAGGATCTTAGGTTTCCATGATTTTAAGTGAATTATTATTGATCCTGCTAGTCACACTTGCAGAGAGAATGAGAGAGACAGAGAGAGCAAGAGAGACAGAGACAACAGACAGAGAACTAGCAGTCTACTTTGTTCCTAAAGAAGTATTCAAAATGAGGAGCCAGCAGGCAAAGGGAAGGATTTTCTAATTTTATTCCCTTCTCCTTCTGCTTACATTAATGTCATTGCATTTACTTCTTATTAGGTCCCCTCTGGTCTAGCATTTAGTGGGAGATAAAAACTTAGTATGGTTGAGCTACAGTTCCTGCTTGAATATACCGGAGGGAAATCTTTCCCTGAACTACAGGTCATAGTCAATACAGATCAACACAGGGCCTCAATGGATTAGTGACTTTTTAAGCAAACAAATCTCTAGCTTTGTAATTCAGAGCTGCAGTTAGGAGGCAAATCAAGTAAGAGAACCAGGTAGAACTTAACCCCACTGACATCTAAGGCACTATATTTGTTGCTAGGATTTACACCATCAACAAAATAAAAATAAAGAAGGGGCTCTAGAAATGTTTACAAAGCACCTGTATATTATCAGCTATCTGTACAGTCTGGCTACTAAAAAGGAGAGAGCCAACAGATATGAATTTCAGGTAATGATATGAGAGTGGTGACCTTGCCCCAGGTGGACACACACCTGGATGACTGCTTGTCCTAGATGTTTTACTTGGGATTCTGGTCCAAGTATATACTGGACTACATATGGTCCCTGAGATCCCTTGCAACTTCAAAATTCTAATGCCACTAGGGATACCTAGGGAGATAATGATTTAGATTCTAACTAATGAAGACAAATTTGTTACTAGTTTGTAAGCAATAGTCCCTACATTCTTATTAACAAACATAGAATCATAGCTGTAGAACCAGAAGTAACCTCTGATTTTAATAAATCAATGTTCCTTCCAGAGTACCATACTGTATCCAAAATATCTTAATATTCCTTCTACATCTCTTTAAGGATTATTCGAAAAAGGTGCACTTTAGGAAAAATTGGGATGTGATCATTGAAATAGAAAATAAAACATTTTAGTTTAGTCTCAAGAGACCAGAAACTAGTTCCAAATTGCTGGCAGAAAATTTCATACAGATATGCATTTTGTCTCTTGGTCATTCTCTTAACTAGTTTTAATGTTGTTTTCTATTTTTCTGTGCAAGTATGTTTCTACCAGTGTGCTGAGCCACTTGCCTTTGGGATTTTGCCAGTTTCCTGGTGTTTTATGTCTGGCTTATCTTGCTGGTCTCATTTAAAAGATTAGGGTATGTTGGGCTCTGGTTTTTGTTTTCATTTATAGCTTTGAGTACCCTGTCAACTTGCAGTAATATTTAAGAGTGATAAATAATATAAAGAAGAAATATAAACCAGACAGTCAAGTATTAAAATGGGGCAGCGGGTGGGTGGGGTAGAGAGGCTGTAAAAAGCCTGAAATGTTTTATTTTATTTTATTTTATTTTTTGAGAAAAGGGATGTTTGATGAGAGCCTTCTAAGTGTATTTTATGCAGGAATGAGAGTCCAAGCTTAACATAAATTAATAAGATCTTCCTAGCTTCTGTTTGAAACTGATGTAAAATTGATAGAAGTCTAACTATAGATTTGCAAAGGATGGTTAAAAAAGACAGAAATGTTACAGAATCATAGAATTATAAAAGAGTTGTCAGGCTTGTACTCTAATGTGCTTGTGCAGGAATTCTCTCTATAATATCCCAACAAGTGGTCACCCTGTTAAATCCTAAACCTCTACAAAGGATAGAAGACTCAGTAATTCCAGACACAGTCTTATTTACTTTGGGATCATTTTAATTGTTGGGGGAAAACTATCAGGAGACTTTCTCTAACAATTCTATTCATGATTCAAAGCAAATGTGGGGAGATCAAAGGCTTTACTTTATGTGACCAAGGGAAAGAAATACTCCTTGCTAAAAACCCATAAACCTTTGTTAATGCCGTCATTCTTCAGTACCCAGTCCTGTAAAACTGTTGAGCCATATGGCAAAGACCTTGCCATATGTTCTTTTTCAAGTCTGTGGATCTCTCAGTCTGAGTCCCACAGTGGAGGTATTTGAAAGATGAATGAATCCCCTATAGTCCTCCCTACAGACTGCCACCAAAAAGTCATTAGTAATAAGGTCATTTGGAGATCTGATATAGGATCATGGGTTTAGAGGTAGAAAGGATCTTACAGGTCACAGAACCCAATCCCCCCCATTTTTTGCATGAATAAATTGAGTCCTTGAGATGTTAAGTGATTAAGATGGTATTCAAACTGCCAACTTCCTGACTCAAAAGCAATTCTCTATCCATTGAACCAAGTTGTTCTTCTAAAAGCATTTACACAGTGAGTTATTTGCTCCTTTCCCTTATCCCAAAGGGATGATGCAAACAGATTTAGTGATCTATACTCACTTTACCTCAGCAGAGCAGAGTGAGCTGTATTTCTGCACAGAAAGTGTCCCCCAACCAACAAAGACAGATGGGCACAAAGGTGGGGCCACTAAAATATGGCAGCAGAAGAATCCCATTTATCATGGGACCTAACATGGCAGCAAATGATGACAATTCACCAAGTCAAAGCAACAAGCATTTATTAAGCATGACAAGTACTTAATAGATATGACAGATATTGTGTGCAAGGGTCTATACTAAAGATTTCTGCAAACAAAATAAGTTGAAGTAGAAATAGAAAACCTTTCAACTTTCAAATATAGACCTAGCCACAATCCTGTCATTAAGTATTTTAGAATCAAGCAGGACATCCAGAATGCCTTTCACCCTGGGTTGCAGGCATTCATTTTTCTTCTTCCAGAGCTGAAGGAGGAGTATGTGTACTCTGCAGCACTCCAAGTCCTTTGGCACTCCTTATTAAAGGCATTAAAGAAGGTCTGGCCCCAAAGCACCATGAATCTTAGAACTAAAACTGAGCCACTTCATAGATTTCCCCAGAGCAAAGTCCCCATTTCTAGAGAACAAAATTGTACTGTCCCCTGGGTGGGTGAGTAATTTTCAAAACAAAATAGAAATTGTAGCATGCTATGATTTTGAAATGCGCAAACTAAAGTGAAATCTTGGTCACAAGTTTCCTGGTACAATTGGATGTTCCCAAAGATATATTCATTCCTAAATGAATGACTAAAATTCGTGACTAAATGACCAGTAAGAGAGGAGGTCTTCTCAGAGTGAAAGTGTTTTATTTTGTTCTGTGTTAAATTGGCCAGATTATGTAATTTGGCATTGATAGCCTTGTTTGTTCTTAAACACGAACTGTGACAACTGTGACCTTATACTTTTGTCTCTGTCATGCAGTGAACACCTTGTGATTGGTCTACCCCTTAGATATGAATTTTGGGGATCCTTATCCTAGATATGTGTGTGTAAGTATTTGTGATACTTCTGTAATTAGCACTAACTTACTCCCCAGGAAGGAGGATTTGAGGCAGGGGAGGGTAATCGTACACTCATCACCCTCTCTGTTTAAGAAAAAGAACATTGGTGAGTCCAAGGAGAATCTTCCGGAAATAAGTAAAGCTGAAAGACAAATTTATCAGGCCTTCTGGGGAAAGAATCAGAACAGATGATCTAGCCTAGTCAGGGTCCTCAAGGTTCAAAAACACAGAGGGCTAGTTGGTGGCGTGATTACAATTGGTTTCTGAAACATGAATGAAAAATCTCCTCCAGGTCTAGAATGTTCCTTGTAAACCTATGGCATCAGACACTAATGATGAGTTTTGAACATTCTAATGATAGCAAAAAGAAGATAATTACCAACATTATTTGATGAGGCAGCAAAGGGATGTGCTGTTGCAGGATCCAAGGTTGATAAAGAACATCTGTGTCCTTGTTTTCATTGCCAGGATGTTTGAACATGAGAAAAGACCAAAATAAAGCTAGGCAATAGGATGGAAAACAAGCTTCATTGGTTCTGTTCTTAAATGCTGTTGTGTTTTATGCCTCTTCAAACTGAGGAAAACAAGGCTCTTTGGAAACACTATTAATTGTTCTTCTTTCTAAACAAGAGTTCCAATCTGAATTGTGGTATCACACTGGGAAGGTGAGAAGCCAGTTATGAAAGACATTGTTAACCATACTATATCCGTTGGTGGGGATTAAAAAGCATTATTGAAGTGGGCAGGTTTTTGGAAGCTGATGTATCATAATCATTTTCTGGGAAATGCTGTCCATTTATTCAGATAAAATAAAATCTATAGTTAGTATATAAACTCCTTGATGGTAGAGATTTTAATCTTATAAAACTTTACTTCTCCCACCTTGTTGAATAAGTTGTTATAACTGATATTCAATTAAGTGGATATTGAGTGAGTATTTAATCAAAGAGTTGAGTAGAATGGAAATGATTGTTACCACATAGAAGATGAATAATAGTAGAAGCTACTGCAACAGCACTAGAAAGGCAAGAGGAAAGAAGGAGAGGATAGGACCGGATCACATAGGCTCTAGAATTCTAAATCAAGGAGTTTGCTTTTCATCTGTGATTAATGGGGAGCTATTAAAGACCTCTGACCAACAGAGTGGCATGAGCGCATTTTTTCTTTAGGAAAAATAATCTAAAATGAAGTCCTGAGAATGTTAGTCTCTACCTACTCCAGACCACAGGTCCTACTTCTACCCCAGTATCTGTAGCTACCAACTGGGTAACCAACTACTATGGGGAAGAGGATGGTGATCCCCACAAATGTCCAACCAACTGCCATCCACAGGGCAGGCAAGTTAACCTAGCTGAACCAGCAAAGAGAAGAGACAGAAATATCATGTATCAGGTATCTCAACCCCCCCACTACCATCTTAATCAAAATCTTTACTAAGACCCCAATGAAGACAGTCCAGGACCCTTAATCCAACAACCCTGGTAATATGAATACCTCCCAGATCACTAACCCTGCTTCCTTTCTTAACCCTAAAGCCATCATGGAGGGGGAGCAATACATTGGAGAGAAGGAGGCCATCTACCTCACCATCAACAACATCCTCAACACCAACCATGGACAAAGATCTTTAAAAACTGCCGCACACCAGTGGTCCTGCTTTCTGCCCAGTCCCTGTAGCCATCATCCCAGAAAGCAACTCCTTCAGAGATGTGACCTAGCAACTTCTTATATACGTGTTAAAGCCAATGCCTCTTCAACAATCTAGGACAACAGCTGAAGGACCATAGTACCTTTCCATTCATCAGAGTGCTAATTTTCCAATGAAACCTCATATACATGTTATCTACCCAATTAGAAGATAAGCTCCTTGAGATCAGAGATAGTATCCACTTTTCTGTGAGTGTCCCCTGCTTCTCACAGTGCTTTGAACATAGTGAGGACTGAATGAGTAATTATTCATTTGTCTTTAATAGCTGGTATTTATATGTGTCTTTTAGGTCTCTAAAACGCTTCACATATTTTCATTTCACTCTCATGAAAACTCAGCAAGATAAATATTATTATTATGTTCATTTTACAGAGAAGAAAACTGGGTCTCAAAAAAGTTAAAGTGAATTCCTCAGGATCATATAGCTAGTGGCTGAGGTAGCATTTGGACTTAAGCTTCCTGGCTCAAAATCCAATATTCTATTTAATATGCCACCTAATTAGTCTGGAAGAGATGTATAATATGGATTGGAGCTAAGAGTGCCTGTTATCTTTTCTGTAGACACCTGTTCTCCAGCCCCACTATGGCTTTCTTACAAAAACTTGGAAAAAGCCAACAGTGCCACCAAAATTGAAAGAGCTTTATGAAGAAACTTTGTGAAGAACAGCAGAGATAAAGGAGTTGCCATTTATGATTTTGACAGGTAGAAAATACCTTGGTTTGAGAGTCATAAAATGTTTTTAATGACAGTATTTCCGTTAACTAGATATACAACAACTTAATGTCTCTGAATGTTATTTTCATCATTAGTTGAATTGGATATGATTCGTGTGATTAGAAACTCCTATGCCTCTCCCTCTCCACCTCCATTTGTTATCTCTGTTCTGAATTGGCCACTTATAATGGTGCTGATTGGGAGATAGGAGATGGAACAATTTGTCCCACAGGGTGATGAGAGTTTAGAAGGTTCAATAGCTACATTGAGAAGAAGATAGGACTGACAAACAGAAAAATTAATTTAATTTGTCACTGTTGAAGTGGAGTTATGGATATATATGACATTTAAGGGGTTATGCTGGCATCAGTAAATGGAGGAAGTCATGGGAAACTAGTTAAAAATTAAAAAATCCAACTTTGACACTCAAATAAGTCTTGGTCCAATCACTTTGATTGTGGTTGTTGTGTTTATCCTTTGTTTTCAAAGAGGACCATGGCATCGGGGAAATGATGACAAGACTTGCAGTTGACTTTGATTTCAGTGAGAGAGGCCTGTACAAGGTTTCACTTTCTCCTCCAGAGCCATCTGGATCCTGTGACCAGATATTCACCAGGATGATTGAAGATGGCCCAGGATGCAATGGGAGGCCCTGGCCCTTTTAGGCTAAGGTCTTTTCAGGTACTGACTTAGAGTGAGGTAACGCTCATTCAGTGAATAGGCCTTTTTTAAAAATGAGTGAAGGGATAGCCCCTTTAATTATATAAAAAAGAAAAAAAAAATCAAGCTGGGAGGGGAAGACCCTTAGGGTTTCTGTTCCAAAGAGAAACAGTTACCTTTGACATTCACAGTAAACCTGGAGGACCCAAAATACAGCTATTAAATGGAGCTTGGTCAGGGGACCTATTGTTGTTCAATCTATGCCCTTCAGAGTGAACTGGATTTAAGGTTTTGTGAAAGGCAGGCGGGGAGGGAGGGAGGGAGGAAG
>CM053585.1:122290414-122309592 GCA_028646515.1 Pseudochirops corinnae | reverse complement strand
ACGTGACCACATTCAGCCTATTAGGGAACAGAGTATACTTTCAAATCTGGGAAGGTTCTCAGAGTCACGTAGCCACTTTAGCAAAGGGCCTAGGGGCAGGGAAGATCTTCAGATTCCCATAACATGAACCCATTACCTAGCTCCTAGAGAACTATAGAATCTCATAGCTGGATGGGATGTTAGAGAAGGTCACTTTCTTGTTATAAATAAAGCTAGGCCAAGATGAGTAGTTAGGCTAGGTATCTCCATCTAGGGTAAAACATGCAGGGGATGAAATGAAGAATGTGTTTAACAATTGTTTTTGGTTCATACCTGTGATTTTATACATATATAGAGTTCTTGGTATGCAAGTGCACTTTCCTAAGGCAGATCAGTTCCTGATCCAGAACTTATTGTTTTGAAGATTTGCCCAGTCCAACGAGAGTTAAAGCATTTTGCCCATTTGCCCACACACACCCATAGTATGTGTCAGAAGCAAAACTTGAATGTAGGCCATGCTGACTCCAAAGACAGTCTATTCACCATGCTATTCTTTCACTTTTAAGCCTGCTTTTTGTAAATGCTCATATCTTAATGCCAGAAAATTCTGCCATGCATGGTATGTAGATATTTATTTTCAGAAAGTCAAATCTTTTGGGTTACAGTAAACACATAAATCCTCTGGGAAGCAACACCCATACTCTACAAGGAGACAAAATTGTGAGACAAACTTGATTTGATGGGGTATAATTTTCGAACTTTGACTAGAGCATAATTAGGGTGCTACTGGAGTTACCTCTTAGCTGCCACAATTGAATCAAGCAATCATGTCTGAAATCTCTACAAGAGGTTTCTGCTGATTCCCTCCTGCCCAGTTACTAGCACAGTCCTTTTTTTCCCACGAAATTACCTTGTATTTCCTTTTTCTTTGTTTTTTTTTTTTTTTTGCATATATGTTGTACCACCTAAGCACCCCATCCCAACCAGCAAAATATACTTTCCTTGAGGACAAGGACAATCAATCATCAAACACGATTAAGAGTCATGAACTGGGAATACAATAAAAAACAAAAATCAGTCCTTTCCCTCAAAGAGTTTAAACTGTAATGAGGAAGACAAAAACGAATACAGGTGCATGAATATTTGTGCATATACATATACATTAGTATGAATATGTGTTTAGATATGTGTATATGTATAAACTTATTAAGATGTGTGTGCATGAACATATATAAGTACATATATAATACATACAATTGAATAAATATATATGATTTATATTTCTATATAAAAATGTATTTCTGTATCTAAACTATCTACATTTATATCTGTAAATATACGTATCTATCTGTTAAGTAGGTATAAAGTTACCTTAGAAGTGAAGGCACCTGAAGGATGGGCGAAAAACAGGAAAAGTCCTATGTAGAATGAGGCATTTGTGTTGAATTTTGAAGGAAAAAAAAGGATTCTGAAAGTCAGAGGCAAGAAGGGTGAGCATTCAAGCCTAAAAGGACAGTCCCACTAATCCTAAATTCTTATTGCTGGCAGTTTTAACACAAGGCACAAGGTCAAAAGAATATAACTCAAATGTTGTCCCTCAAAAGAGATTCCATTTTTATCTTTTTTTCAATATTGGTTAGTTTTCTCTTTGCAAACTGGATGAGAGTTCGAGGTTTAAAAGGAAAAAAAAGTCCTCTTTATACTTCTGCCAAATCTCAGCTTTGCTAATGACTATTATCTACCCCCCTGCCCTTTTTTCTTTTTCTGCTCTGCAGACTAATAAAGCTGTGGCCAAGGGTGACTTCCACCAAGCCAGCACCAGTTCCCGACGGGCACTCTTCCTGGCTGTGCTCTCCATCACGATTGGAACTGGCCTCTACGTGGGAGTGGCTGTGGCACTGATTGCCTATCTCTCCAAAAACAATCACTTATGAGCCTCTGGCAAAGGGAGTAAGAGGGAAGAACTCAGTGGATGAAGAGAAACCAGAGCTGAGCTGATGGTGAGAAGATGATCCCTGATATGAGGGACCAGGAAGACAAACCCATGTGATAGTGTTCATTATGAATCACAAAACAACTCCATAAAGCCCTGAATTTTTCTATCTGCATTTTATTTTCTTTCTTTTTGACCTTTTAGAAGTCTTTTGCACCATTGTGCTGAGCAGGAAACAGGAGAACTGAATACTTTTAGAAAGAAGACTCCAGCAATGATCCCAAACTGTGAGGCACCTCTGGTTTGTTTCTGGCTGGCTAATGAATACTGTGTCTACATAGCACTCATAAGAATCACTGATAACAATGATAGTGATAGGCAAATGGAAGAATGACTTTATTTTGTGGACTATAGGGTTCCAAAGACAGAGAGTGCAAGGGATACACCATGATTTCATATTGGCACTGCTTGATCCCTCTTGCACACCTTTGATACCCCCCAAAGAAAATGATAGACAAAAATTATCTCCCTGTCTTCTTAAGCTGGGGGTGAGGGGCTAGCCAACCCTTCAGGGCCTGTCCCCAGCTGACACTACCCCATGAGCCAGCCCAGCCCCAGAATGCAGGACCAGAATAGCATGGAATCTGTCTTCATTCCCACCACTGCTTCTTCTCCATGGTGACTACAAAATAAGGCCATAATGGGCCTCCTCTGAGAGTTTTTAAGTCAATGAGAGACCAGGTGCTTCTGTGAAAAGAGGAGAATTGGCAAAGAAAGGACTGAACCTAAATAGGAAAGAGGAGCAAAGCATCCTTCCTATGGACTCCTCCCTGTGCACAGCTGAGCCGAACACAAGCATTGTAACCTCACGGCAACAGAGCTTACCAACCCCAAGACTGGAGACTCAGCCTCAGAATGAAGAAATATTGGGACATTTATTTTCTTTGCTTTGTTGTCACTCGCCTCAATGATAAGCAGTGTACCTAGCTATCTTGTGAAGGAGTTGAGCGCTGTCCTCACTTTGTTGACTAAATGAATAGCTTATTTTCTCTTCATATTTTTTTTAAAGTAGCAATCATTGCTTCGTGTTGCTCAGTTTATCAGATGAATGCTGAGAAAGTAATAATCACAGCCATTTTAATACTGTTTCATGTCTATTTTCCCAGTGCTATTTATTTAACAAAAAATATCTTTTAGGATCATTGCTTTGATCTTTTCTTTTGGGTTTGTTTCAAGCAGTTGACTCTAATTCTTAAAAAAAAAAGAACCTTTAAAAATATTACTAACCTTCTACCACTTGAAGGAAATGTGCTAAGTAAGCTATCTCTATTAAGGCCAGAATCCCAAATTTCTCAGCTTTATATGGTAACATCAAAATCATCAACTTGACCTTAATGACTCACAAACACATAAAATGATTTCTCTATGGAAGTAAGCAATTTCCCCCAACAAATTTCACTTCCTTATTTGTCCTAGTTCTACTAAATATCAATAATTCTCATACTTGAGCACCTCAAGGTTATGGAGAAAGACCAGGTGGTACAGTGGGTAAAGTGATTTTGGGGTCAGGAAAACCTGAAGTTAGCTCCTACCTCTGAGAACTGTGTGACCCTTAATAACCCACTTAACTCCTCAGTGCTATAGAGACAACTCATTAAGACTCTAAGTTGTCAGTTTATACCAATCAAAGGAGATTCCACAACCTGAAATGACCACATTGATGAAATAACAAGTTTAGTCAAATATATACACATACATATGTTTATACATATATATGCATATATACATAAAAATATACATATCTACTTCACTTATCTGTGTATGTGTATATATATATATATATATATATATATATATATATACACACACACACACACACACACACATAAGTGAATATATTTAAAGGTCTATCAGATTAAGTGATATATGATGGACTAAAATCATAATCCAAACAGTTCAATAGCCTGGTTGTCCCCTCTGGTATCAATGTTTAAAGGTAAGGAGCAGTTAGGTGGCACAGTGGGTAGAGCACCTTGCCTTGAGTCAGGAGGACCTGAGTTTAAATTTGACCTTAGATACTTATATGTGACCATGGGCAAGTCATTTAACCCTGATTGCCTCAAAAAAAAAAAAGGTTAGGGGTGAACTTAAACAATCTTATTTTGTCTATGATTATCAATTCATCTTCAGAGTATCTTCCTTGGGTCCATTATTCATAGTAGATGAGCCTGAGTTCACCTGATTCTTATCTGTAATGTTTTAGTAGACTCAGATCCTTTTCCTTTTCAGCTTTCATCTTCCCCTAATTTAACTGTTTTCCCTAATCTTTCAAGTCATTTATGGTTGCCCTTTTCTAGATTTTCTTTAACTCTGTAGTAGTTCTTTGAGATATAAGGACATGAAAAAGTAAATTGGGCATGAATATACCATGATTTTGCC
The DNA here is from genome assembly GCA_028646515.1 of Pseudochirops corinnae. Lineage (NCBI taxonomy): Eukaryota > Metazoa > Chordata > Mammalia > Diprotodontia > Pseudocheiridae > Pseudochirops > Pseudochirops corinnae. Next base: position 122,305,241 of record CM053585.1, on the reverse strand, counting down.
AAGATCAAAACATGAACGAAGAAAATCAGAAGAAAGTTTTATATTCTGGTGGCTCAAACAGCTCCCAAGGGCTAAGCCATTCTATTAAATTCAATACAGAACTTTGAGACACCTACAATGTGCAAGGTCCTATGCTAGTCACTAGGATATAGATACACATACACACAAAAGTTTTTGCCCTCCAAGAACTTACATTCTAATGAGGAAATGCAACATTCACACAATATATTATGAGTAATACAGAAGAGAGCAGGGAAGCTGATTAACTATATACCTTTCAGAAGGGCAGCCTGCAGTGAGAGATTAGAGTAGGTCACCTCTAAGGGCCTCCCTCTCCCCAATTCTAAGACTCTTCTTTAGGTAGCTGCTAAGTCAGTCCAGAAGACAACTCAATAACAGACAAAATGTAAAGAGACATGGATGAAGTTAAAGAACATTTTCATGGGGAGTGGGAACAGTAAAAGAAAGTCAAATGCCTGATAATCACATACAGAAGCAGTCATTTTATTATACGTACATATGTACATATATACATACATATATATGTATATATATGAGACAGACATATAACAAAAATGTCTCCTCACATTAAGAAATTTCCATATTAACAAACTCTCCAGGATGATAAATGAATGAGCAAAATTTCTCTATATAGCATATACTCTGTCTTTTAGATCCTTCTATCCCAACATATCTTATTCTACAAATTCCTTTCTCTCTCTCTCTCTCTCTCTCTCTCTCTCTCTCTCTCTCTCTTTTTGTTTCTTTAAACCCAGAAAAAGTGTTTACATTTGGATATATACAATCACCCTGTGACTTTGCACCGAAGAAAAAATTTGGCTTGGTGGAATTTCAGGAATAGTGGTTTAGAGTCAGAGAACCTGGGACCTGAGTTGAAATCTCAACTACTGCTACTAACCACCTGAGTGATCTTGGACAAATCATTTTTCTTGATCTTATTGGATTTGCATGTAAACTGAGGACATTGGATTAGATCCTTCCTTATAGAGGTCACATGACATAATCACAATTTCTCTTTATTGGATCCCTTAAATATACCTGCATTAGAACATTTTTAAAGTGCTTGAATGACACACAGCTCTGAGCATAGCTTTCCATTAGGATGCACATTTGCTAAGATGCTTTCAATTGACAAAGTACTTGAGTTATGATTTTGTGAAGTGTTGCAGAGGGTGTGAACTCTGTCTCCTGTTGCTGACATAACAAAAAGGGGTCTTCAAATATAAATTAATTACCATTACAGTAAGATAACTTACGTGCTTAACCTTAGAATACATGTAGTGGATGAAGGATTAGGAGCAGAGGTAGGGTTCTTCATGTTTCTTTTTCTTGTCTTTCTTGTTGTTATTTGTTTGTTTTGTTTTTGTTTGCTTTTTACCTGGGCCTTAGAGTCTCTTCCAAGAATCAAAGTTCCGATGGTAAATGATCCAACCTCTTTATTTGCTACAAAAAAACCTGGACACAGCACAACAGACAGGTATCTAGTCTGTAGCAAGGCTCCACACTACAGAGGAACAAACCAATGAGTATACATTTTCCTTTCCTCCAAAGTACCAGGGTTACTTCTTTGTACTCTGAAGTATGCAAAAATGGTAGAAAGACTATATGACTATAAAATGCCCTATGGGTTATTTTTGTGTATTTGTTTTACTTCTTAAAAAGAAAACAACTACTTCAGAGGTGAAAAGGCAGCAGAGAGTTCTTCTCCTTGTGCTCTTGATGGACATTTCCACTTTCTTGTTGGCAAATGTACAGTTCATAATGCAGGCTTGGCCTTGGAAGACCTACAGAAAGTACAAGTTGGTATAAACATGGGGTTGCCAATAAATACAGGGACTCACTTTGCTCTGTGGACAAGAGTCCACACAAAGATGCAGTGAATAATGCCATAGAGGAGCTGGCTCTGATAAAAGACAAGAGAAAGCCCTAGGAAAATTTGTAGAGCCAATAAATCAAACTAGCTCCAATCAAGTTCCCCCTTGCCTTAGTACACTAGCCCATCAATCTCATTCACATGGATCTTTGAATTTTAAGTGACTTAATTAAACAACCTCCCAATTTGCCAATGTCAGTTAGCACTCACTGTTCCCTCACCTCTCTAGAGGATACAGACTAAACTTTGAGAAATGACCTATAATGAGGAAGCCATGCTTGGGTCTGCCCTCTTTGGCTTGCAATCACTGGCAGGGTCAAGTGTGAATGACCAAATCGTCTATTTGTCAGAGACATTGGTGGCAAATGATGCCTAAAACTGAAGACTGGGCAGTAATTGAGGATCTCTTGTGACTTTTTGTGGCTTTCTTCCCCCCCAAAAAAAAAATTACTGATGCTTTTTCTTTTAACACCAAAGTCATTTTTTGCACTTTTCCCATCTCTCCAATATCAGTGTAGGGGATGGAAGTGGGGAGAATTGCAGGCACTGGGGAGAGTGGCAGGAAGGAGGAAGAATCCTTCCATCTACTAAAAGAAAACAGTTATTCAAAACTAACTGACACAAGAGCTCATTTGTCAGAGTATACCAAGTATATAACAACCAAGAGTCATTAACCAAGAATATTGTCATAAATAGGGTCACAAGTTATACACCCAGATCTGGAAAGGTCCTTAGACATCATGGAGCCCCAAGCCCTCATTATATAGTCATGGAATTTGAATCCCAGAGTGCAGGGTAAAAATAATTTGCACAAGGTCACACAAGATAATAACAAAATTTGAATTTGAATTCAGCTACTGTGACTCCAAGTTAGATGTTCCTACTACCCCACAAGGCTATATGAGATGGAACAAAAATGTGTCAAAGGAGAGTTCCACAGTACTCAAAGAAATCTTTAAAAAGGAACAAACATCTTTAGCTGGATTGAATTGGGATGAGGAGAGAAATCGGGGAAGACTTCATGAAGGAGATATTCCTTGTGATGAATCTTAACACAAGTGATCCAAATTGGTCCTACCCTTCAAATCGCATGTCACATTTAAACCTTTACCAGTGGTTCTCCAGCTAGAAGCAAGCAAACTGAGTGCTACCATGGTGGCATGACCTTACTTCTATCAATATCATACATGTTCAGGCCCCCCTTAACAGCCTTTCTCTGTCCTGGAATCCTTCCTTTCCATGCTTGTTGGGTAAGACAAATAATTTCATGTCCTTTCACCTCAAGCAGAGTTAGCACAAGACAGAGAAAAGACCACTGGCTCTGGTTTCAAGAGACCAGAGATATAGTTCCAACACTTTCACTAAATAGATGGATAAATTTGAACCAGTCACCTACCCACTCCAAGCCTCAGTTTCTCCATCTGTAAATAGTAATAACTAACATTTACATAGTGTTTACTATGTGCTAGACACTATGCTAAGTACTTAATTATTATATCATAAAAATCTTGGGGAAACTGAGGCAAGATGAAGTTAACTGGATCACACAGCTAGGAAGTGTCTAAGGTCAGATTTAAATTCAAGTATTCCTGATTCAAGATCCAATACTCTATCCATTTCACTACCTAGCTACCCCTAAATAAAAGAGGAAAGACCTGAATTTAGTTATTTTGATTGAGAGGGAGAATGGTATAGTGAATAGGTCAAGAGACTTAGAATCAGAAAGACATCACTTTAAACTCCACACTAGGCATTACTATCTGTGTGACCCTGGGCAATGTTACCTAGGTAGAGAAAGAATACACTTAGTAAGCGTTTACCATTTTCCAAGAACTATTCTAAAGGGTGAGAATACAAATATAACTCTGCAAAAGACAGTCCCTGCTCTTGAGTAGTTTATGCACTATTAGAGGAAGATTTAATTTAAAGAGAAATTGGAGGGGTGGAAAGAGAGATGAGGCAAAAGGGAAGGCAGAGTTGCTAGTGAGGAAGGAAAACCATCAGGTGAGTAAATTCAGCTGGGAGTCAAGCAAGCATTGCTAGGGTCCTTCATGTAAAGGCAGTCCTGGCCAAGGATTGACCTATCGGGAGAGCTAGCCCCAGGATGGAGGCATTTCAAAGGGAGTAAAGCTGCTAGTGAGAAGGTATAACAGTCTGCCTTGCTGAGTAACAGTTTTGAGCAAATTTACAACCAACCACATTCTTGGAGCTAGGATTTGTAGGAGTACAACAAAAAAGAAAATCTCCAGTGGCTTAACTTCATCTTTAGTTTTGCTGATAAGTTCAGTGTAATGGGTGCCTGGCACATGTGTAGACAGCATCAATTTGCTAAGATGGTGTCATCGACCTGGAAGACACTAGTGAGTTGTTTGGGAGAGATTGGAAGAGTGGAGAATGCAAGAACATTGTGTGTTAGCCTACCACAAAAGTGAGGAATCTTTCTCCATTGACTACATAGACAGCATTGTCTAAAATCCCCTGAATAATTCCAGTCAGATCTCCTGCAGCATTTGTATTCAGGGGAAATGACCCCCTCAACCACAAAAGGTAACAAGTGGGAGGAGTCTCTTTAATGAGGAGCTTGATGTCTCTGAATTCCCTTCCAATTTTATGAATGATCCTATAAACTTCTAAGGGACCTTCTAGCTCTAACCACATTCTGAATTGATTCTTTTTCATTCACACAAGGCCAAAGGTCTGCCTTCTGGGAGTTTAGAGTCTAAGGCGACACTGACACAGATTCCAAGGGCTTACTCTGATGACCACTAAATAAGTACATAGATGAAATAATTGACGTCCATATTTTACAAAAGAGGGGTCTGTATTTATGTTGCTTTAAAGAGAGGGCAAAATTATAACAACTTCTTACATGGAAGAAGATTTGGCCTGGAAGAAGGCTCCAAGAATGATAAAAGTAAATCTTTTTGACTTAAAGTGGGTAGTCTGGATAATTGAATAACAATAGATTTAGAGTTGGATGGGACTTTGGAGATCATCAAGTCCAACCCCATTCATTTTATAGATGAAGAAATTAACACCAAAAGGGCGAATTGATTTGCCTAGGGCCACTTTTCCTAGCAGCTCTTGGAGGTGAGATTTAAATTCAGATCATCCTGATTCCAAGTCCAGTGCTCCAACCTGTGGTGTCGACAGTGCTTAATAATCAAAAAGGAAATCATAGTCAGGTGGTTTGTGATGTCATGGAGAAAGATTTGATAATAGAATTTGGATTCAATCCACAATGCATAATCAACCCCTCAGTCAATAGGCATTTATGAAGAACATACTCAACTGTGTGCATGTCAAAAACCCACTTTTGGGGAAGCTCTGCTTTCTACTTAACATGGTCAGTGAAGGAGGGAGGTGGATGAAATTGCAGTGACCTACTGAAACATGTTGGTATTGCCCAAGATGATAAGCAAATGATTCCCCAAAGAGAAATGAACAGTTTTACCTCAATTTCTCTTATTTGAGTACGTAATAGACATCTATTTCAAACTCTCATAAACATTGTTCTAAAGCAGTGGTTCTCAACCTTCCTAATGCTGCGACCCTTTGATACTCGTATGTGGGCGTATCTGCACATGGGCTGATCCCCCTGAAGATGGATAGAAGAGCATTGTCTTGGTTCCTAAGACCATCAGAAATATGTGTGTTTTCCAATGGTCGTAGGTGACCCCTGTGACACCTGTGAAAGAGTCGTTCAACACCCAAAGCGGTCATGACCCACAAGTTGAGAACCACTGTTCTAAAGGGTACAACTCAACAGTAGATTTATGTATCATTTATTTATACATGAAATAATCTTTGGGGTCATATAGTATCTTAATTTTCTTTAAAAATAGACACACTGAGCCATTACCTTTGACACTAGTCCATCCCTAAAAAGGGATACATTTGAGAGGTAACAAGATGCTGTGGTCAGAACAAATTACTACCCAGAAGTATACAGAAATGAATTCCAGGGCAACCACAATGACCAGATAGCCTTGAGGCTGTGCCTACACAATACTAAAAATGAGTTTAAATTAAAACTTTAGCCATTCAATCTTATCTTTAAACTATCAAGCAGTCAATACAAATATCTTCTTTCATTGAATTGAAAGGTGTTTCCTTCTTTTCACTGGCCCAGGCTTCACTCACCTGAAAGACATTTTTGATATATACACGCACAGAGTATTCTCTGTCCTGGGTTTTCATTGACTACACAACATGGTGTTCTTATCACATGAAAGCAAGGCCCGCTTAACAAAATGAAGTTGGTCTGCTCCATTCTTCATTGCTCTCAGTCACCACCATCACTATTTCCCAGGTCTAGACTGGCCTATAATGCATTATTCAAATCTGTCAGTCAATAATTTATTACCTAAATATTACTGAGCTAAGTTCTGGAAAGACAATAAAAAGAATAAAATTATATATATTCTCAAGAAGATTGAAGGAGAAAACCAATGGAGGAGAAAACAAGTTATAATCACACATATTGTTGTACATATTTATACACATATACATATATGTATATGTGTATGTATATACATACATATATACATACACACACATATATACAACACACACATACACATTGGAGTCAGAAAGACCTGAGTTCAAATCTGGCCTCAGACACATACTAGTTGTGTGGCCCTGGGCCAGTCACTTAACCCTGTTTGCCTCAATTTCCTCATATGTAAAATGAACTGGGGAAGGAAATGGCAAACCATTCCAGTGTCTTTGCCAAGAAAACCCCAAAATGGGGTTTTCTGACAAAGAGTCAGATATGAATGAAAGGACTGAACAAGCACATGTGTATATACACACATACATATAGACATGTGTGTATATACACACATATAGCTATATCCCCTCAATTGCTAGTTAATTTATATATAAATAAAAAATCATTTTCTAGGAAGAGCCAAGAAAGGTTTCATGATGATTCTGGATTTACATCCTAAAGAAAGGAGGAAAGTGCATTCCAAGCACATGGGATGACCAGAGCAAAGGGACAGATTTGAGAAATGGAATATAAAGTGTGACAAAGAGAGAAAAAGCCAGTTTGGCTGGATTGCTTACTTTAGGGCACAGAATAATGTCCAATAAATCTGAAAAGATGAGCTGGAGTCAGTTTCTATAGGACTTTACAAACTAAACAGAAGAGTTTATATTTTATTCTCGAGGCAACATGAAGCCACCAGACTTGATTGTGTTTAGGAGTCATATGGTAAGATCTCCACTTAAGGGAAATCATTTTGGCAACAGTATGTGAGGCACAGTCTGGAGTGGTAATATATTTGAAGCAAGGTTAAGAAGCTGCTACATTGATCTAGGCAAGAGTTAATGAATGACTAAACTATGGTGTTAGCTGTATGAATGGAATGTGAGTGGTGTGTGAGTGGCTGTGGAGGCAAAAATGGAAAAGTCTGGGGGCTCTTTGAATTGGGCTGAGGGAGAGTGAGGAATCAAGAATAATACCAAGGTTATAAATCTGAGAGACTGGAAGGATAGTGGTTCTTTTGACGTAAACAGTGAAGTATTGAAGAGAGGAGGTGGGGAAGGAGGGGAGATGAGTTCAGATTAAAATGTATTGAATCTGAGACATCTCTGTGGTATCCAGTTTGAAATGTCCAATAGGCAATCTGTTATGTTGTACTGAACCTCTGGGAAGGACTAATGCTGGATATATATAAATCTAGAAATCATCTGTAGAAATGGCAATTAACAATGTTTATGAGGGTTTTATGAGGAAGTTTATGAAGTTACCAAATGGGAGAGTGTATACAGAGAAGAAAAGAGGGCTTAAGACAGTATGTTTCTTAAAATTTCCTATTAGGAACTATAATATGAATGAACAATTGGAAAAGGTTTTGGAGTAGGAGCAGTCAGGTAGAAAGAGAACAAATAGTATGATTAAAAACCAAACAAAAGAAGAGATTATATGCAGAAAAAGATGGTATTCAATATCAAATACAGCAAATACACTGTGAAAAGACCATCAGATATAGTGGTAACTTTGAAGAGAATAAATTTAGTTGAGTGATCAATCAATCAATCAACATTTATTAAGCACCTACTGTGTGTTAGGCATTATGCTAAATGTTGGGGACACAAAAAGAGGCAAAAGACAGTCTCCTGCCCTCAAGAAACTTATAATCAAATAGGAGAGACAACGTTCAAATAAATGTATGAAAAGGAAGTCATATACAGGATAAATAGGAAATAATTTAAAAAGTAAAATCATTGGAATTAGGAGAGGCTGGGAAAGGTTTCCTAAATAACAGGAGATTTTAGTAGGGATTTAAAAGCAGCTGGGGAGGTCAGCAGTCAGAATGGAGGGGAGAGGGGCAGCTAGGTGGCACAGTGAATAGAACACTGGCCCTGGAGTCAGGAGGACCCGAGTTCAAATCCAGCCTCAGACACAACACAAAACTAGCTGTATGACCTTGGGCAAGTCATTTAACTCCAATTGCTCTGCCTTCCCCCTTCCAGAAAGTTAAAAAAAAAAAAAAAAAGAATGGAGAGGAGAAAGCATTACAAGTATGGAAAATGACCAGAGAAAAGGCCAGAGCCAAGAGATGGAATGTCTTGTTCAGGCAACAGTGAAGAGGCCAATGGAACTGGATTAGGGAATAAGGAATATGAATACAAGGAAGAGAGGAGGGGACTAGGTTATGAAGAACTTTAGTGCCAAATGGAACATTTTGTGTTTGGGTAGCATGTACAGACTTTCATTTTAGGGAAATGATTTTAGTTGGCTGAATGGAGAATAGATTGGAGTTAGGAGAGACAAGGTAGGCAGACCCACCAGCAGCCTATTGCAATAGTCAAGGCATGAGATAATGAGGGCTGGCACTAGGGCGGTAGCAGTGTCAGAGGAGAAAAGGGGGCATAGTGATGGGGCTGGAAGTCATATTACAAGGAATGAGTAAGAAGAGAGGAATAGGAAGTAACAGGTATAAACAACTTTTGCAAGGAGTTTGCCTAAAAAATAGAGATAGAGTGATGGCTTTAAAGAATATTAAAGATAGTAGAGTCTAGTATGTTGTTGTTTTTTTAATCATACAACAAACATGAGCATGTTTAAAGACAATAGGGGACAAAAAACAGCAGATCCAGAGAAATTTATTTAATAGGTGGAGGAGGGGATGATTAAGATTAATTAATTAATTGAGTAATTACGATTAAGATAATGGCCTCAAGTACATATGTAAAGGGATTGGCTTTGGCATGGGGAAGGGTCACCTCTTTGTCAGAAAGTGGGAAAAAGGAAGAAGATGATGATGATATTAATACAAAAATATTAGCTAATATTTACATAGCTCTTACTAAGTGTCAGCCTTTATGCTAAATCTCATTTGATCATCACGACAGCTCTAGGACACAGATGCTGTTATCTCCATTTACAGATGAAAAGACTGAGGCAAACAGAGGTTAAGTGACTTGTCAAGGGTCACAGTGCTAGGATCTGAATCTGAGGGCCAGATTTAAATTCAGGCCTCTATCCACTGAGCCACCAGCTGCAGAAAATTATATAAAGGTGTTTAAAGACAAATAAAATGGAAGATGAGCAAGCCCACATTGAACGGCTTCAGTTTTCTCAGTAATGAAAAAGGAAAGACTCTGAACTAAAGTCATGGGGAACAGAAGACATAAGGAGCCTGGGGTTGGGGGAAGCACTGTTTTTGCCCTGTTGTGAAAGTCAGGGAAATCTCCATTTGGGCTAACACACTTGAATTAAAACAATACAGATTCATCATTAGGGAGTACATGGTAATAATTAGCTATTTTGCAGTTTCCTTCACTTAACACATACTAGTTTTATATAGGATAAGCCTGGAACATTAGGCAGCATATTTTTTTTTTTAATTCCTATTTGAAGTAGCTTCTAAAGCATTCTTGGTAAGTAGAAAGAGTCGGCTAAGGTTAGCTAAGTATTTGCTAAAGAGCTGAATTAGCTAAAGGATTTGATAAAGAGCTAGAACATCTCTCTGAATTGACATAAGGAAGCTAATCGTTCATCCCTCCTTGAAGAATGCCTTTCATAATTAGAAGTGGGAGGCAGCCATTGTCCTGGAAAGATCTTTTCATTTCGAAACAGAATGAAGTGATTTCAGTATTTCTCTTCCTCTTATTTTTACCCACACTGACAGTCTCCAAAGACATAATTTGTTCTGAGCTTCATCTATTCTGAGTATTTTAGGTAGGGCAGATTGGGTGGGGTAGGGGAGAGGGGCAGAGGGAGAGGAAATGGGGAGAAGGGTAGACAGGGATAGATCTTGTTTGAATTCCTCCAAATAATCTCCCCCAAAATAGGACTACTTGATTTATTTTGCTTTGTTTTGATGACAGAATCCCAAATAATCAAAATGGGCTATGAAACTGGTCATATCTAATAGCATGAAATTAAATAGGGAGAATCTTAAAATCTTTGAAAGGTTTGAAAACTCAGCTTTCTAAGTGTAAGATGAAAGAAATCTGTCTAGAAAGCAGTTTGCCAAAAGTCTGGAGATTTCAGTGGACTAAAGCTCCATATGTTTCAATAGTATGATATGAACAAGGACTAGAACTGTGATTTCACTAGAATTGGAACTAGAGAAAACTCCCACTACCAATGCAGGTCAGCAACTTCTCTGCATCTTAGTTTTAAAGAGTTACCTAGAGCATTAAGAAGTTAGGTGACTTGCCCAGTAGCAGAGGCAGGAGATAAAAGTAGGTCTTCTGGGCTTTGAAGGCAATGTCCATTCACTATGCAATGTTGCCTTTCTTAACAGTATTATATGGCAATCAAAAAGCTAAAGAAATCTTATGCATCCTAACCCTTCATTAGCAACACCAGAAAAAAGTCCAATACTAGAGAAGTGAGATTTCCATTGCACTTACCACTTTTTGGACGATATCTGCAACTTCACAGTTAATTCTGGGCACTACATTTTGGAAATGATATTAATAAGTTGGGGGATGTGTAGCAGAAGGTATCCATAATGGCAAAGAGTCTTAGAATTATAAGATATAAAAACTAATTGCAGTAACTCTGGTCATTGCCTGGAGAATTGATTGAAATAACTGTGACCATTGCCTGGGCAAGAGAAAACTGAGGAATAGAAGGAAGGGGTGTAAAGATGGCTGACATCAAGTATTTAAAAGATATCTGGAGGAAGAATGATTACGTTTGTTCTGCTGGGCCTTGTGAGGTATTTCAATCTAAAGCATGAAAGTTTCAAAGAGGCAAATTGAGGCTTGATCTATGAAAACCTTCCCAACAATTACAGCTACTCAAAAGTTGAATAGGCTGCCTCAGAATGTCGTGTTTCTCCTCTCACAAGTCTTCAAGCAAAAGTTGGATGATCAGATTACCACGTATGTTATAGAGGGAAAAGCTTCTTGGTGAGAACAGGTTAGACTGGATGATCTTTGAGGCCATCTTTACACTCTGAGGTTCTGTGAATCTGGGTTACAAGACAACTGATTACTGCTGTTTTGTTTTTCCAATTGACAAAAGAGAGCTTATTTTTAAAATATTCTGAAGGCACGAAACAAGAGCTTCTGCAGTGGCTGGCAATGGCAATAACTTCTTGCTGAGGTTAACCAGAAGTAGTTTAGAAAGCAGGAGCTTATTTAAAAACTCCTAATGCCTTACCTTCTCTAATAAGCTCCATCATCTCTCCAAATCCAGAAATCCTTCTCTCAATAATTATCAAGTTTGTTTTGATAGCTTTATGAAGTTGGGGAGAAGCATAGATGCTAATAAGCAATGAAAATACCCAAAGTTGGGAAGCTAGAGAAAAGATGGAGACTAGAAGTCTAAATAATTAAAGACTGATAATTATAAATTTAATAATCAGCCCATGAATATCTGGGACTTCTACAAATAAAGACCCATAGGTTAAAAACTCGAAGGTGCCTGAGAGATCATCTACTCCACTAGTATGAAATATGCTACTTGCAACACTCCCAAGTGCTGTGGAACCAGATTAAAATGTAATTGGTAAATATTTAACATAATAAATTTTTAAAATAGAGTAGAACATTTTGGGGTTTTCTTGGCAAAGATACTGGAGGGGATTGCCATTTCCTTCTGCAGTTCATTTTACAGATGAGGAAACTAAGGCAAACAGGATTAAGTGTCTTGCCCAGAGTCACACAGCTAGTAAGTGTCTGAGGCCAGATTTGAACTCATAAAGATGAGTCTTCCTGATTTCAAGTCCAGTACCAACTAGCTGCTCACAGTAATGCCACAACAGAACAGAGATAGTATTAATGTGTAGTTTTCTAAATCAATATGCAGCCCACAAGGATCCTTATGTATAGTTTAGTAGTTCACATTTCTATTTGAGCGTCATACCACTGATTTAGTTCAATCCCTTCATTTTTATATAGAAAGAAACCAAGGCCCAGAGAGATTATGTGACTTACCTAAGGTCACATACACAGTAAGTAGCACAGAAGGGATTTAAACCCAAGCCCTCTGATTCCAAATCCAGTCCTCATTTCACTGCATCATACTACTTCCCATAAAGCTTCCAATGCATTAGAGCCAAGAACAAAAATACAGCTTTGGCTAACAGCAGGCCTGATGTTAAGTCTATGCCTCCTATGGTGATGAGTCTGTCTGACACACAGTAGTACAAGTGCCAAGAAAAGCTGGAAAGAGAATAATGGGGGCAAGCTAGGTATGATGTTTATGTAAAACAGAGATGGGATTTAGGATGGAGAATGAGAGGATTGTAAACATTAAGAAAATATCCCAAACAAACTATCAGACAGATGGGCATATTGCTTTATTATTCCTCTTTCAATTGCCTCACTGTGAAATTGAGCCTTTCACTGACTTACAGATACAAATATCATCTAGTGCCCAGGAGACAGAAACCTTGGAAAGAATAAGCCAGTGGACATCCAAATTACAAGGTTTCATTTAGTGATCCCATGTCAGGATGATACACTGATGTCAAATCATTATCAGACAGTACTCACAAATGAGATTTCTACTGGGGGGAAGGGGAGGAGATGAGCACTCTTCTGATTTTGCAAATATTGGTTGGATCAGTTGCTGTGTCAGCTGAAATCTATCAGATTTAAGGTAAGACTTGCCCATCAATGCTAGAACCAGCAGGATTTCCATGGATATGTTTCCATGACTAAAACCAATAATGGTGACAAACAGCCTCCCATTAACTCACTCAGTAAATTGTGAGTTTCTATACTCTTTACCTATCAAGACCTCACAATGAAGGCATAATGGCATAGTGGATAGACTCCTGGATTTGGAGTCAGAAAAATCTGGGTTGAATCCCACCTGTGATACTTATTATCGGTGTGACCTTGGGCAACCATTCAATCTTTCTGGACCTCATTTTCATCATTCATAAAATTAGACTTAATGACCTCCAAGACCTTTTTTAGATCTAAATATATGATCCTGAAATTAACTCCTATCTGTGATGACCAAACACTATGTAAAGATAATGATGGTGATGATGATAAACTTTTTCATTATTATTAAAGCATTTCTCACATAGAAATATGATGCTTTGCTTTATAATACATTTCACATATATTACCCTTTTTGAGTCTCATAAGCCTAAGATGTGGACAATAGATACTATTATCCTTATTTTCCAACTGAGGAAACTGAAACTCTGAGTAGCTGAGTGGCTAGCTTGAGTCACACAGAGTGTTGTTTTCATTTTAAAATGTAGAAACAATTCTTAGCTTACCGACCAAACAAAAACAGGCTAGCAGCATTTGACCTTTAGACTGTAGTTTGTTAACCCCTCCTCTAGAGACATCTTTCCTGAGACTCACATAGTCAGGTCTTAGTAAGGTCATTGGAAAATGCTTTGGGAAAACAACAGCAGTGCAATACGGGGTGGGGGGGTGGGGGGGGGAGGGGAAGAGGAGGAAGGGGGCGAAGCAAGAGGTTGAAAAGTTTATATGCTTGAAGGAAAAGGGACTAAAGCCCAGTTTGAGTAAGACATTTTTCTCTGGAGTCTACTTTGTGCAGAGATACCCCTTCCCCCTTCCTTCAATTCAAAAAAGTTAAAATTGCCCAACTGCAGAGGATCTTTACAGAAAAATAAGGAGAAGGTGTTAAAGAACTGAGAGGAGAATCATGGAGAAGTGACTAAGATTACAGAGTTTTACCGAAAGTTTAAGGGAGAAACCCCAAGAGAAAAATCTAACTCACAAACAGATATACTTCCAAGAGGTTAATGAACACAGAAGAATTCATTTTAAGAAAAACAAGGAGACAGAGCACAATTAACAAGTATTATAGCAAGAGGAAAATGAACCTACATTTCACAATTAAAAAGAAAATCCTTTGTAATCTCTGGAGGTCACAGGAAAACAGCAATAACAAAATTTTAGGATGGTTTAAAAGAAAAGCAAAACAATTAAAAAATAAAACTGAAAATGTAATTAAGTTGCAAATAAAACCATCATAAGAGAATTTTAAATATACAAAATCACATTGGACACTAGAAAAAATGAATACACAATAGAGAATCTCTCCAAAAGGTAGATTCTCTGGAAGAGAGAATAGATTCAGAAGAGAAAAGGAAGAAATGAAAGAAAATTTAGTAGAGACAAAGCAAAAGGCACTAGTATGGAAAGAAACAAATGAATTATATACAAGAAAATGTTAATGAACTTGAAGTCAAGAAGCACAAAAATAACTTAAAGGTCATATGTATTCCAAAAAAAGTGAAATTTTTAAGTGCTGCATAGCATAATATGTGAAACAACACAAGAAAAAATGTCCAGAATGTAACATTGCTGCCAAATCAAATTGGGCAGAGCCCTGAAGGACAGCTCTGTGAATGTGTTATGCTGTATAAATATGAAGGCATGATTCCTGATTGGCTGAGAGAAAACTTAGCCACAATAATTAGTAGATGCATAAGAGAGAAAGAACCTCAAATCATCAGAACAAAATTT
>CM053585.1:122234929-122290314 GCA_028646515.1 Pseudochirops corinnae | reverse complement strand
ATCAAACAACAAATTGCTATATCTGTTGCAGATATATACATACGTATGCATGCATCTGTATCATTGGGAAACTGATCTTTGGGCCAAAAAGAATAGAAATAGTATGGAACTGATACTCTAGAAAAATAATAGAAAGATACTTTTTTTTTAAAAAATCATCTAGTTTCTTCTGATGAGTTCTAGTCAACAGGCCCAGATTAATTCCATCCATAAGTAATTAAAGAAATGTCAGCATTAACTGTTGAACAAATATTAGGGACAGAAAAATTGTGGAGAACAGGAGATGTATCAAAACATTGGAGAATGGAATTTTTTGTCCTGATTTTCCAAAAAAAAAAGGGGGGGGAATAGAACCTGCAAACTATAGCCAACACATGATTTCAATTTCTTGCTAAATTCTAGAAATCATTATTAATGTGGTGATTAGTGTACATCTACAAGAAGTAAGTTATTTCCATGAAACAGCAAAATTTCTTCAAGAACTAGTTATGCCATATTAACCCCATTTCTGTTCTTGATGGAATTATTAGACTGAATCAGGGAATACAGTAGAAATAGCAAAACAGATGATAAAAAGTCTCTCATGCTTGAGAAAAATAAGAAATGATGTAGGTTAGATTATAACATAATTAGATTGATTCTGAAATGAGGGAACATAAACACAGATGGAGTTCTATAAAAAGTGCCCTATGTATATGTATTTGTGTTTAGTCCTGTTTCATGTAACATTTGTATTAACAACTTAGATAAAGACAAAACTAGAAAAGAAAGCAGAGTTGGATTCAAAAAGATCTTGATGAATTAGAACATCTACTGAAGCTAATGAAATTTAAGGTGGATAAAAGAATCAAACTGAAAATCCAAAAATCAGCTTTACTGTTACAAGATGGGGAATGCATGACTTGGCAGCTATTGGTCTAAAAAATAATTGGGGAATGTTGGTGGTACCACTGGGTTATATTGGGAGAGAATAGGCAATTACATTGTGAGGTAGCTACATAAAAATGGTTATGTAACTTTAGGTTGCTTTAAGAGAGGCATAGTGTTTAAGATAAGAGAGGAATTAACCCAGCTATTCTCCATGTTGCTTAGATCACATCAGGACTGTTTTGATGAGTTCTGAATGGAATATATTAGGAAGAACATTGCACTGAATTTATTTCAATTCAATGAGCTAAGCATAAGCTATGTATCAGACACTAGTAGGCACTGGGAAAACAAAGGCATAAATGAAATAATCCCTGCTCTCATGAAGCTAACATTATTAGGAGGAAACCATATATACATAGAAAATTAAATATAAAATATTTATAAAACAAATTATGGGAGAAAGCTCTAGCAACTGAGGGGATCAGGAGAAACTACCTATAAGAGGTGCTATTTGAACTGATGTTTGAAAGTTAAGGATTCTAACAGGTCAAAGTAAGGAGGAAGTATATTTCAATAAAGGGGAACAATCTATGTAAAGGCACCAAGACAGGAGATAGAATAGTATGTACGGGGAAGAGCAATTAGTCCAGTTTGACTAAATAGGAAGACTGGAACCAAATGGAGGAGAGTTTTAAATGCCAAAGGGGGAGTTTGTATTTGTTCTAGAGGGCCTAGGGAGTTAATGGAGATTCTTAAGCAAGGATATGATTAGCCCTCTGCTTTAGGAAAGTAATTTTGAGAGTTATATGGAATATAGATCATGGAGGAAGGAGAATAGTAACAGGGAAAATAGAGTTATTGAAATACTCAAGAGATGTAAAGAGAGTCTAAATTAAGGTGGTTGTCATGTGAATGGAAAGAAGGGGTTGGCTATAAGAGATTCTGTGGAGGTAGATTCTGCAATATTTAGCAGCTGACAGGATAAGGAGAGTCAAGAGGTAAGAATAATTTCAAAGGATGCAGCAGATTTGAGGGACTAGAACGATTCTGCAACCCTTTATAGAAACAAGAAATTTAGGGAGACATAGTTTTTGTCTTGAATATATTTAGTGTAAGATGCTACAGGATTTCCAATTTGAAATATTCAATGGCGATCTGATGATGCAAAGACTAGAGCTTAAAGAAACTAAGATTGGGTATATCCATCTGGGAACTATATAGAGTTGCTCATTGAATTCATGAAAGCTGATAAGATGTCAAGAAGGGAGAGGTCACAGGACAGACTTTACCCCCAAAGATAGGGGGAGGAATATAGATTACAATCCAGCAATGGGAATCAAGGACTGTTCAAAAATATCAAGAGACTTGGCCAAGGTCACAGACATTATTTGAACCTAGGTACCTTGACTCTACAGCCAGTGATAATTCCATTATTCTACATTTCCCCAAAGGTTAATGTCCATCAAGAGTTCCCCAAGCCACCAAGAGGTTAAGTGACTTGCAGAGTCACACAGCCATTAAAAATCAGAGGAGGAATTTGAAATTCACTCTTCTTGACTCCAAGCATGGTACTCTAACCATTATGCTATACTGCTCATGAAATTTACCTAAACAAATGAAAAGATACTGAGCCAGTTCTTATATCCTGAAGTGGAACCTTCACTGACTCCCTCAGCCTTCAGTGAATTCTTACTGTAAAGTCTAGTTGCATCACTCTACCAATCAGTTGGCATTGTTAACATGTCTTTTTTGTTAGTTATCAGTTTATGTTTGTATATCCTATCTTCTGAAGTAGAATATATTTAGTTAGAGCAAATGGTATATCTTTTGCTTGTTTAAATCCATGATGCTTTATTATAGATTACGGCCTACATAAAAATAACAGAATGTCAGAACCAAAAGGGACCTAACTGCTCATCTAACCCAAATGATACTTGAAAAGGAATTCCTACCATAAAACCCAGTTTTCCAGTCTCCCTTTGAAGTTTCTTCTGTAAGAGAACTCATTACTTACCTAACCTTTCTACTTTTGGACAACTCTAATTGTTAGGTTTATTTTTTTCAATTAAAAAAACATTTATTTCTTGTCCTTCTAACCTCCTCCCATCCCCACAACCATCATCATCACTGGAAAAAGAAAATGAAAACCCTTACAACAAATATATTAATTCAGGTTTTAAAACCACATTGGAATTGTCCTAAAATGTGTGTTTCATTCTTCATACTAGTCAGTCGCCTCACTCTCAGGAAGAGGATGGCAAGGTTGCATCACTGGTCCTCTGAAATCATGACTGATCATAGTGTTGATCAGAGGTCTTACATTTCAAAATTATTAATTTTTACAACACTATTATTGCATTATAAATTGTTCTCCTATTTCTGCTCATTTCACTTTGCATCAATTTATGTGTTTTTCCAGCTTTCTCTTAAATGTTTCCTTTTCCATTTCTTACAGAAAATTTGCATCCCATTGCTTTTATATACTGTAATTTGTTCTGACATTCCCCAGTGGATGAATATGTTCACTTACTCCCATTTCTTTGCCACCACAGAAAGGAAAGTTATGCACATTTTTACATGTTTTGTTGACCTCTTTGGAGTATGGTATTCATGAGTTAGTAACTTTTGAGGCATAGTTCCAAATTGCATTCAAAACGTGCTGAACCAATCCACAGCTCCACTAACAGTGCCTTACTATACCTACAAACTCTCCAGCATATGTAATTTTCTCCTTTTTATCAACATTACCTGCCTAACATTAAAGCATTGGGTTTAATTTAATTTTAATTCAGAGTTGCTTTCATTTGTATTTCTCTAATTATTAATGATTTGGTTCATCTTTTCACATGGCTATTGATAATTTGATTTTTCCCTTGAAAACTATTTATTCATATGCTTTGACCATTTATCAATTGCAGAATGACTCTTAAGCATTCATTGTTAGGAAGATGTTAATTTTATATTGACCCCAAATCTGCCTATCTGCAGCTTCAAGTACTTCACTCTGGGATGAAACCAAACAAATATAACGCATTTTCCAAATGCTAGTCTTTTAAAATTCATGAAAAAAAACTACCCTGGCTCCTACCCCACTCTAAACAAGCCTTTTATTTTCCAGGTGAAATATTCAAGTTCTTTTCACTAAACCTCACAAGGAATGATTTTCAGTCCTCTCAATATTGGTCATATTCCTCTGGTAATGTTCCAGAATAAGGCTATTCTTCATAAAATATGGCACCTAGATAAAAACACAATATTCTGGATATCATCTGAGAAAGTGCAGCATTCTTCCCTCATTAGAGAAACTCTACTTCTATCATTACAACCAGACTGTATCTGCTCTGTGGAATGTCATATCATTCTGTTGGTTCTTATAGATCCCATAAAAATGCAGATTTTTGTTTTACTCAAACTATTATCTAGCCAAGGATTCCCCATTATATACTTATGCAGTTATATTTTTGTGCCCAGATGTAGGACTTTACATTTATTCCATCCAGTTTTACATTTGACCCATTTTACTTAACTAAAGAGGTTTTTTAGAATGCCATTTTTGTTGTCTCTCCTCATATTACTGATATCCCCTAGCTTTGTGTCATCTGAAAATTTTGGTAGCATGCTACTTTTTCTATTTTGGACAGAGCAAGGCTATTGTATCCCAGGGGAAAAAAAACATTTTTCAGGATTAATCCTTCCCCATTCTCAGACTGCCTAAGAATTAGACACACATACCCTTCTCATGCCTGCTACCTCCCAATGCCTTTAGCATTATTATTAATTTAATTTTGCTATGGAAATCTCTAGGTCTCCCTAAAAATATTAGCTGCAAAAGACTAGGCCAAGGGACAAAGATAAATTCTTGGGACGTTCCATAAAAGACTATGCTCTAACTTGAGATTAATCCATTAATTAATCCATTATACTTGGTAAGTCCTTCTGCTAGTTGTGAATCTAATTCACATCCTCTCATCTTATGTATAAGACAATGATAGGAAACTAACCAAATAACTTGATGACATAGCCATGACATTCCCTTAATCTACCTGCACATCAATACTGTGTAAAAAATAAAAAAGAGATTCATCTTAATCTGATATGACTTGTTCCACAATAGGTTCGCAGTGGTTACAGTTCACCTTTCTAAATGCTGGCAAACTATCCCATTAATAAAACATTCTCAAATTTTGCCCAAAATTTAAGCTAAAGCTACTGTCCTTTGATTTGAAGGATCTGTATTTTCCTGATTTTTAGTATCTAAACACTTGCCTTTCTCTAGGACTGGGGAAATTCACCTATTCTCCCCAATATTTCAAAGATTAGCAACAACTCAGCCATCACATCTGCCAGTTCTTTTAGTACTGCTAACTGTAGTTCACTAAGGTCTGTTAACTTCAATTCACCAAGTGCCAAGACTTAGATCATCTTTTGTCATCTTCTCATTTGTTTGGGATTTTGATGAACAATTAATACTTTTTTCTGTCTTTCCCATTTTGAAGATTCTTCTCCTTGGAAGAGAAAAAAGAAGCAAAGTAAGACTTGAATAATTCCACCTTTTCTCCATCATCCATTTCAAGGAATGATCCTTTTTCTTCTTTGACTATCTTCTTCCTCTAAGCATAACTTTAAAATCCCTTAACATTCCTCACCTTGTCCTTAACTTGCATTGCCTTAACTTTTTATTATACCAACTATTCATGGCATTAGTAATACAGTGTACAAAGCCATTCTTGCATTCATATTGAGTTACCTGAAGTTGAAACCATCTTCTTTATCTGTGTATGTGTGTGTGTATACACACATATATACATACATATACATATATGTGTATTTGTATATGTGTGTGTGTTGATTAACGAGCTTCCTGTGTATCCACAGGATACATATATATACATACATATACATATACATATATGTGTGTTTGTATATGTGTGTGTTGATTAATGAGTTTCCTGTGTATCCACATTGATACCCTTAGAGAGATTCTTTTATCTTCCCCTAACATACTTATCTGTCTCATATCATCAGAATTTTATTCATGAAAATTTCCTATACCTTATTAGACAATATCTATCATATAATTTTAGATCAGGAAGCAGCTAGGCAGTACAGCAGATAGAGAGCCAGGCCTACTCAGGAAGACTCATCTTTCTAAATTCAGACCTAACCTCAGACACTACTAGCTATGAGACTCTGTGTAAGTCACTGAATCCTGTTTACGTTAGTTCCTCATTTGCAAAATGAGCTAGAGAAGTAAATAGCAAACCACTCCAGTATCTTTGCTAAGAAAATCTCAAATATGGTCACAAAGAGTTGGACACCACTGAGCTTTAACAACAATTTTCTATCATGGGATTTCCTTTATTCTCTTTTGAACTTTGAAATGTGTTTCCCAATATCCAAAGTGCATGTCAGACTATTCCCATGTTTTCCCTTAAATACAAAGATGCTGTGCTCACTTCCTCCCAAAATTCCTTTCATTTGTTCTTTAACTACCAGTTCTTCCTTATTAGTCAGAATAAAGCCTAAAGTATCAGTTGCCCCTTTTGTTCCTTTCACCTTCAATAAGAAATCAACATTAAGGTAAGTCAGAGCTTTATCTACTAATTCTCATTCAGCAAAGAGATAGTTCTAGCAAATGTTTAGATAATTGAAATACTCCATTATTGCTGTTTCATATTGCTAAGTTTATGAGCTATTATTTAGCTTGAATTCATTGTCTATTCTTTCATTCTGTTTGAGTGATCCACTATATATTCTCACCAAAATGTTTATTATTCTTCCTTTTTTGATTCTCATGTTTTTTCCATCATATTCTATACATCTAGGTCACAGATTTTCTTAGGAGCCAGATCTTCTTTATATATAATCCTACTATTCTGACACTTTTAAAAAAATCTATCTACTCCCTTTTAATAAAGCAAATAATTCTTTTTTGTAATTTTTTTATTTTAAACTTAAAAAATAAGAAAAGCAATATCATGTGAACAGCAGAATGTGAGAGAAGATTCAAAATATAAAGCAATAAATTTCCATTTCATGAAAGCATATATAAAAAATAAGCATTGTGTTGAGAGCTGTCCACCTTTTCTTTGCTTTCTTGTAAAGTTTTCTCTTATTCTCTGCTGTGTACTTTTTGCTTGGTTCTTTATCCTCTCTTCCCCTCAGAAGGCTACAATTAAGAGCGGATACACACACACACTCACATACACACATATACATATATATAATACATAGGTATTTATGTATATATATACACACATACACATATATATATATACATATATAGACATATACACACAGTTATTCACATACATACATATACCCTTACATACATACATATACTTACATATACATATACTTAGATATTGATAACCATAATCATATATAGACATACAGACTCACCATACTATATTTATTTATCTTCTGTTTCTCTCAGGGTGGATAACCTCTTCCTTGATAAGTCCAAGCCCTTCCATATTTTTCCAAGTCCACCAATGCACCATTTCCTACACCACAGCAATATTCCTACCTTATGTTGTCTTTGTTTTAAATAGTACAAAGCAACATTGATAAATGTGGCTGACACAAAGTGCAGTTCCCCACTTTTTTTCTTTTGATTAAATCTATTTTAAACTTAACTTTGTTCATGATCATAATTACCACTCCTGTTTATTTTTCCCTAACATATATAAGTAGGCTATTCATTTGTCATATTTCAGTCATGAGTAGCTTCAGACCATGTTTTTTTTATGTTACTTATGACATTTAATTTATTTCTTTTCATTAAAATGTTTAGGTCCTTTAGTTAACCATACTTTACACATTTATATAGTCATCTGATGTCTGGACTTTATTACTCTCCCTCTTATTCAATGTTATCTCCTGTGAATTACTCTGTTTCTACTGATATTCTTCTAGGTTTTCAGTGAATTTTCATTAATAAATGAATAAAAGCTAAGTGACATTGCAAACAATAATTGTTCTAGAATTTTAGAGGAAGCAGGAAGCATGGGCTAGGGAGGTGAGGGAAAACTTTACGGAGAAGCTGAGAGCTACTTAAGTTTGGACTTGAAGGAAGGATAGAATTTCAACTGGAAAGGAAGAGGACAAAAGATATTTTAGGTGGGGAGGAATAGGAGCAAAGCTAAAAAGATAAGTAAACATAGAGCACTTTTGAGACACATTTGGTAGAAAACCTTGCCTTGAGTGAAGTATTAACATCTAAGAATGGAGGTTGATAAAGCTAATAGAGTCACTGAAGGGCTTTTCAGTAGGCTTATGAAATAACTAAAATCATTTTATACTATTAAAAATTTCTGGAACCTGAATACAGAATTTATTGGAAGGGGAAAAAAACTGAAGGTAGAGGGACTGGTTAGAAGTCAACTGCCATAGACAAGTATTAGTTTCATTCTTCAGTATATTTAAGGCTCTCAGATTCCTTCTACACCAGAACCTGAGGGAAAGGGACAAGGGGATTTCTTTTTTGTCATTTAATATTTGCTTTTTCACAATTGCACGTAAAAACAATTTTGACATTCTTTTCCCCAAAAATTTTGAGTTCCAGATTCTCTCCTTCCCTCATTGAGGAGGCAAGCAATTTGGCATAGGTTATATATACATAGTCATGCAAAATTCATTTCCATATAAGTCATTCTATGAAAGAAAACCCAGAAAAAAGCAAACACGAAAAATAAATTAAAGAAAAAAGTATCTTTGATCTGTATCCAGGCTCTACCAGTAATTTCTCTGGAGAGGCACAGTACCTTTCATCATAAGTCCTACAGAACTGTCTTGGATCATCATATTGCTGAGAATAGCTAAGTTATTTCTGGTAGATCATCATACAATATTGCTCTTACTATGCACAATGTTCTCCTGGTCCTGCTCATTTCACTTTGAATCAGTTTTTATGACTTTCCATGTTTTTTGGAGTTAATTATGCTCATTATTTCTTAAAGCACAATAGTATTCCATCATAAATCATATTCCACAATTTGTTCAGCCATTTCCCAATTGATAAACAACCCCTCAATTTCCAATTCTTTGCCACCACTAAAAAAGCAGCTCTAAATATTTTTGTACATATAGGTTCTTTTCCTTCTTTTTTTGTTTTGTTTTGTTTTTAATCTCTTTGGGATACAGACCTAGAAGTAGCATTACTTAGTCAAAGCATATGCATGCTTTTACAGCCCTTTGGGCATAGTTCCAAATTGTTCTCTAGAATGGCATACAACTTCACCAATAGTGCATTAGTGTTTTAATTTTCCCACACCTCCTCCAATATTTGTTATTTTCCTTTCTGCCATATTAGTCAATCTGACAGATGTGAAGTAGTAGCTCAGAGTTGTTTTAATTTGCATTTGTTGCATCAATAGTGATTTAGAGCAATATTTTCATAATACTATAGATAGTTTTGACTACTTTGCCTGAAAACTGACTGTTCGTATCCTTTGATCATTTATTAATTGAGGAATGGCTCTTATTTCTATAAATTTGATTCAGTTATCTATATGTTTGAGAAATGAGGTCTTTATCAGAGAAATTATAATTTTTTTTCATAGTAATGATTACCAACTATGTATTTCCCTCAATCCTGTGTTCCCCATTTATGCTACTCACTCTATCCTTTTACCCTGTCCATTTTCAAAAGTGTTTTGCTTCTGACTTAAACTTCCCTCCCTTCTATCAGTCCCCACCTTCTCTTATCCCTTTCTCTTCCCACTTTTCTGTATTGTAAGGTAGATTTCTACACCCAACTGAGTGTGTATTTTATTCCCTTTTTGAGTCAATTCTGATAAGAGTAAGGCTCATATGTTTCCCCCCCTGATTTCCCCATTTTCCCCTCCACTGTAAAATCTCTTTCAGGTTTCTTATGTCAGATAATTCATCCTATTCTACCTCTCCTCACCTCCTCCCATTGCATTCTTCTTTCTTATCCTTTAATTTTATTTTTTTTAGGTAATCATACCATCACATTCAACTCACATCTCTGCTTTCTGTCTATGTACAATCCTTCTAACTGCCCTAATAATGAGAACATTTTAGTAGTTATAAATATCATTTTCCTATGTAAGAACAGAAATAGGTTAAAATCTTGTCAAATACCGTGATTTCTCTTTCCTGATTACCATTTTATGTTTCTCTTGAGTCTTGAATTTGTAAGTCAAATTTTCTATTCAGCTCTGGTCTTTTCATCAGGAATGCTTGAAAGTCCTCTATTTCATTAAATATCCATTTTCCCCTGAAGGATTGTTTTGCTGCAAAGGTGATTCTTGGTTGTAATCCTAGCTCTTTTGCCCTCCAGAATATCATATTAATAGTCTTCCAATACTTTAATGTAGAAGCTGTTAAATCATATGTTATCCTGACTGTGTTTCCATGATCTTTGAATTGCATCTTTCTGGCTGCTTATGGTATTTTCTCCTTGATCTAGAAAGTCTGGAATTGTGATATACTGTTCTTGGGAGTTTTCATTTTGAGATCTGTTTCAGGATGTAATCAGTGGATTCTTTTAATTTCTATTTTGCTCTCTAGTTCTAAAATATTAGGGCAATTTTGGATTTTGTGCCTCTTTTATTGTTTGGCCTAGTCTGTTTTTTAATGTGTTATTTTCTTCAGTATTTTTTTTGTCTCTCTTTTACCAAGCTGTTGACTCTTTTTTCATGATTTTCTTGCATCACTCTCATTTCTCTTTCAAATTTTCCTTTGACCTCTCTTGCTTGATTTTCAAAATTCTTTTTGAGCTTTTCTGTGGTCAGAGATCAAGTCATATTTTTCTTTGAAACCTTGGATGCGGGAGTTTTTACTTTGTTGTCTTCTGAGTGTATGTTTTGATCTTCCTTCTCATGATGGTAACTTTCTACAGTCAGAATTTTTTTCTGTTTTTTAATTTTTCTAGCCTATTTCTTTACCTTTAACTCTATGCTAAAGTTGGGCTCTGCCTCCCATGTGGAGAGAGCACTGTCCCAAGCTTCAGGTTTTTTGTGTGACTGTTTTGAGAGGTAATTCTGGGAACCTGTGAGATTTTGGCTCTTCCAAGGTGGTATAATTTAGGGAGAGGTGTGTTTACTACTCTTATGTATCGTGCACTGGTTTGTGAGTGACCACAAGTACTCTTTTCAGTCCTGGAATTGTGACCAGAGTCCCTGCTCCCCTGTGGCTGCAAGCTCTGCTGTGCTAGTGCTCCTCCTTGCACTGAGACTGAAACCAGGATTGAGACCCAAATCTGAGCATAAGCAGTGTAACAGAATCCTGCCCTTCATGCCAGCAAAGGAACATCTGTCACTCTCTCTCTAATCCATTATCACATTGCCTTACCATCTATGGGCTGAGAGGTCTGGAAACCACAACTGCTGCCACTGATTCAATTGTCCTGAAGCCTGCTCCTGCTTTTCTGGGACCCAGTCTTCTATGCTGGCTAGTGCTGCCTGTGCTAGATTGCACTCCTCTTTTACCCTGGCACAACAGACATTTCCTGCTGACCTTATAAGTTGTCTTGGGCTGGAACATTGTTTCATTCCATCTTTTGAGGGTTCTGCCATCCTATAATTTGTTTAGAGTTATTATTTAAAGGTATTTGGACAGGCTTAGGGGAGAGCTCAGGTGAGTCCCTACCTTTCATCACCACCACGGGAATTTCGATTTTCATTTCTCCATTATTTTTTCTCCAGGTAACCAGGACACAAAAACTGTCCAATATAAAACCCAACCCATTGTTGTTGGCAAGTGGGAGATAGAATGTATGGAGGAGAGTCCATTAGCAATTAAAGAATAAAACACATTTCAACCAGTTTCCCAGTCCCTTAATACAAATACCTCTGAGAACTTCCTCCCATCCTGATCTCAGAATAGGCTCCTTAAAGCAGCAATCATTACAAGCAAGTTGGGCCAGAATCAGCAGGAAGCCCATCCTTAAAGAAAGACCTTCTCTGTACCTGGCTTTGCAAATCTTGATTTAGAATTCAGTTGAGCTGAGCGAATTGGATAAAGATGGCTGACTGCTAAGAGGGGACCTCAGAGGGGTAATTAGCCCCTGTTTCTAAGGAAGCAGCTCTAGAAGCCAAAGATCCTGTGATTTGAATGATTCATCAGGAAAAAAGAAAAAGAAAAACTCAACTCATATGAAAATGAGCCACCAAGCTAGAGAAAATTGAGAATGAGTAAACTTATTATGGGAGAACATAGTAATAAGGAACTTCCCTTGTCCCTTCATTTTACTTCCTCCTGGCTTACTCTTGAATTACAGGAGGAAACAATAGTGTATGGGTATGTGGTATAGTATGTAAGGTATGATGATAAGCTGAAACCCACTAATTAAAGAGTTTTGCCCAAAAGAAAAAGTAGTCTTCTTTAATGGGAATTATCAGGATCATTTCAACACAATGAGACTTAAGATACTTGAAGATGAAGGACATCAAATATGTTCCTAATAAATCTAATCACCCTCTCTCTTTTGACTGTATTTGGTTCTTTAATTAGTGTGTTTCAGCTTCTAGGCTATGAAATTGACACAGTTTAAAAGATCCACTCTGGAGGCTACCCAACTGCAAAAGCACTAATGCGATGATACAAAGGTATGTGAAGGAGGTTTAGGTGCTGATGGCATAGAAAATACCTCTGACCTTATTAAAAACAAAAAGCAAAAAGTGACTGTCTCTATCAACCAACATTTCTCCTCTCCTATCTATATGGAGTCTATCCAGCAGTCTATACATAATTCACGAATTTTCTAGATAAGGTAGGGAAACAAAAGCAGACTTTTACAGGAGATAGTAAATACAACTACATATTTACTATGAAACAACTGAAGAATTTAGAAAGCATAAGACCCCATTATGTCTGTTATTTATTGTCTCCAAAAATTGGATCAACAGAACAAAATCCTAGGCTTTTTTTGTAGCAAAGATAAATATTTTACAGAAGGAAAAGTAGGCATGTAGGCCATTGGTGGGTTGATGTTCTCTATCACTTTTTACTGATATCAATAAGGTCTAAGGTTTTGATAGCTTTACTGCCTTCTTGTACTTTGAATACTTTGCAAATTGGTTCCCCAATACCATCACAATTATGTTGGCCCATTATGGATCTCCCCTACATACACTTCATCCAATCTGGCTGTTCTTCCCATTATTATTCTCTTTAGTGCCATGTCTATTTTCTTGGTAAGCATCTTAGATACCATGATGTCAAAGTCCAAAGGTGATAATTCCACTAGTATTGGATAGACAAAAGCCTTTTTGTCATTCTTTTTGCAATGTTTTCCCATTTTTTTTCTCTTTTGTTTGTAGTCTTCTTCCATTTTATCCTTGAATGCCTTGGGATGATTTTGCTGTGTTAGATACCTTGCCAAATTGTCTTTAGATTACATCCCCCTCTCCCTGCTTCCTTTCTAGTCAATCTGTCACTATCACTATGCAATTGAAAGACCAGTGTTCAAATGCAGCCTCAAACATTTACTGACTGTACGACCCTGGACAAGTAACTTGACTCTGTTTACCTCAGCTTCCTTATCTGTAAAATGAACCAGAGAAGGAAATGGCAACCCACTCAAGTATTTTTGCCATGGAAACTCCAAAAGGGATCACAAAGAGCAGACCATGAGTAAAAAAACAACTAAAAACAGAAATAATGATATATAATATTTATACTATTATATGACATGTAATATATAAATATATATCATATATTTTAATAAATATTCACCTTTATTTTATTTTATAATTTCATTATATAGCATACTGGTATATAATATATATATATATTATAAATATGTACAATGCAATAAATAAATATATATGTATATAGTGATGACTGTGTGGGTATGTATATGGGTGTGTGTGTGTGTGTGTGTGTGTGTGTGTGTGTGTGTGTGTGTATCCCAACAGCAAAACTTTGCAAAGTATATGCCTGGCACCTTCTTCCCACAGTATATAAAGTCCCATATACTACTTGCAAATATGCAATTCAAAATATTACAGAGGGAAATTTTATTTAATAGAGGGGGGAAAAAAAATCAAAAATCCTACAAACAACAGTATAAGACTCAAACTCTCTTCTGAAGGAGCTTACATTTTAGGGTTGAAGAATTCATCTCTTATGCCTCAGAGAATGGTCATTCCTCCATTATTTCAAAAAATGCTACTGACTTTTATTTAACATGTATTTGTGGAGTCTAAAAACAAAGATATTGTAAGCCACATAATAGTAAGGTGAGGGTGTACCTTATGATAACTTTTTCTTTAGAATGTCATCCTAGAAAACCACCAGTTCTTCTGGAGAGAGTGGGGATTATCACAGCCAGCCCTAGCCTTTGGTCCAAAAGATCATAACTAGCATTGTCTTTCCTTCTCCTTTTCTATCTCCCCATTAGTGTATAATAACCCCATTGTTTCTTCAAAACTGGCAACTAGATAGTGTAGTGAATAGAGCACTTAACTGAGTCACAAAGATTTGTTCAAATATTGCCTCAGAAAGGTACTGTCTGACTCTGCACATGTCACCTTGCACTGAGTCATAGTTTACTCTGTAAAATAAAGATATCATCTACTTCATGTGGTTTTTGTGAGGATTACATGAGATAATATATGTAAAGTCCATTACAAACTTTAAAGAATATACACACACACATACACACGACCATATATATATAAATATAATTCTGTTATCCCTTAACTCACTGATGGGTTTGTGTCCCTTGGTTACCTTCAACTTGGTTTAATCCATCTGCAGTTGGGGCAGTTTAATGGGGTATGACCACTTACAAGGTACATCTTCTTGGAAAGAAGCTCTCACAGGCGAGAGTAAGGTGACCAGTTGAACACCAAAAGTGTATGAGCAGTCCCTAAAAGAGCTCAGTAAACCTTCACACCAGAAATGCTTACCTCCCTACCCATATGAAGACTCCTCTCAACCCCAACAGAATGGGCATATTAGAATGGCCACGAAAGTGGCTAAAGCAGGTCATGTGGAATATTTAGACCTTGGTCAGACATCAAAGATGCCAAGATCATCCACTACATGCTTGATCACCAGTCATTCAGATTTTTGTTTTGCCATTGGACTTCGATGACTCTGGAAGAGAGAGTTAGACTGTTAACTTTGTGCAACTCTGCCCTACTTAAGTCCAATTCACATACAAATTTAAGACATCACCCTAAAAAGTCATTGATCCTCTTCTAAAATGAAAAAGAAAAACATGTTGTTGTTATTATTATTATTATTAACATAAAAGGTTGAGGAGTTTCCAAACATTTTGTATTTTGGAATCTATTTGAACTTAGGGTACCTGGGTTCAAATTCTGCTTCTGTTGTTATTAATGGGACCTTAGGCAAGTCTTTTCTCAGTTTCCTTGTCCATAAAATTAAAAGTTGTAGGAGAAATTAATTTACCACTAAGTGTTCTTCTTGGTATATATCCTATGATCTGACCTATGATAGTCTGCTTATATTCATAAGCAACCAAAAATGACTCCCTCCTTTAACCTTTGAGAAGGGACCATGGGGAGAGTTTGTGCCTCTTTGGGGAGAGGAAAATTAGACAGTGAAAAAAAAGAAATCTCTTTTTCAAAAAGAAAGCAAGGTGAGTGGGGTGAAGGAGAATAAGGAAAAGAAGAGGCCAATGAGACAGGAAGTAAAATGACAATGGGACAGATGATGAAGTGGACTAAAGATAGGGGGAAAAGTGTAAGAGAGAGAACAGAAACTAAGAAGGTCAGTGTGTCATGTGCAGTGTTATTATTCAGTTGTTCAGTCATGTCCCACTCTATATGATCCTATAGACTTTGTCCATGGCATTTCCTTGGCAAAGATGCTAGAATGGTTTGTCATTTCCAGTGTGTTCCCATTTTACAGATGAGGAACTGAGGCAAATAGTGTTAAATGACTATTCCAAGGTTATCTAGCTAATAAGTATCCAAGGCTGGATTCAAACTCAGATCTTCCTGATTCCAGGACTTGTACTCTATCCACTGCATCACTTAGTTACCCCATGCGCAGCAGACCAAATAAAAATACTGAAATATGTGTATGAAAGAGTTCCACCATTGAATTGCCTTTTGTTTTTGTTGTTGTTACTATTACTGCTATTGTTGTCATAATCCTCATCATCGTCATTGTTGTTATTTGGGATCACATCTCTGAGGATCACCTAGGCCAGAAATACAGTGACAACTTATGAGATGATCCCACTGCTTATTGATGCAAGAAATTTAACCTGTTCTATTTTTCTAACCTAGGCCAGGTCACCGCTCTTAAGGTAAGATGGTGGCCTGCTCCCCAATATTCCTGCCAGACTTACTGTGGACCCCTGATTGACTTTAGTCCTAGTGTTAAATGTCACTTTAAATATGACACTGAATTCATCCAGAGGATGACAACCCCAATGGTAGGGACTGGAGAACAGAATTGAAAGAACTAGGTAAATTTAGCCAGGAAAGGCCTAGAGAAGGAGAAATAATTGTGTTAAAGTATCTGAAAGACCATCACACAGAGGAGATATTTGAATTGTTCTTCTTGGAAATGCAGAGGAGAATTAGATAAAGTGGATAGAATTTATAAGTAGATAGACTGGAATTTAATGTAAGGAAAAACTTATTGATAATTAGAACTATACGAAAGTAAAATGTGCTGCCTCAAGAAGTGAATGTTATTAGACATTTTCAAACAAAGGCTGAATGACCTCTTGGTGGGGAGGTAATAAAGAGGGTTTTTTCCTGGCACCAATGGGAATAAAAGGCCTCTGAGGTTCTGTCCAACTCTGGTATTCTATGATTTATCAATATTTTTTACCTATCTCTTGACTAACTCTAAGAATATATGTAATCATGATATGTTTTAGACTTTCCAATTTATCTTTTAAATGAAACTGCTTGGAGGAGACAGGAGGAAAGGTTGGATGAGAGAACCAAAGCAAAGAACCATATCTGACATAGGATTTACACCTTGCTGACCTCATGGAGGTGATAGCAATTGACTCAAGATCTGTAAGTAAAAGCTCATCTCTGATATGATTAGGACATGTTTTTCAAAAATAAATATTCCTACAATCCCTCCTCAACAATTATAATGCTTTCCTTATCCAAGTCATACACTTTAAAGATGATGCCATCTGCCCAATAGAAGCCAGGTTGGTGATCTACTTAATTCCTCATCATCTAGGCATGCACCTCATCTGTATTGCCCTCCCAGTGGCCACCAATTGGCTATCTCGGTCAGAGATCAAGGACTTATTAGCCATAGGGGTGGAATCCAGACTCTCTCCCTTAATCTCCACAGTGTGGTTCTAAAGCACATTGCTGGAAGGGAGCCTTCAGAGTAATTTTTATGCTGGCAAGAATCATGAAAACACAGAGGGACCACAGCATGCTGAGACCTCAGTCTGGTGCTTTTCAACAGTCCTTGAAATTGGTTTACCATTTCAAAATTATGGAGATGAAAATTTCAAAGTAATGTTTTTCTGTCCCAGAGAAGACCCAAAGACCTGCTAAAGAAGCAGTAGGCAACAGGGCCTATGTGGGATTCACAGAAAATATTTGCTAAGTTAACACATTCTGGGTTTTTTTAAAAATAGAAATCAATGAGAGCAAATTCTGATTTTTTCCCAAGTCAGATAGGGAACATCACAGCAATTAATCATCCTTTAGAAAGAAAGTCTACGTGGATTTCACGTCATGAAAAGCATTATTCAGTTATGTCATTTAGTTGATATGTGTTTATATTTTTGTGATAAGTTAAAACCTTCATTTCAGGGTAAATGTGAATAAAACTCTGTATTAAACTCTGATGTTACAAAGAAAACCCACACAGAATGCAAAACCTTTCCAGAAATCAAGCCCTTTGTTTTCTTTTGGCATTGTCCAAAATGAGCCCCAATGTATCTCTTTTCCTTTTGCCCCCACTATCCAAAAAAGTTATCTTTAAAGCAGGCTCTAGCCAAAAATATCATGCCCTGCAAAGTTAAATATTATTCTGAATGAAAAAATGGACATTTGATAAACTATCAGACTTTCAAGACTTTGCTAAAAAAAAAAAAAAACCTGAACTTAATAGAAGATTCAACATATAAGACTCCAGAGAAATATAAATCACATAGCAAAGACTGATTATAAGGAATCCATAAGGACAGACTGTTTACTTTTTGTATACGTAAAATGGATGTCTAAGATTTTTATCAATAACTAGGTAGTTTATAAGAAAGATTGAGAGTAAACCTGAGAATGATATGAATTTAAAAGGTAAAATCACTTGGGAACAGCTTAAAAGAGTAATCATTTGAGGTGCAAAAGGAAGAATTGATACAGAGGAATGAGATGGGGGTGGAGGGCTGGTAGTTTTGGTTACCTACAATAATTGGTAATGGATTTAAGAGGGAACAATACATATATCTTTAGAAGAGTATAAAAGTCTACTAAATTCAGAAGAAATAAAGTGGTAGGGACATAGGGAGGGGCAAGAGGACAAGGGAGGGATCTTTAGAGGGGAAGGTGACGGAATAGATAAAATAGGGGTATAAAAGGCTGTTTAGATTTATGGGAAAGAGAGTATAGGGGAGGGATCCTTGGAGGGGGTAAGGCAAGTTATAGGAAGGCAAGGTAGTAGGTAGAAGTAAAGTAGAGGAGGCAGAAGGGATAGGAATCAAGAGATATAATTCTACATAAAAAAACAAAGATCAGGAGTAGAATAGGTTTGGGAAAGTATATATCTATATATGTATGTATATATGTAAATGTACATGAATATATCTATAGCTATGGAGAAATATATCTAAATTTTATTATAGCCTTCTGGGGGGAGGTGTAACTGTAATGAGATTTGAAGTTCCTTTTGTATTGCTAAGCTAAGAGGTATTTAACACATAGTTCAGATTAAACTTCTATTAAACAGAAGGTATGAACTCCTGTCTCCTGTTGCTGATGTAACAGGAAGGGGCTGAATAGGAGGGGCAATACTGTACATAAGGAAAAACCCGAGAGGAAGTCAGATCTTCTTGGAGCAAGGTTCCTGGAAACAGAAGCTGCTGCCATTGGGGAGGCTGAAGAGGAAAGCCGCGCCCCCCTCATCCCCCAGGCTCGAAGAGAATGATTTTGATTTTAAAAACCTAGATGGAATGATTTTGATTCTGGGAACCAGCTGAAACTTCTGCTGTGTTCAAGGGCCAGCCGGAACTGCCAAAAGACTGAGGAAGCATGACTGTGAAGGATTTAAGATTTTGTTTGTGGCTTTGTTAAGCAGGATTCAAATCCTGCTTCAATTTGTTAAGCCTTGACTTCCAGGGAACAGAGACTGTGAAGGATTTGAGATGGACTGGACACTGTGAGCTCCAATGTGGAGCAGGAACTGCACAGAGAGCTGAACAAGGACCTGGGAATTATCTGCCTTTGAACCCAGGTGACAGTTTGGTGAATCCAGGTAGGATCTGAGACCATGGAAGGGGATCCAGGGAATCTAAGAAACCACCCCGAGTCAAGCTGAAAGAAGACTTTATTTGGATACTGTGTATTAACTGAGTAATTGCAAATTTACTAGTAACCTAGAGGTGTAGGGTCAATGTATTTTCTGATGATTTAATAGTGAATGATGATTGAATGATCCAGTTGATTGAATGATTAAATGAATGTACTTAATGATTGATGACTGGATAAGTGACTGATTGATTTAACTTAGTATGCCCTATGAGTGGAGAACTTTGACTATTATACTTTATATTTCTTGAGGTGGCAAACCTCCTTAAGGATGATGGAATGATTGAGTTACTAAATCATTGCTCTTTGTTGAAAACTTTGTGACCCCTGTGGTAGAAACCATGTGGCCATTTTCTGTGATAAGTTGTAACACTGTGAATGCTGTACTTATGAATGTTTTGCTTTGATTTGTTATGAAATAGAGTGTTCACTATATTATGTAATCAGAACCTTAAAAGCTGTTCACAGTAGCCTTCTTAAAAGCTGTTAGTGCTTGGCTTTACAGGAGGTTGGGGGGGGGGAGGGGAAAAAGGAACAAAGCAAAAAAGTACAGAGCAGAGAACAAAAGAAAACTCACAAGGAAGCAAAGAAAAGATGGACAATTCTCAACACAATGAGTATCATTTATCATATAGGCTTTCTTGAAATGAAAGGGCATTGTTACATATTTTGAATCCTCATATTATGCTATGCATACAACATGCTTTTTTTCTTCCTAAATTTGTATTTAAATCCCAATATTTAAGTTTATAATATGTTTCTGTTTCTGTTCTCTAGTCTCTATTTGTGTTCCGGCATTTGAGTCTAAAATAAAATTTTGAAAAAAATTTTAAAAGCAGGGAATATTTATAAAATATCTATCACTCAACATTAGGTTTCTCAACTGTGGGGGGGGGGGCTCTAGATTCTCCTTAAAAAAAGAAAAAAGACCTACAGGGTATGCTGTCCAGCATAGATTCATAAATATACACATACATACATATAGATGTACATTAATATAGGTGTAGCTTTGTATGTATTTCCAGTCAGACCTTTGGTTTCTTGGGTATACATCTAGCTCCCTGTGAGGAACTTCTTCTACCCATACAAATTACCACCTCTTCAGCAACTTGTAGCCTGAGAGAGTTTTCTGAGTCACTGAGAAGTTAAATGACTTTCTCAGTGTCATACATCCATCCAAGGCAGGACTTGAACTAAGACCTTGCTAACCCCAAGACTAATTTTCTATCCACCCCTCCTCTCTGCCTCTCACACTTAGCAAGGTTGTAATAGCAAGTGGTGAGAAGAAAGCAGTGGCTACAAATACCAGTGAACATTTGACCTGAGAAATGTCCTTCTTAATCATGTCCATAAAAAGTACTTGGAAAAATTTAAAGTACTATGTAAATATTAGATAACTGTATTATCTCATTTAATTTTTGATGGAGTTAAAACAGAAATGATTTACTGTTAAATATTATGGTCTTAATTCAAAGAAGCCATTCTTAATATATTTGTTTATTTAGGTAAAGTAACAACTTACAGGATGTGCATGTGTTTGAAACTTCTTGTTAAATACTTCCCCAAATGTTTTCTAGAAAAAAATGGGAAATTCAATGGAAAAATCAGATTGCCAAGTATTTTGCTGTTCATTACTAAAAAATACCCTCAAGTAAAGAGAGAGCTAGTTTTTAGCAAATTTGGTGTGATAAAGTCTCATGAGCAATTCTATGTTGAGGAATAAAATAAGTACCTATTCTGCTATTATTCCCTTATATTTCATTTTACTTAGAATATTAAACAGGTGTATAGAATAACTGTTTTTGTAGTCAAATAAAAAGTAATAGGATGAATGGAAAGTATCCTCAGTAAAACTGCAGTAGCAGACAGAGACATGAGTCTGCTAAGTCTATCCTCCCTTTACCCAAATACTTTTGATTTCTTTTCCTGCATCTATATATTTAAATTCTTTTTGTTCCATACAGTTGAGAGTTATGAGTTTATGAGTTTTTGCTCTTGCCACATCGATGCAAAAATTCTTAATTTTTTTTTTATAGATCAATGCTATATCTAGGAAATTGTGGGGAACAAGTTTCTAATTGACTGTACTCTGTTTTCAGAACATTTTATTGGTTAAGTTTCCAAGGATACTTTGACACCTGTCTTTGTAATATCCAGACTTATCAACTGTGAAGCATAGCAAAATTCTTATATATAACTTTATCCACTAGGTTATGTGTTGCTAGGTATTTGGTAGGTGCTAAAATTTGGAAGTCCCTGCTGGTGTGTTACAGTTTCTGCGATTTCATTTCCTTGCATGACCTTCACTGGTCACTAATTCTAGGAGCTTTAAAAATAGTTCCCTTTATATTTTGAGTAGTGATGACGTCTCTTTCAGTTTTCCATCACAATCCTCTCCATTTTCGCAAACAAGTCCTCCTGACTCAGTCATTTGTTCAATGTTTCTTTGGTGGCATATTTGGTTCTTTATTTAAATGAACATAAGTCATGTAATATAATGTAAGTAGAGTCTTGTGACTCCACTCTTGGATCTTAGCCATTTCTTCATCTCTGTCCAGATACAAAACACTTTTATTTACACTTAACAAATTCAATTGAGTGCTGTTATTATCTGCCTTTCCTTACAATTCTTCTGTAATGTCTACTTATTTCAAAACTATTTCCATAGGGATTTTTAAAAAATTATTTATCAACTGCTTTGAGGATATTTATCTATTCTCTTCCTCCTTTTTAGTGAAGAAATATAATTCTTTAAATAGTTTTCTCAGGTCAATGATCTCTATATTTCACTGTTACACAGATTTTATCTAGGATCATCTACAAATCTGTTATGATCCATTTAAAGTGTGGAAAGTATAAAAACATCATTTCAATATGATTTCTAAATTCAAATTCAAAGCTACCCATCTTTTTAGTGTGTGTTAACAACTTTATACTTGTTAATTGCAAGTGATATTTTCATACACTGGAGAAAGATTCTATGAGATGAATGAACACTTTAATATGATTCTGAGTGGAGCCATATAGCTTGATGTCTTCCATCTACAACAAATGGTTAATAAGTTCTTGTGGTTTTATCCTTTCTTTAGTTTAGAAAGTATATTTACTTTCACTTAGGAGGAGGAAAAGGATTTTAAGTTTGAGCAGAGCCATAATGAGCCTTAAAATATCTCCCTGAAAAATGACACATTTTATATAAAGTTTTCCTGACATTATGTGTTGATGACGTAATTTAAATAGAGAATAATTTTCCAAGTGGACATCAAGCATTCTCACTATATTTGGCTCTATTTTATGTATTAGCAGTGTATCAATACGCCATGAATGAGGAACTAAATCAAAAACTTTGCAACAATCAATAAAGACAGCATGTATGTTCTTTCGGGTAGCTTGTTCCATAATTACCAAATTGATGATAAATCACCATTTACACCCATGAGACTTTTTACCACACTCTTTTTGTTCCTCAACCAAATATATTGCTTTCCTTTAAGTGTTTGCAGATTTTTAGTGACACAAGCTATGAATGTTCTGTGTAAAGATACATAAATACGTGATTGACTTATATTTGGAGGGGTAACTAGTGGTCTCTTCTTTTGGTAGCAGACATATTATTTTTTATTAAGAAAGGTTGGATGAGACTGGAGAAATACTGTAGTAGTATTTTACATCATGTTTCACCATGAAGCAATTGAGTTAGTAATTATGGATATTATGTAGACCCACATAGTTAGAGTTTTGCAAAGATAATTATAGACAATATAGATCATAGATTTTGATCAGTAAAGTACATTAAAGGTCATCTAATCAAACTCCCTTTATTTTCTAGATAAAGAAATTGAGGCCTGATGAAATTAAATGAATTGCCAAAAGTCATGTGACCATTATGTTGTAGAGTCAGAATTTGAAGCCAAATCTTGACTTCAAAGCCAGCTTTTTTTTTTTATTGTGTCCTATCATATCCTTCAGCATACAAGTTGTTCATGAAACTGGATCACACCAAGTTTACTAAAAACCAGATGCCTCCTCAATGCAAATTTTGTCTTGGGGCTCATTTTACTAAGAACTATTGTTTTGAGTGAAAGTGTGTGAGGAAAAGGTTAATCATTATGTACTTTCATTCTAAACATCTAGGCAGCATCTAAACATCAGCTGAAAATTTACAAAATCACCTAGTAGGGCTTGTTAAGCTAACTCCTAAGTGTCTATCATGTATATCAGGAACTAGGTTAGTTAGTAAAGATATAATGTTAAAAAATGCATTACCTTTATCCTCAAGCAACCTACATTTTAAGGACAAATATAAACATAAACAAGCCAACTACAAGATAAGAAGTGATCAGGGCAAAGAAGAGGTCCATACAAAGTATTCTAAGGAAAATTGACATGGAGTTGAACACTTTTGGAAGAGAGAGCAGTGAATCAAGAAAACCTGCACAGAGAATATAGCACTTGAGTTGTGCTTAAAGTTGAAGGATAATTCTGAAATAATGGAGTCAAGAGGAAGTGAACTAAAGTGGCTGGAGGAAAGATGGAGAAGATGACAAACCAAGTTCAGAAAGTTCAATTTGATTGGAAGGAAGAGTGAATGCCATGGAATGATGGGAAATAAGCCTAGAGCTAGACTTGGGGGCCATAAATGCCAAATTAAAGAATTTCTTTTATTTTTCTTTTCTAACCATGTAAACCACTAAAAGCTTTTTAACAGGGAGTGACAGACCCACACAACAGGAAGATAGCTTTGCCCATTCACTAGACTGATACATCTGTGCAAACCCATTTTTAAAAATAATTCTGTTTGTATGAATTCTATTTTTATGAAATTAAGGAATCATAGAATGTTCAGGCTCCAAGGAATCTTGGCAATCATCTAATCTATTTCTCCCAGTTTACAAATAAGGAAACTAAGGCTCAGAGATATTAAGTGGCTTTTTCTCAGGTCATAGAGAAATTAACCAAGCTAAAAGTAGAACCCAGTCCTTCTGATTCTTTCACACTCTTTTTTTCTAAAGGATAATTTTGAATCATTCTGTAACAACAGAGAGGGACTGGTCCCAAGTTCTAGAATGAGGCTTATGTGCCTTTTGTGGCATTTTCCCCCTCCGGTGAAAGTGGTTTCTTTCTCCTCACCTGCCCTAGAAGCTCTTTGCCTTGTTTTTGTTTTTCCCTTGTTTTTCCTTTGTCTTATCCTCTACTTTGTATTGTATTTACTTTTTCTTATGTAACAGATGCAGCAGGGTGAAGTATACCACATGCAGGATTTGATTATAGAAAAACTAGAAACCAAAAGCTTCCTCTGATGCTTTTCAGCCATATGACCCTGGGTAAGTCATTAAAATTCTGTGAGTCTCAGGAAACTTGCTATGATTTCTTTATTGATATTTTATTTATTAACTTTTAATTAAGATTTCCCACATCAACAAAATTGTATATCCTTGTCGTATTATTTACGTTTTCACGTTATGTTCCCTGAAGCAGAATGTGAGCAAATTTCTCAAGGGCAAAGACTGCGTTCTTTTTTTGCTTTGTATCCCCATCCAGCTGCTATCATAACATCAGGCACATAGATGGTGATCAAGCAAATGTTTCCCAAGTATAAGAGAACTGAATTCTTTGTATCCTCATTTATTCATTAAGGGAAGGGAGACTGGCATGGTCTGTCCCCCATGAATCTTCAAGGTGAATATTATTTCCAATAAAACTCTTAGACTAAATTGCCAATTTCCATTTTTTTGTGAAAAATCTATTTTCACAGAATGACCTTTGTCTAGACCCATGTGGTATAAGCAGGATTTTTCTGTTATCAATGCTAAAACAGAGACAATCACATTCCATCTTCTACTGGTCTCCTAGGTAACCAAGCCTCATCCATTCACAGAGTTTACACAGTATAGGGATAATCCCTTTCCTTCCCCTCCCTACCTTCCCAATTAGCCATGTCCATGCCTTTGACACCTACCACATAAATATCTTTGGGCCATAAATCATCCCAAAGGGGAAGGTACCTAAGCTTTATTTAGCTCCAGCATAAATTGAATTAAGAGATTTGGCTTCCTGCTTTTATGTTCCTTAGAGGCAGGATGGTATAATGGATAGAGGGGGAAAAAAGAAGGAAGGAAAGAAAAAAAAACAAGTATTTATTAGGCACCTACTTTGCTCAGCAGGGCATTTAGGTGATGTAATGGTTAGAGCATGAAGTCCGGAGTCAGGAAGACACCTTCATGAGTTCAAATCTGACCTTAGACACTAGCTGTGTGACCCTGCCTCAGTTTCCTCATCTGTAGAATGAACTAGAGAAGGAATTGGCAAACCATTTAATATTTTTCCAAGAAAACCTTAAATGGAATCACAAAAAAATCAGATATAAATGAAATGACTGAACAACAACAAATGTGACACTGTGCTGTGTCCTACAAATATTATTTCATTTCATCCTCACAACAACTCTGAGAGCTAAGTGTTATTATAATCCCCATTATAACTGAAGAAACAGAGGGCAGACAGAAAGTAAGTGACTTGCTCAGGATCATATAGTTGATAACAGATCAAATAAACGTGAGTTTTCCTTACCCCCAAGTCCTCTGTTCTATCTACTACACCACCCAGTTGCTTTGAGGCAATGAGGACCAGCCTCAGAGTCAAGAAGAGTCTGAGAGGGTGGCTAGGTGGTGAAGTGAATAGAGCACCAGCTCTGGAGTCAGGAGGACCTGAGTTCAAATTTGGCCTCAGACACTTAACACTTACTAGCCATGTGACCTTGGGCAAGTCACTTAACCCCAATTGCCCCCTGCAAAAAGCAAAAAAGAAAAAAAGATTCTTTAAGAAGAGTCTGAGAAATTATGTGTTGACAGAGAACATGTATCTCCACATGGTTCATGCCCTGCCTAGGACACATACTGGCTATGGAACCATGGACAAATCATTTAACCTTTCAGTGCCTTAAGGCAATTCTCAAAGCCTGTAAATTATATTGGGGGGGAGGGAGACAATCTTAGGGAAGACCCTCTGAAGCCACATGTTATATAATGGCACCAAGTTGGTCACGAGAGAACTCAGATTAAGATCATATTTCCACAGTAAATCACTGTACTTAGCTGGTCATAGCTCTGACAACTCCATTCCACAAAGGATTAAGGAAGCTGGGCTCAAGCCAGTTGGGTTTGTCTTATTTCAACAAAGTTGAGTTTGCCACAGTGTTAATTTACAAAGAAGTCAGGCAGGAAATATTGTAAATCTAAAAAACACACTTGTTGGTGTTTGTGGTTTTTTCTGTTATGTTTTTGTTTTGTTTTTCATCATGTGTGCACCCACTCCCTTTCTGCAGGGAGGCCTCTGGGCCCTGCATGAATCCTTCTCACACACTGAGTTTCAGAGGAAATCATTTAATTGATGGAAATGGTTGCCTTAGCAAGTGACAGGCTGAGCTGGTCCAGCAGAGAGTATTTCCACAACATTTAGAGCATCTGGGAAATTATGTGTTGACAGAGAACATGTGTCTCCACAGGCATTCAGTTGCAATGCTTGAATTGGGTTTCAGTGACACCGTTATAAATGAGGCCATTTGTGCAAATGAGAGGCAATATGGTGTTATTGGATCTGGACTCAGAGGATACGGGTTCAAATTCAGGTTCTGACACTTATCTATATGACCTTAGGCAAAAGACTTCACCTTTCCGGAGCCCAGTTCCCTCTTCAATAAAATGAAGGAATTAGACTCTAAAGTACCTTCTAGCTCTAACTCTTAAGTTATGACATTATAAGTAAGTGATGACATTTTGTTGTTGTTCAGTTGTTTCAGTCATGTTCGACTCTTCATGACCCCATTTGGAGTTTTCTTGGCAGAGATACTAGAATAGTTTGTCATATCCTTCTCGAGCTCATTTTACAGAGTTCAATGACTTGCCCAGGGTCAGACAGCTTGTAAGTGTCTGAGGCCAGATTTGAACTCACAAAGGTGAGTCTTCCTGAATCCAGGCCCAGCACTCTATCCACTGACCTGTGATGACACTAATTGCAAATGAACGTGAAGTAAGAGAATGTTCCTGAAAATAATAGCACTGAGGGGGAGAAATCCTCTTAAGGGTGGGCATAGTGGATAAACTAAATTCTTCCCATTACTGGATAGCCTCATTTTAGTTCTCTAATCTGAAAGTTCTAGACCAACTTCTTTGGCATGAAGCTCCCCACACCTACCTTGTGGTTTCCTTGGTCCTTTGTTTGACATAAAGAACTGCAGATGCAGCACATATGGTGCAAAGGCAGGAAGTCAGAAAGATCTTGGATCAGATCCTGGCTCTGACATCAACTAGACCTGTAACCATGGATAAGTCATTTCTATTCTCTAAGCCTCAGTTTCCTCATCTGAAGAATGCTGTTGACAGTACTTGTACTCCCTACCTAATGAAGTTGGGGGAGAGGGTTCCTTTGTAAATATTAACGGTGAAGAAACCACTTCTGCCAATGAAAATCAGCAACTTATATGCCAATGAAAATCATCTGGAACACAGTCATAGGGAATTAAGAGTCATTGTGAGGTTAAGTGGCTTGTCTAGGGTCACAGTCAGTTTATGGATATGAAAATGGCATCAACAACAATGCACCATCAAACCCCACTCCAATCCATTCCTATAGTGCTTCAAGATTTTCCCCTCATGACAATTACATGAGTTAGGGAATAACATTAGTATTAATAGATAAATAGGTAGGTAGATAGATAGATAGACAGATGATAGAAAGATAGATAGATAGATAGACAGACAGACAGACAGACAGACAGACAGACAGACAGATAGATAGATAGATAGATAGATAGATGGATGGATAGATCTAGCTATGACTTAGTGAATAAATACTAAGAGCTACCTGAGGCTACATTAAGGAACTTGTCCCGGGTCATATAAGAGTAAATATTAGAGGTGAAATTTTAACTCATTTCTACCTGACTCTCCTCACTTCTCTATCCAATGTTCTACTGCCATTGAAAAGTATGATACAGTAGCCAAAAGATACAATATGTTGGGCTACTTTGGATCAAGAATGTCAATACTTTTGATTAAATTAAATTGCAAAGTTTTTACACAAAATCATTGCAACCAAGATTAGGAGGGAAGCAAAAAACTGGGAAAGAATTTTTACAACCAGTGTCTCCAATAAAGTCTTCATTTCCAAAATAGAGAACTGAGTCAGATTTGTAAGAATACAAGTCATTCCCCAATTGATAAATGGTCAAAGGATATGAACAGGCAGTTTTCAGATGAAGAAATTAAAGCTATCTATAGTCATATGAAAAAATGGTCTAAATCACTATTGATTAGAGAAATGCAAATCAAAACAACTCTGAGGTACCACATAACACCTATCAGATTGACTAAGATGACAAAACAGGAAAATGATCAATGTTGGAGAAGATGTGGGAAAACTGGAATACTAATGCATTGTTGGTGGAGTTATGAACTAATCCAGTCATTCTGGAAAGCAATTTGGAGCTATGCACAAAGGGCTATAAAACTGGGCATCCCCTTTGAACCAGCAATACCACTGTCTAGCTCTGTATCCCAAAGAGATCATACAAATGGGAAAAGGACCCTCATCTACAAAAATATTTAGAGCAATTCTTTTTGTGACAGCCAATAATTGGAAATTGAGGGGATAACTATCAATTGAAGAATGACTGAATACATTGCAGTATATGAATGTAATGGAATCCTATTGTGTTGTAAGAAATAATGAGGAGGCAGACTTCAGAAAAAACTAGAAAGATTTGAATGAACTGATGCTGAGTGAAATGAGCAGAACCATGGAACATTGTACACAGTAACAGCTACAATGTGCAATGACTAACTTTGATTCTTATCTCTTCTTAGCAATGCAAGGATCCAAGACTATTCCAAAGGACTCATGATGGAAAACGCTTTCAAGATCCAAAAAAAGAGCTATGGAGTCTGAATGCAGATTGAAGCATATTATTTGCTCACTCTCTCTTTTTTTG
Source organism: Pseudochirops corinnae (assembly GCA_028646515.1). Lineage (NCBI taxonomy): Eukaryota > Metazoa > Chordata > Mammalia > Diprotodontia > Pseudocheiridae > Pseudochirops > Pseudochirops corinnae. Next base: position 122,260,995 of record CM053585.1, on the reverse strand, counting down.
TTTGTTTCTTCTTTCTTGTGGTTTCTCCCACTTGTTCTAATTCTTCTTTACAACATGAGTAATATGAAAATAGGTTCAATATGAGTGTTTATCTAGGGGGCAACTAGGTGATGCAGTGAATAGAACACCAGCCCTGGAGTCAGGAGGACCTGAGTTCAAATGTGGCCTCAGATGCTTAGCACTTACTAGCTGTGTGACCTTGGGCAAGGCACTTAACTTAACTTAACCAATTGCCCTGCCTTCCCTCTCAAAAAAAAAAAAAAAAAGATCAATGTTTATCTAGAGCCTATGTCAAATTACACGCCATCTTGGGGTAGGGGAGGGGAGAGACAGGGAGAAGATCTGGAACTCAAAATCTTATGGAAGTGAATATTGAACACTAAAATTAAATAAAGTTTTTAAAAAGAAAGAAAAAAATGGTAGAAATTATTGTCTTGCTATATTTTTTTTGGCTAAAATCAGGAGTATTATGTTTAATATTAGAGTCCATTTTAGGAAGGACATTGATGTGAGCTCCTTGAGAGAAGGGACCGTATTTTGCCGCTCTGTGTATTATCAGCTCTTAGGAGGAAAGACACAAGCATACTATATGGCAGACATCCTGCTAAACACTTAACAGATATCTCATTTGAATCTAGGCAGCTAGGTGTCACAGTAGATGAGTGCTAAGCCTGAAGTCAGGAAAACCTAAGTTCAAATCTGGCCAGATACTTAATGATTGTGTGACATTGAACAAGTCGTTTAATCTCTATTTGCCTAAGTTTCTTCAACTGCAAAATGGGAATAATAATAGCACCTACTTCCCAATGTTGTTGTGAGGATCAAATGGGATAAGAGTTGTAAAATGCTTAACAAATAGAGCATTGCCTATGGCATGTGCCATATAGAGGTGTTGTTGTTGTCATCATAACAGCCCTGACTCCAGTACTTTGTCAACTGCATTTCCTAGCTGCCCCTTAGCACAGGCCTAGTATGTATATTTGTAATATATGCATGTATACATATATGTATATACACACTTGCATGCATGTGTGTATACGTAAACATATGTATAGATTGAGTAATACATGGATAGATATAGATATGTATCACTAATGAATGTTCCTTGACTGATGGGCAGTTAGGATAACTGAGAGTAAAGTCCTAGAAAGAAGTAGTCAGCCTGAGGCCATCTAGAGCAGGCTGAGATGGTAGGGAGGGGGAATGAAGAATGGCATCATTTTACTACTGCACCATTTTTCTGAAAGCCAGCCCCTGGGTAGCCTACAGAACTAGGACTAAATTAATGTGATTTAGCCTCAAATAACAACTTGTTTAAGTTTCTAGGAAAAGACCCATAGTTACAGACAGTTAAATATTTGGTATGACTTTCTCATGTAAAATTGTTATCGGGTCACTTGGTGTGTATTTGTAGACAAGAGAAAAGTTTGACTTTTGCATTATCAAGGAATCTGTCTGAGACAACAATCCCCACAGGTAGGTCCAGTTAGAGATTAAAGACCTTAGCTTCCTGTCAAGAGGCAGTATAAACTACAGTAACAAGGCTATCCGTTTCTGGCTGAGGTTACAGGCTTAGCTGCGCTAAACATGTCCTATCTCTTCTTTCACTCTAAAATAGGCACAGAAACTCCTGGTGTCAAAAAGCAAAAGCCAAAGAGATTTTTCCAAGATCACACTCAGAATGGAGATAAATAGCTCACAGGTTAGGAAAGTCAGGGAGAGGACTCAATTGCTATCATTTCAGGACACATAATCCACTCAAGGCATTAACTTGTTCCTTTTCCCTTGCTCAGCAGTCCCAAAAGCACAAACTAGAGATTGGGTAATATAATGTAAAAGTTGCTGAATCCAGAGACAGAAACCCAGCATTCAGATCCTGATTCTTCTATTCACTACTATCTTTGAGTTCCAGACCTTAATTAGAGGCAGTAGCACAGACCCATTTTCTGCACAGCAAGGTCAAGAGAGCTGATGAAAAGCTCCAAATATTCAGTCTAGTTTCCACGGAAAACAACCAGCCAACTAGCTCTCACAGGGGTTCTCAACCTGAAGCACATGACTCTGTGTGTGTGTGTAAATATATATTTATAATATATGTATATATGTCAGTACACATACATATATATACACATATAGATGCATATATATGTGCATGTGTATATCTATATGTATATTTCAAAACTATATTTCAATATAACTGGTTTCCTGTGCAATTCTGTTATTTCATGCACTTCAAAACATTATTCTGAGAAAGGTTCAGTCTTCATCTTACAACCAAAGGGGTTTAAGGCACCAAAATAAACACACACATATAGATGCTCAGAAATAGACATACACACATATACATGCACATACGCACATGGATACATACACATACACACAAATACACACCATTAAGATCCCCTACTCTAAAGTATACTGCTTGGTAATGCAAAATTCATTGCTATACTAGAACAAGGAAGTATGTATGTGTTTAATGAAAACATTGGTGAGCATTGCAATCTCTAAGTGGCCGGTGTTTGGTTTTAACATTGTATCCCCAACTCACCCAAGCCAGATGTTAACATACAGAGTTAGGGCTAAAGCTGCAGCTAATCTCATAATCACAAAGAGGATCACACTTTATACTCTGCTAAGGACATCTAGAAAAGAGCAGCAAAGAAAAGGCCTGAAGTTGAGCTATTTGCTGCTGAGCACCATGGTGAGTAATCTCCTCCTCACCCTGCATGTATTCACTCCCCCCTCCTTCTTTTAAAGAGGGAATTCTGCCTTTTGTGTCAGAATTCTATGTTGTGAGGTATTCCTGTACATGGTTACTTATGATGTCTGAGCCATAGTCTAACAGACCCAAATGTTGGTGGTTACATCAGTTAGTCAACAAACATTTACAATCACCTACTATGTGCAAGGAACTGTGCTAAATGTTAGAGATACAAAAAAAAAAGTTAAGAAACAGTTTCTGCTTTCATATTTTATCTTTGTTTCTTTTTTAATTTATCGAAGCTTAACATCTTGGACAATTGAAAGGACATTGAAGTAGGAATCACTGGGACCGAATTCAATTACCATTTGTTGTTGTTCAGTCATTTCAGTTGTCTGACTCTTTGTGACCCCATTTGGGGGTTTCTTGGCAAAGATACTGGAGTGTTTTGCCATTTCCTTCTCGAGCTTATTTTACAGATGAGGAATTGAGACAAATAGGGTTAAGTGACTTGTCCAGGATCACGCAGCCAGTAAGTATTGGAGCACATATTTTAAATGGAGAGACAGTGTGTAAATAAGTAGGTAATTAAAAGACATATAAACAGAGTTAATAGAAGGCAGTCTGAGAGGGGAAAGTTCAAGCAGCTGGGGTGATGGGAAAAAGATCTCCAACAAAGGTTAAGATTTGAGTTGAATCGTGAAGGAAATCAAGGAAATCAAACAGTAAAGGCCATGGGGCAGAGCATTCCGGGCATGGAGGAAAGTCACTACAAAAACACAGAGAGAGGAGGTAGAATATCTCGTTAAAGGTACTCCAAGTAGGCCTGGGCAGCAAGATCATACAGTTTCTTAGGGGAATAAAGAATAAGAAGACTAAAAGGGGTTAGGCTATTAAGAGCTTTAAACGATGAAAACCACACTTGAGAAAAATCACCTTGGCCACTGAGTGGAGAATAGACTGAAGTGAGGAGAGACTTGAAACAGAGAGACTAGGTAGAAGGTGTTTAGTATGAGATGTTATAAGGGACTAAAGTAGGATTGTTGTTCTGTGACTGTGAGTTTAGAGAAGGGTGAGCATGTAAGATATTGTGAAGAAAGAACAAACTCTATGTGATGATGGATGAAGGACAAGTTTTACAGGACAAAAAAAATAACTTGGAGGAGGATTCAGAACAATCCTAATTTTAGCTCTGCTACTAGCTCTGTGCCTTGGGCAGCTCGTTTAACCTCTCCTGTCTTCTTCATCTGTAAAATAAGGAGGTTTAGACTAACTGATTTCCACTAAGCTTTCTTTGAGATATAAAAGACTAGAATTCTATGATTCTAAGTTTGAACTTAAGCCTCAAGGGGAGGACAAGACAGAATAATTAATAACTTATGTATTCATTTTAAGAAATGGTAATGTACCTCATTTGGTCACCTAGATCATTTGATCCTTCTAACAAGCCTGTGAAGTTGATAGGTTAGGTTTTATTCCTACTTTACAGATAGGACACTGGAACTCAGAGAAGCTTAAATGAAGTTAGCTTTATGTAGTTAGCAAATGAAAGAATCAAATCTTGAGCCCAAGTTCAAGTTGAAGTATTCTGACCCCCATGATCAGTTTTATTTTCACAATAAGGAAGAATTCAAGGAATCAAATAAGATAATGTTTATAAAGTGCTTTCCAAACCTGAAAAGCCATAGAAATTTTTAAGTTTAATTTTAAGAATGAATAAAAGAGAAAGAAAAAATGACCAAAAAATGTATGACTAGAAGAGAACAGTGGAAAGCATGATGAGATTTACATGTTAAAGGATCTGGTGGAGATTTTGAATGAATCATTCAATCTGATTTGGGACCCTGTTTGGAAAATAAAAAGTAAAGTTTTAGTAACCAGAATAACCCTCCAGCTAGACATTGCTAGCCTGAGACTACAGAGAGAAGCTATTGAGTAGAATCATATCTCTAAGAAGGATTTATGTCTTAAGCAGGAAAAAGCAAGAGTCTAATTACCCATTATTGTCAACCATGTAATGCCATTATCATGTAATGTTGTATGTTACGGCTGTCTATGTTCACTTTACTCCATACCTAGACTCTTTTGCTCCTAAAAGGATCTATAAGTATTCTGCCTAAATTTTGTATCTCAATCAAGTCTAGTGTTGCAAACACAGTAGTTGTGAATGAATGAATGAATGAATGACCAAGCTGGAAAACTTCAGGTACAGATCTGGTGACAGACATTGTATCTCTCAACTCAGCAATAGCCTAAGTGTGGAAACAAGAAAGTTGGGGACAAGGTCATGAATTTCGGGCCCACAGAAATTCATGAAATAGTCAGTTGAAGTATGGATTAAATATGAACTGCCTTGATGGAGGGAAAACCAACACAGATACAAAAACCAGAAACTTTAAGTAAGAATCAGTGTTATAACCCTGGGAGTAAAGATAAAATGAGTTAGATGAACTACAAGTAGGTCAGAGTTGCTGGATTATAGAATCATGAGTCAATGACTCATACTGTTGTGTTCTTTTATGTTCCCACTTAATCCCCAAATTCCTTAAGGATAGGAATGGCATCTTGCTCTCATATTTATGGCATTTACTTCACTCAGTGCTCAATGTGGTGCTCTGCATCTCAAGAGGTACCTTTTGAATAAATGAATCCCATATAAAAGTACATCAAGCATCACTTGTGACTAGGGAAACAGAGAAACAAATGATATGCTTTTTTGCTACTCAAAATTAAAGTCATTTCAGACAGCTTTTGTTATGTAAGTAATATGTGCCAGGCATTGGGTTAGGTTCTAAATGACAACAGCTCACATTAATATAGCCCTTTAACATTTATAAGACATCTTATGAATAACATCTTCTTCACAAGAGGAATGTCATCATTATCCTCACAAGAACCCTTTGACGTAGATCCCACGTGGTTTATTACCCATTTCCATATGAGGAAAGTGAGATTGTAGGTGGAAGCAAACAGTAAGAAGTTATCACTTAAACAGGCTGAGGTAAGAGTTTACGGATACTGCAAAGCTGTGGTTTTAAGTGACTGAGCTTTCCCAAGGACACAAAATCTAAAAAATCGTAAGGATCTTCAGATTCCATCTAGTCCAACTTGTACCTAAGTAAGAATGCCTTCTATAACACTGCTGGTATATGGCCTTGAAGAGCTCCAGTGAAAGAGATTTCACTACATCCCAAGCAAATTCATTCTGCTCTTAGACAGCTTCAGTAAATAGGAAGTTTTTTCCTCCCGTTAACCCACAATGTATGGGTGTGCAATGTATGTGCAATATATGCCCTTTGTTCCTAGTTTTTTTTTTTTCCTCTAGGGACACACAAAACAAGCCTACTGCCTGTTTCACATAATAGGAATAGGAGCTGGATCTTTTATTTCATTGGTCTAAGCAGCTCTAGAAAGCTTAATGGTGCAGGTCAGTAGTTTCTCTGAAGTTTATAAACTCAGAGAGCTGCCAAAGCACTGAGAAGTTAAGTGATTTTTCCAGGGTCACACAGCCAATATGTGTGAGAGGTTGGTCTTGACCTCAGATATTCCTAGCTTCAAAGTTAACTCACTTTCCATTACATGGAAAAAGATCTGTGGGTTTTTGTAGAAAATAAGTCTGACGAGTGAGTAATGTGATACGACAATAAGATGATGATGATGATTACTTCAATTTCCACTGATAGAAACCTACACATAAAAACATGGGAGGCAATAGACCCATGGTACTCAACACTCATCAAAGCATATTGGAATTGTTGTGTCCAGTTGTTGGTATTACATTTTGATAATTTCATTGACAAATCTAGATCAACTGATGAAACTGAGAATGTTGAACTGGGAAAACAAGAACCTAGGGCTGAAATAATAGCTGTCTCCCTGAATTTGAAAAGTTGTTATGCATAAACTTTTGTTATTTTTTTGTTCTTCTTGGATCTGGAGTAATTGTTGGAAATGGAAGAGAAAAAGACTCTAATTAAATAAAAAAAAAAAGTTCTAATAAAACTGTCCAAAAAGGAATTCACTTTCCTTATAAGGAGATGTGTTTTCCCATCACAGGAGATCTTTAAGCAGCTCAAGGCAAAACGAACACTTGTTGAGGATTTTGGAAATGGGATACCTATACAGGTCAGACTAGAAGTATTCTCATGTCCTTTTCAACTCTTAACAGTCTATGGTTATTCATTGAATTGGGCAAATCTATTTGAGTTGATTATTAGTTCCAGGCAAGTAACAGATGTGAAAGACAATTTTAGAAGTCTCAAATAAATGGCCCATGTATCTACAGAAACAGAGTGAACATTTTCCTATGAGCCAGGGTTCTAGAGTTATGATAATAATTGTTATAATAATAAAACCCTTCATTTTTATAGAGCTCCGTTGTCTATAAAGCTCTGTCAGGTCAATTTTCTGCTTTAATCATCACAACTCCATGAGTTAGAGCAGGTATTATTGTCGCCATTTTGCAGATGAGGAAAATGAAGTTAATAAAGATGAGGTGACCTGCCTCAAGTCATATATATTCTAAGTGACAGAGCTGGAACTCAAACTCAGGTCTTTTATACAAAGTCCTCCCCCACCACCTCAGAACAAAAGGATAATGAGAAACTATTGATGAAACCCAGTTTCTGTTGCCTGTGGCCTCTAATTTTATTGGAGATCTTCTATGAACTCAATCTGAACTTGCTGAATTCAGAAGATTCAATGAGTTTATACTCCAAGGCAATATATCTGTCAAAAATTTCAAAAAACGAAGCAATCACGATGATAATCTTCTGTCTGATTTTCATCTAGACTTCCTGTGGAAAGATGGCTACATAATTCCATGCAATCTCAATGCTGTGTCTTTTCCTTTCAGCTTGTCATAAAAACATTATTTAATATTTTTTACTTTTCAGATGAACTTGCTGTTTTTTGTGACCCATATGAACCACACTGGAACCACTGAATTCCCTTTCCAACTGAGAAGAACCCTTAAATAAACATATTTCTGAAGTCAGCCAATGGTTTCACAGTTCATACTTTTTATTCCTCTCTTTCATCTTTTCCTTCCTCCCCCTGATATCATTCACTTTTTTCCCCCTTATTTCTGCCTCTTCCATTTTAGGAAATTCTCCTTGTACTACTGCTATAATTCCAGATTCTTTACTTACATTTTTCATCATCAAACATGTGACTTCATCAGAATGGCTGGTCTGATTACAATATGATAATTTAATTCAAAGCCAAAATTTAATGGGCAAAATGTAATTCCTTGCCCCCCTCAGTCCTATCTTTAATCATTGAAAAACTGGGAACTGAATTTCTGCCAAAGTAAAGTTTAGTAAAAATTAGGACACAGAGATCAGAATAATAGGTTAATATAGTGTTTATGATGTTCTCATTTTCAAAGACATTAACATAAAACAAAGATCACTTTCAAGGTTGTCACAATTTGTAAGACAGAAAGTTTTATTATCAAGCTATAGAACCAAGATGGAACTAATTGAACTAGAGAAATTAAAGACATGTTCTCTGTGGCCAAAGGGGAAATAATACAAGAAAAAAACTAGATAGCATTTAACTTAACAAAATTTCAGGAAGCTGTGGGCAGACACCCACCCAGTTGCTCCCAATGGAGGCATCACTTACCCCAGCATTCTTTCTGTCATGCATTTTAAATAAGAATTCTAGTGATCAAATTATATTGTTTAATAAACTCAGAGAAAGAGAATTTTTATTCTCTGTTCATTGGGAAATGATGAGGATTATGATGAGAAGGAGGAGGATGAATAAAACAACAGTAATAAACCTTGGACTTAAATCAGAAGACTTGTTAACAAATATGGGAAGACAATAGTTGCAGGTGATTTCAATGTGCCATTTTCCAACAAGAAGTTAAGGATTTGAAAATAATGTTACAAAATAGGTAGGATATAATTTTTGGTAATTGCTTAATTAAAATATAAGGCATGGATACATCACATTGACAAAAACTAATCTGTGTGTTAGAATATGAAGAACTCATGAATAAATACAGGAAGGGAGAAGAACTGGATTCAGATTCATTTTTGCAACTTACTGTCTGTCTGTGGACTTTGAAGATGTAACTTGAAATTTATAGACTTCTATTTACTACATTAAAAATGTGAAATTTATATTATATTTCCCCTGAGGTCCTTCTGATTCTGACATCTGGTGATTTCCCCCCTCCCCCCAAATGTTTTATGGTTAGTAAGAATTTTTCTCATGTTATTCACTGAATCTACAGAAGAATAAAAGAGCCTGTGAAATAAATGGTGCAATTAACATTCTCCCCATTTTTCAGATAAGGAAAATGAGGTTTAGTGAGACAAATAAATAGCTTGAATCTCGCAGAGCTATTTTCAGAGGGAAACTAGGATGAGGTCACCTTTTCTTAGCAAACTTTTTTCTTCTTTGCATAGATCAATTGGGCAAATTAGGTTTTAGAGGGGATGGTTATAACTTTTAATGATATTTCTAGAGCTTTTTTTAAAATATGCTCCCCAATATTGCTTAATCAAAGGTACATAAATTTGTGACTTTAGAGATACAGCCTAAGTTTTTGGGAAAGGTTTAACATTTTTAATGCCAATGAAATATTCATAGCACCCACAGTGGCTATGAATATGCTGGCATCATTCTGAATCACAAAATGTAACATTCTCTCCACATGGAAGACAGAACCAAAACATTTATTCAAATACCAGAAAGCCAAATCCATCATAGCATCCAAGAAGCTGGTATATAATACTACCAATGTAGTGAGCCCTGAAATCCCCAAGCCTTCCCTCTGTCAAGCCTTCAAAACAAAACAGGCTCCCTTAAGCAAAAATGCCCCTCTCTCACCGGCTGCTCAGTCTCAGCTCTGCCAGCTCCCAGCTCTGCTTGTGCTCTGCTCTGCTCCTTCCTGTTCCACCCTTCCTGCAAGCTCCTCCCCCCATGGGCTCCCACATGATTACATTTAGCCTATTAAGGAACAGGGAAGATCTTCAAATTCCCTCAGACCTGTTAAGGACAAAACAATGTATATTGTTTCTAATCAAAGATTCTTGATGCAATCAAAGGCAAGACTCAAGAGCTAAAACTCAATCTAGAAAAACAGCAAACATCCTATTTTTCTTGCTATTACAACATTGTAGACTCAATTGTATTGTCAGGCAAACATCCTAGCCACCCAAAAGGTATCAAGTATACCTATAGCATTTAGAACCTTTTGGGCAAGGGAAGACAATGCATTTTTTATGGGCTTCTTCCCAGGTCATCATGTAAAAGTGAGAAACAGAATCATAGCCCATACTAGAAAAATGTCCATGGTGTTCAAAGTAATGCAGAAAAGCTGCCCTTCCATGTATCTGAATCTCCACAAATTCTCTATGTTGCAGCCACTGTCTTTACAAATGGAAGCAGGTAATACTGATGTTGCTTCAATATTCTTGGAATATATTTGCTGTCCCTTTGTGCCATTAATGCTAGTTTAGCACAGTGCGGCTATATCTACCTCCATTTTCCCAGCTTGTAGTTCAAACTCAAGCTAGCTTTGATCTTATTTCTCCTGACTATGATCCTGATACAGGAAAGAAACATTATTTTACAGGTAGCCTCAAGTATTTTAGAGACATCCATTACATTCATTCTAGTTATTAAGAATTACTCTTATGTACTCTTTAAAGTAGGCCTTTAAAACTGTTATCTAATAGAGGTCTTTGTTTAGTTCGAGTTATTCTGTCAACATGAAAGTAATGAACACCTTCATTTGTTTTTTTAAATTTCCCGTGAGACTTCATTAAGATTATAGTCCTTTAAAATTAATAATGATTACATATTATATTTCCACAGCATTTTATGATTACAAAGTGATGGCATACGTTGTATCCCTTTTTTTCTCATAATAAACATGGTGACTGGATCATGGGCAAACAAGAAGAAAGAACAAAATTGCTCAGAGTGAAGTGACCATAAAACCGGCCAAGTGAAACTTTATGAACTTAAGATAGGAATCAAGAAACTGGCCTAGGGTAGTACACCCTGTTTGTCTTTTTGATTTTTTTTCTTTTCTTCTTGCTCAGTCTTCATGCCCTTGGCCTCTCTACACCCCCTACAGATGTAACCGCAATATCCTGCTTTTGTAACAGCTTGCTTGCACCTGCTTAGGCTCTTGAAGGAACATATTGTACTAGTCAGACATATAGACCTAGAAGTGTAATCCTGGAACAAGGAAACTGTACTGTATAAAAGATTCTGCACCCTTGAGCTAGGGGCTGATCCCTTCAGGTTGCACCTGAGGGACAGGCACCAGCTGGCTAACAAAGCTCCTAAATTCTTATTCAGTCTCAGTGGTCACTCTGCAAGTGACTTGCCATTTCAAGAGGATCACAAGTCAGGCATTTTATTACTCTTGAGTAAACATATATATGTGACTTACTTGCCCTACAGTCCTATGGACACACAATGGTAGTTCAAAGGAACAGTGGATTGCATATACTGACCAAGGGCCCAAATTTCCTATATTTCTACCCTTGTTTCTGTTGTTGCTGAGCAGATTCACTGGGGCTGAATAGGAGTTGGACCTTAGGAGCAGTTGGGTTGTCTGGATTAAAATCCCTCTTCCTCATCAATCACAAGGACAGCAAGGATTAGTAAACTTTGCTAACCTTAAATACCTATATTAGATGAAGTTTCTACACTTACAGTTTGTTAACCTTGAATTCCTAACCCTTAATGTAGCTGACCAAGTCAATTGTTGGGTACACTGGAACTTGCCAATATATAAGCAAGTAAGGCAGCAGTTCAACATGGAGTCATTTCTGTCAGCTAGGAACTACATGGAGTTAATAGGCCAGACCTCACACAACCCTTGTGAAGGAGATGGTGCGATTATTTTCCCCCATTTTACAAATTAGTGATTTGAGGCTTCTAAGGTTAAGTGACATTTCTGAGAGCACACAACTTAGAAGTGACTTGAAAGCAATAAGCTTACTATTATTATAGAATTCTTCTCAGCAAGAGTATGGCATGATATTTCTTTTTGATAAGAGAAGAGTTTCTAGAAGAAATTTAGACTTTCTACTAATAAAGAAGTACTTTCTTCCTACTTAAACTTAATTAGGATTTTATTACTGTTTCAAAGGAATTCAAATAAGTGTTATATTCCAAAATGGAAATAATCCAGTGTCACGAAATCGTAGAAGTCCAGACTTGGAAGGGATATCAATAACCAACTACTCCTTTCTATAACTAAATAAGAATTCTCTCTGCATTATAGTCTTGAAATGGTCATTTACCTTTGCTTCAAGTCATCCAGTAAGGAGGAACTTACCACTTCTCAAGGCAGTCCATTTTACTTGGGTTAGCCATAATTGCTATGTTGTTTTCCCTTCTACTCAGGGGTTGTGAGAGCCAACTTATACTGCAAACTGATTGTTAAATTTTCATTTTGAAGATTTACACTTTGGAAACTGGCAAACATTATAGATTATGGCTTGATTTCTTGTCTTATTGATTGTTTAGCTTTAAGAAAGTAGAACATGTTAATGGTGCAGATTAAACTTGAAAGCATGCCTTGTATTTTCAGAAAACCAGTTCTTAAACATTTATTGGCATACCATGGTTTACATTAAGATTCGGTTTGAGGACTTCTGGGGGTGAAGCCAATATGGAGGAACAGAGGAAGCAGCCAAGCTCTCCCAACATTCCCCTCTGAATAACTTTAAAATACTGCCCCAAATTAAATTATGGAAGAGCAGAATCAACAAAATGTCAGGGTGAGACATTTTTTTTACAGCCCGTGATAATTTAGGAGGTAAGGAAAGATCATGTGAAACTGAGGGAGGGGAGGCTGGCCCAGACTCTGCATGGCAGGAACAGCTGTGGACCTTGGAGGTAGTAATAGCTACAGCAGCTTTGGATACTCTCAAGCTGGAGAGGGTAAGGGAGTCTGGCAACTGGTCTAAAAGAGATTACAGGGGAGCTCTGGGGTGGCAGTGGGCACAAGACAGGGCACTGTTTGGCAACTCCATTTACCATACACACTTCAGGGTCACAGTGCCAGGGTGGAGAGGAGTATTTGTACTACCAAGAGATCAGGGGTCTTGAGGATCAGTATTGCTTGCCATCCTAGGCACCAGGAACCCTAAAGAGCAGCATAATTTTGGCAGCAAGTGATCAAGGGCCCTTCCTGGATAAGGATCAGAACACAAATGAGGCAAGCAGTGACTATACCCCTTCCTGGATAACACCACTAGAAGCACAAAAAAATCTTCCAAACCCCCAAAACTAGCTCTGAAAACAGCACTGTGAAAAAGCAAGAAATTTGGAACAGTGTTCTCCTTCCCCCATTCCTGGAACACAACCCAATTTCAACATAAAGTTCAAAGTCAGGAAATAGGCTGGGAAAAAATGGGTTAACTACAACAAAAAGAACCCGATCATTAAAGTGACAGGGAAGATCAAGACACAAACTCAGAAGAAGACAATGAAGACAACAGCTGTAAGAAAAGTACCAAAAATATGAATTGGACACAAACCCAATAAGAATTTCTGGAAGACCTAAAAATGCTTTTCAAAATCAAATAAGAGTGGTAAAGGAAAAAATGGGTAAAGAAATGAGAAGAAGGGAAGAGTATTATGAAGAGACAATAAACAGTTTGGTAAAAGAGGTACAATAAGCATTGAAAATAACACTTTAAAAAACATAATTGGCCAAATGGAAAAAGAAGTACAAGTGTCTGATATAGGAATTTAATTCAGCTATTCATGATTTCAAATTCAATACACCACCTAGATGCCCCTTTCACTTTTGTTGCTCAGGAACCCTCTTCATGAAGTTCTCAAGTAAAAAAAGCCCCCAATCACATAAAGTTATTCACAATGGCTTTTCACCCCAAAGGATTCTTTAATGAGATGAGGAGGGAAAAGGAGGTATAGAGTGTTCACATCTCTCTTTTTCAGAATTGACAAAGAGTCCCTGAGACAGTTAAGATAAAAAATCATAAATGTCCTATTTTCCCACTCAGTGTCTGATATTTTTCAACATGGAATAAATTTATAGTCCCATCTGCAGTATTTCATTAATGTTGAAATGGCAGATTTCTGCTATGAAGCTCCATTTCCCATATTAAAAGTACAGACATGCAATATTTAATCACTAAATATGATAAGAAACAACAGGTCTATTTAGTTCATTCAAAAGAAAAATCTAAAAATGAGGGAGGAACATCTTAATGATCTGATCATGTGTTAATTAGGAAGGTTAACACAGTGCATGGTCTCATTAATTATCGAGGCATTCTCCCAGCTGCTGGATGTCATTTCACATGGCACCAAGCATTTCTCAGAACTCCAAGATTTCAAACATCCATTTGGTTAGCCATAGTTCATATCAAGCCTTCATCACACATCTGGACTGGTTACTCAATAACTGCCTGCCTAATGAAATGAAGCAAACTATGCTGACCCTTCCCATGAGGAAGTACCTGCAGATGTTTAGTTTATCCAATTTTTCAATGGCAGAAGCAGCTCAGTGCCCTGTTTAACTGTCACTCCCTCTGTATGTGTCATCCCAGCTCCTTTTCCTGGCAAATAGGGGACTTTGCTTAATTGATTTGTTTAATTAGATGGTTCATGACTTTAATTGAAAATCACAAGCAACCCATGCATACCAAAGTGTAATTCATTTCATGGCCCACTGCAGTTTTTGGAAGATAAAGTTTTGGTATTCAGAGGATTTAACTATGGGCATCCTCCTTAATGGGTCAAACCCAGAGGTGAACAGAAAATGAACTATGATTTTCTTAGGCAGTAAATCAGTCAATCAATAATTAAAGAAGTATTTGTTAAGAAATTGTTATATGCCAGCCACTAAGCTAGTCACAGGCAATATAATGGCAAAAATAAAAATAGTCCTTGCCCTTGAAGAGCTTATAGCCTACCTTGTGGAGACAAAGAATACATATATAGGTATATAGAAAATATTTACAGAATAGACACAAGGTAATTTTGGGGAGATATTCTAGTAGCTGAGGGAGGGAAAAGTTCATCAAAGGCTTCAAGTGGAATGTGGTGCTTGAGCTGAACAATTAGGGAAACTAAAAATTCTAAGAGTTAAAAATAAGAAGGAACTGGAAACAGACTGTTTAAAGTCCCAGAGGTAAGAGATGCAGTGCTGATTATGGCAATCCATAGAAAGGCAAATTTTACTGAGCCATAGTCTATGGGAAGGTGAGTAATGCATAATAAATCTAGAAAAAAAATGGTAGAGGTTATATTTTGTGGAATCTCAAATGTCAAAGAGAGGAGTTTCTATTTGATCCTAGATATAATAGGGAGGCAGTGGGATTTATTGAATATGGGAGTGGCATGGACAGATGGTACTTTTGGGTAATCAGTTTGGCAGCTGTGTGGTGCTTAGATTATACTGTAGAGAGAATAGAACTAGTAGACCAATCAAGCCACTATTTTGATATTCCAGGTGAGAAGTATTGAAGCCCTGAATTAGGGTGGTGGCTATCTAAGTAGAGAGAAGGGAAAGGGTGAGAGAGATTTTGTGGGAGTAAAATAAAATTTTGAAAAGCACTTTTTAGCTCTTCTAGAAATTATTATGGCAACTTGTTTATTCTTGTGGCAACTGAGTGGACATACAAGGTGAGTGAGAATGAGGAGTCAAGGATTACACTGAAAATGTGAGTAATGGGGAGGGTTATAGTGCCCTCAGTAGAAGTAGGAAAATTAGAAAGAGAGTTGGGATGAAGGCAAACATAATGAGTTCAGTTATTGACATGCTAAGGTTTGGAAATTTAGCTTGAAATGTCCGATAGGTAGTTTTGCCATGGGGTTTTAAAGCTTAGGAGGGAGATTAGGGCTAGATAATTAGATCTGGGAATGATCTGCTTAGAAATTATAATTAAACCCATGAGATCTAATGAGGTCACCAAGAAAAAAATACAGACAGAAGATAGCCAAGAATTGCATTGAAGAATACTCAAGGCCATTAGCTGGTGTAATATGGATGATAATGCAGCAAAGGAGATTGAGAAAGAGTCAGATTAACAAAAAGGAAATCAAGAAAGAAGAGTGTGACAGAACCTCTGAGAGTAAAGAGATTTTACAGGAGAATATGGTCAACATTATCAAATACCGGAAATGGAAATGGATAGCTTCAGTGAGGGTCTGGTAAAAGAGAAGGATGAGGAGAAGGAGGAAGAGGAGGAGAAGAATGCTAATGGAGGAAGAGGGTGAATAAGTGAAGAAGAGAAGGAAGGTAGGTAACGAGGGTTTATTAAGCGATGCTAAGAACTTAACAAATATCCCAACTGAATGTCAGGAACACCTTGGACACTCTGGGAAGTAGATGTTATTATTATCCTGATTTTCCCCAGTTGACATTAAACATCCATGTGTCTTACCAACTCCCCAAGTTATCTGTGTCATGAGAAGGAGATTCCACAGTAGGAATTATCTCATGGTGGATTGTTTGCATATAGGATGATCCCATTCAAGGACAAGATCACAAAAGGACATATTTTGGCTCAATATAGAAAAAAAATCTGCTTAATAATTAGAAACACCAAAAAAATAGAATGTTCTGATATATGTAGTATTGAGTTGATATGCTCTAGGTAGATTCAATGAAAGGCCAGTTACTTATTGGGAATATTAAAGAGAGAATTCACTCTTCAAGTAGTAGTTATACTAGATGACCTCTGATGTTCCTTCCAACTCTCAGATTAGAAGGTTAAAAGAATATTTAAAAAGAAAGGACAACCGACCTCAATGCTTGCATACAGTGCTAATGAAAAGCTCTCTCTAAAAGAATAAGTTGGAAATGTAAATTTGAAGTTTTAAACATCAAAGGAACAAATACTCTGGGTTGAGCTCACAGAGATGAAACTCAGCAATGGACCCTGTGACCATGGCAACTAACTCTAATCAAAAAGCAGTCTGATTTACTCTCACTTACCATTTGAGGATGATTAAGGAACATTTAAATTAATTAAGAATACAAATGTCTCTTTCTTCCAGACTGAGAAATTACAAGAATATGCCTATTGCTAATCATTTGTGCAACCTCCATAATGTTTTTAATAATGTGTCTTATAAAGGGGACAGGCGGTTCTGGCCAAGAGATACAATATTGATTAAATGATTGAAGTCCGGGTGAACACAACACATTTCCTCCAATATGGGCAATATTATTTGATGCTATGTGACTTCAAATCATGGAACAATCCAATATTGGATTAATTAACATGAAAAATATCTCAAAAAGCAATGGAAAAAAAGCATGGAGGGGATAAGCAGGCTGCAGTGATGACTTGCCTCCAGAAGTGTCATGAAGAACTTGGAGGACATGTATGAACAGAAAAAAAGGTTTCAACTGACAGTGAAAATAAGCACTGAGGTGGCAAGTCTGAGTTACAATTAGTAGTGAAAGAACTAAAGTAATTGTGGTAGATCCACTGAGAGAGAAAGGAGCTTTAATGTCCAGTTGAGGCTAATAAAACACTGTGAAATGGATATACCTGTTGAGGACCTATGGACTGGAAACTAGAACACAAGGAATCAAAAAGGTAATAGTACCACTGCCTGCTTATCTATGTCCCCTTCTGAATTTCCATCTACTCTTCCATACATATTCTTAATATTTCATTAACTCTATTGTCTCTTTTTTGGCATCATCATTACTCTCTATCTACTTCCTCCACACCTCTCCCTGCCAAAAAAAAAAAAAGTGAAGACCTTTCCTTGTAACAAATAAATACAGTGAAGAAAATACTTAATATAGTGGTCACATCCAAATACATAACTCATTCTCATCTTTCAGTTCATCACCTCCTTGCCAAGAAGTGGTAGGCATACTTTATCATCAGTCATTATATTAATTGTTGCATTGATCAGAGTTCTTAAATATTTAAAAGCTATTTTTCTTCATATTATTATATAGATTATTCTGCTGGATTTGCTCTTTTAAATCTTCTCTTCAGGCTTTTGCAAGACACTATTGGTCACCTCTTCTCCATGACACTCTCTTCTTTCTAGGTTTTCACAACACGATGATCTCCTGTTTCTACTTTTACCCATCTGGCAACTTGTTCAGAGTGTCTTTTGTTGGATCTTAAACTAGGTCACATCAATTAATACTGGTTGTTGTCCAAGGTTTTGCTTTGGTCCCTCATCTCTTCTTTATCTGTACTGTTGTATTTGGTGATTTCATTAGCTCCCAAGGATTCAATTATTATTTCTATGCTAATGATTACAAAATCTATTTATCCAGACTTAACCCTCTTTCCTAACATCTTGTCTCACATTTCCAATTGCTTATTGGACATCTTGAACTAAATGTCCCCTAAATATCTAAAATTCAACATGTCCAAAATTGAATTCGTTGTCTTCTCCTAAGTCTCCTTTTTCCTGTGTTTCATGATTGAAGGCAACACAACTCTTCAAGTCAGCTAGTCTCAAAAACTAGATGGCATCCTTGATTCCTTGCTCCATCTTATCCCCTGTAATTAATCTGTTGCCGAGTTCATTTTTATTATATCTTCTTAACTTCTCTTATATATGATAAG
This sequence comes from Pseudochirops corinnae, assembly GCA_028646515.1. NCBI lineage: Eukaryota > Metazoa > Chordata > Mammalia > Diprotodontia > Pseudocheiridae > Pseudochirops > Pseudochirops corinnae. The sequence goes on along the minus strand of CM053585.1, from coordinate 122,242,731 downwards.
TAAAAGAAGGTCCCGAGTCAGAGAGTACCTTGAATGATTCCATACCACTAGAAAGTGGCAGATCTAGGATTTAAACCTAGGTATTCAGATTTCAATTTCATTTTTCTTCTATATTTGTCTTACATATTTCCTGAAGAACTCAGACCCTGCATTTACAATACAAAAAGAAGAAACAAACACACGGTAACAAGATGCTGGATAGGCATAAGGAAGAACTTCCTGATGGTTTCAGTTCTAAGACAGCAATATTATTGAGGGAAGATAACATGTTCATTTGTCTGGAAATTTTGTCATGGAAACAATAAAAGCTCCAATCTTTCTGCAATGGTATATACTCAGTCTGGCAAGGGACATAAAGAAGGAATGGATAGATGGCCTTTCATTGTCCTTTTCAATCCTGTAGATTTTCAAGTTCTGGGGTAACAGTGATGATGAGCCTTGTTACTCTACAAAGATTTCTATAATCACTAATAAGCCCAAGATGCAGCTTTTAGAGGAGACATCTCACTATGCCAGCACTATTTAGAAGTAGATGTCATTATACCCCTTTTACCCACGGAAACAGAGGCAAAAAAAATTATTGTTGTTATCACATACATTTCTGTCTAACTACTTCTACCTCTTCTTCAAGGTTATTCAAGTTATACCTGCCTTCTCTTCCCACATTAGGATGTAATCTACCATTTCACTCCTAAAGATCATTTTTCCTGAAAGATATTTTAGACAATAACTTATTTCAGAGAGTGTTGTTTCTTAGCAATAATCAGCAAAGGTCTACTTTCAAAATCTGTCTTCTGAAGAGAGCTATACAGGAAGAAGAAGTTCATTAGGTTGATGGTACAGAAATGTTTATCACCATTCCAGGCATGGTCGTTTACAAAGGAACATTAGGCATATTCTGAGTATCATTTTTCAAAAGTAGAAGCTGCTTAATAATGGCTGACATATGAATATCTATCATTGCTTTCATTTTTAAAAACCTTTTCTGTAAATGCCACTATTCCACAGAGAAAAGATAGCACATATTAATTAACTACCTATCAGAAGAAGGGAAACATGTACTTTGAAAAATAGGATTGATATCATCATCCATATGAAAATTGGTTTTGGGACTATAATCTAATCCTTAGTAGATTTGGCCAGTTCCTAATAACAAAGTAGAGTGGAGAAAAAGAAGAAAGAAAGGAAGAAGGGAAGGGAAGGGAAGGGAATGGAAGGGGAGGAGAGGAGAGAGGAGGGGAGGAGAGTGGAGGGAAAGGAAGGGAAGGGAAGGGAGGAAAAAACCTGATAGATTTTAACTGATAGATCTTCAATAGGTAGTATATATTCAACTTCCTACTTCCTAATACTATAAATTGAACAATATTCACAAAAGTATAACGCCTAGTTATGTTTTCCTCATTTTATGGATAAGGAAATTAAAGTCAGAGAGGTAACTTTTCCATTTGCCATCTGTGTGACCTTGGGCGAGTCAGGATCCAAATTCAGACCTTCTCACTCTACATCAGTTTCTTTAACTTACTACTCTACAGTCAAGAATGATGAAGGAAATGAAGTCAGAGAGGAGAAAAATCATGGAATCTTGGAGTTGGAAGGTACTTCAAAGGCTTCTTACTCTAACCTGTATCTGAATAAAAATTGTCTCAACATGCTTAGCCACATTATGAGGGCCAAAATTGATAAGCAAGCCTGCATACAAGGCATTGTATCACCCAGAGCCTGCTTTTAATTTAACAGGGAAGAAGCTACACATGCCAATAAACTTGAAAAAAGTTAAAGTGAAATAAGTTTAAAAGAAAGGTTCAGCCAAAACGATGTGAGAAATGTAAGGAGATTGGGAATGCCTTTACCTAGGGAAGGGATAGAGAGAAGAGTGCTGATCTTAAAATAAGGAAGTCCTAAGTTCAAATCTTTATTTCAGACACTTACTAGATATGTGACTCAGGCTAAGTCACTTACCCTCTGCCTGTCTCAGTTTCCTCATCTGTAAAATATAGATAATAGCACCTACCTCTCACAGTTGTGAGGATAGAATGAGATGATATTTATAATGTGCTTTGCAAAGTTTAATGTGCTAAGTAAATGCTAGCTATCATGGTGATTTCACATATAGGAACCATTGTTTAAGAGAAGACCTCTCTTCCCTCTTCAGGAAAAACCTGAATATAGGATATTTGTCTGCAGCATCCTCCCATCTTCACTCCCTTCTTCTTTTCCCGTATTATCTATGAAAGATTTATATAAAGAATTGAAGACTGAAAATTGAGAAGGTATGAATGCATTATGACCTGTATCAGGGAAGAAAATATCCACAACAATGAGATCACATATCTTTTGAAGTGAATATACAACTCATAAAGACCCCCAAAGTTTTAACAATTCCTGAAGATCAATTTATAAGGGAGGAATTTCAGAATATGACAGCTAGAAAAACCCTGTCAAACCACAGAAATTCATCCTAGAATTCACTCATCATAACCAAGTAGAATTTACACCAGCGATGAAATGATGGTTCAACATTAGCAAAACAATCAATATAATTAATCATATTCAAGACAAAAACACCTAAAACCACATAATTATCTTAATTGATGCAGAAAAAACCTTTGGCAAAGTATAACACTCATTTATGTTTAAAAGAAACTACAAAGAATAGTTATAGATGGATATTTTTAAAATATCATCAAAAGCATTTCTCTAAAACCAAAATCAAGCAACATGTGAAATGGGGACACACTTAGGAGAACAAGTAGGATTTATATAGGCCTTTAAGATTTGCAAAGTGCTTCACAGACATTACCTTATTATATTCTTACAACAACTCTGGGAGGTAAGTGATATTGCCATCTCTGTTTTTCAGATGAGGAAATAGGCCCAGGGTCATGTAGCTGGTAAGTGTCTGTGACTGGATTTGTATTCAGATCTTCCTCATTGCAGCTCCAGGGCTCTATCCACCAGGCCATCTAGTTGCCTACTAGAATCTTTCTCAATAAATACACAAGTAGAGCTAGGATGCCTACTCTCTCCACTATGGTTTTATATCATTCTAATAATAACAACAGCCAGGAGAATGAAATTAAATGTAGGAGGATATGTAAAAAAAGAAATTAAAATTTTCCCTATTTGCTGATGGCATGACAGTTTACCTAGGAAATTCTAAGGCATCAGTAAAGATACTAATTTAGACATTAGTCTCAGTTAGTATGCTACAAAAATAAAGTCACAAAAATGAAACTCCTTTGTATTTGCCATAATAACAAAATCCAAGGGGTAATACTAGAAAAGAAGATACCATTCAAAATAATTACAAAATGCATAAAATAATTAGTAGTCAATCCACCAAAGCACACAAAATCCTTGCAAAGATTCAATTACAAAGTTCTCCTTTAAAAAAATTAAGATCAATTTAATTAGCTAGAGAAATATTCATTACCAATGGCCTGTTAGTGTTTAACTATGCTAAAGTAGAATGTGTGCCTCAGGAGGTTGTTGTAAGATCCTCCTGGCTGAAAGTCTGTAGGTATGTTGCTTACAGATTTTTTTTCAGGTATGGTTTGAATTAAATGGTTACTGAATTAACCTCAAACTCTGAAATTCTGTTATTTTGTGGTATCTAGTGTCTTTTAGAGATCAAATATTCTATAATGTTATGTGTAATTCCTGCGCCCTTGGATCTGTGATTTTACTCACTTTCTAGGGAATGGAAAACGGAGAAAAATTGGAAAAAATAATTTAATAATTAAAATGGTATTGAGAAAAATTTTAAATGATATGCGAGAGCTGATATCTAATCAGTATTAGCTAAGACTTTAGTGAGAATGAGCCAATAGCTAACTGAAAGGCACTAGGATGGTGAATGGAATTGAATTCATACCAATATGACCACCTGAAAGGACTGAAATATTTTGGTCTGAAGCATATAAGACTTAGATGGAATGTAATAGTTGTCATCAACTAAGTTTCATATAATAGATAGAAGAGCTATCTGTCATTCAGTCAATAAGCCTATAAGTGCTTACAATGTGTTAGGCACAATGTGTTAGGCATTTGGAGGTACTGAGAAAGGCAAAAACAAGGTACTTACTCTGAAGTAGTTTAAATTTTGATGGGAAGAACAGCAAATGTGAATAAGTAGGAACATGCTAGATAAACATAGAGTAAATGGAAGGTAACCTTAGAGCCTTAGGAAGTATCAATCATCAGAAAGAGAAATTGGATTTATTCTGTTTGCCCTAGGGAGTGGTGGAGGGAAGGAGAGGAACTAGTATCAATGAGCAGAAGGTACAAAAAGGAAAATTTAAAATTGATGAAGGAAAGACTTCTTTAAAAAGCAATTAGAGCTATGCCGAAGTGGAATGTGTGCCTCAGGAGGTTGTTCTAAGAACATCCTGATTAAAAGTCTTCAGGTATGTTACTTACAGATCTTTTAAAAAATAAAATAAAATAAATAAAATATAAAAAAATAAAATGGTTACTGAATTAACCTCCAACTCTGAAATTCTGTTATTATTTTGTGATATCGAATGTCTTTTAGAGATCAAATATTCTATAATGTTATGAATCCTCTGTAATTCCTATCCCCTTGGACCTGTGATTTTGCTTCTCTGACCCATTAATAAAATGGATCTTTCTTTAAAATAGGTCAATATAGAAGAATTCATAGAGTGTTGAACCACTATCTTCCAGGCTGGGAGTTCATTATCTTTTAAAGATTAAATAAATCTTCAGATTATTAGATCAAATTACACTGACACCTGGAGAGTTCTGTAAATTTGTATTTTTCTCAATAAACATGACAAATAACAAGAGCACGTTAAAAATTCTTAGACACCAGACATAGCAGCATGTCTGTCCTTAAATTATTCTGTTCCTAAAACTATCCTATGCAAAAGAATGTTTAAAACTTACTTATATGACCATAGAATGGATATTTGAAATTTGTTTATTGCCTTTTTCTAAGTTGGAGTTTTTTACATAATAAAGAGGGTGTATTACCTGCTTTTGTCTTACATGGTACCCTACTTATTCAAGGAAAGGCAGCACAGTTTAATTGTCAAAGCAATGGACATAGTTCGGACTCTGCCTTGGACACTTACTAACTATTTAATTGTAAGTAAAATGTTTAACCTCTCAGAGTCTCCATTTCTTAATTTTTAAAATAGCAATAATGATTTTTGCACTACCTCTCTCAGTGTGATTGTGAAAAGAATGACTGGTAAAATTGTTATTATAAACACAAATTGTTCTTATTAATATAATGAACTAACCTCATCATGCCTTTGCAGCTACAAATAAAGCCTCCCCAAGGCAATATGAGAACCTCCTGACAACTTGAAAATAGTTTGCTCCAAATTTTACACAATCTCTTGCCTATAGTAGGTGCTTATTAAATGTTTGTTTAATTAAAACTGACTCCATAAATTAATGAGCTTAGTTTTGAAGCACTTTGAAAGTAAATTGACAAATAATAGAAAGAAGAAATAAACATCACTTTGTTAGATTATCACCTCTCTTGTGCAATTCTTTCCAAAGGCTGGGATCTTAGGGCCACCTCACTGGGGATGCTTGACAAATTAATGACTCAAGTATTTTTAATTTGAAAACTTCAGAGAATTGATGTAATGTGAAATGTCAAAGAAAATTCTGATTATAGAGAACTTTTATTTTGAGCTTAACAAAACATTCACTCCTGATTTTTAAAAAATAGATTTTTTTCAAGAATTTTTTGTTGCTGTAGCTTTGGGGGCCAGGGGGACACTTATAGATCCCTGTTGGCTTCTGAAAGGAGCTTTCAAATGAATGCCAACCATTTATTGGCCCACATCAAAATTTAACATTCTACTCTCCCCAGTAGGAATTATATAAGTATATCTAGCTCAAACTTTTCTACTTGTTTGGAATAAATCTATTACTCATTCTGAGTGATTTCCAGGCTTTTTTAAAGAATCATATTCAAATGCCCTATATGAAAAGACATGTTTACAAATCTTAAAATGACTCACCTGCCTGACCTAGAGTATAGATAGACAAGATAAGGATGATGTAGTAGTAGTAATAGTAGAAGTAGTAGTTGTGTTGGTGGTGGTGGTGGTGGTGGTGGTGGTGGTAGTGGTAGTGGTAGTAGTAGTAATAGTAGTAGTAGTAATGTCTTCACATTTACACAGAATTTCATGGCTACAAAGAACTATGCATACATTTTCTCATTTGGTCCTCACAAAAACTGTAAAGAATGAATTGGACAGCCATCTACATATTATGAATGAAAAATCTTAGAGTTATTGTGTCTCATCACAAATCTAATAAGAGGAATAGCTAAGATTTGACCTGAGATCACCTGATTTTTAGTCTGGACCATGATTTTATAGTTAGAAGTATGCAGAAATCAATTCATTTTCTGTGGAATTATATTGCAAATCTGTGGAGAAATGTCTATACATATATATATATATATATATATATATATATATATATATATATATATACATATATATTCTTTTTCTGATCCCTAGGTAGCTTTTGAGAAATTTTTCTAAAATTTTTTAAAATCCATCTGAATTCAAGATCCCTTTACTCAGGAGATTAAAAGAAATTGGAAAGGCCGGCTCCTCAATTAGCTTCTTTGCAAAACCAATAAAATTACTTCTAGTAGTCAATAATTAATTATTGTTATTTATCTCATATACAACCAGTAGATCTGGTTGTCAAATCAGGAAGATAAAGGTGACCAGCAATGGTGGTCATGGCCCTTTCTTCCCTGCCCCATTTGTCTGTGGAGATTTAATCAACCACTCCTTATTACACATATTAGGTCAATTTAAATTGAGGGGCAAATAATGCCTCTAAAGGACCATGTAGTTCTCTCCTCTGCAGTTTTAGGAAGCATGTACCAAAAAAAAAAAGTTAAGATTAAAATAAAAATCACCCAGAGCCCTCAGTTAGGATGATTCCTAATATTTAGGCAGTGACTAAGCTCTCTGTCTTAACTCACATTTATATTTATCTTTAGGTAATCCCTGGTCTCTTTGCGTTGGAGGTAAAATTCCGATTACCAGAAGTGTTCCAATGAAGAAGTGAGTAAAATGTGCCACTAGTATGTTTGGAGAGAGTTGTTAAACCTTCACTAGCCCATCACTGACAATACTGCTTACATCTATTTCTTCTCTACTCATAAATCTATCTTTCTAGTTGAGTCAAAAAATCACCTCTCTTCTCACAATAACTTCCAAACCTTTGTCCATTCTAACCCATCTTCCACACAACAGCCAGACTTTTTTTTTTTAATGGAACATAGTTCTGACGGTGTTACTTCCCTATTGAGTGAACTTCTTTTGCTTCCTGTCACCTTTAATATCAAATATTAGCTCCTCTTTTTTTGCATTTTGGGTCCTTCACATTCTGGCCCTAAATTGATTCTCTAGTCCTACTGTATATTATTGCCTTTCATAGATGATCTAGTGTAGTCAAACTGGTCTTTTTATTACTCCTCACACATAGCAATCTCTCTCTTATATATGCCTTTGTGCTGGCTGTCCTCCATTTATGGAAAGCACTCTTTCCTCATCTCCATCTCTTATAATCTCAATTTCTTCCAAAACTCATCAAATATCACCATCCACATTGTTTTTCACGATCCCCACAGTTAGTGTTTCCTCTTCAAATTATTTTTTTTTAATTTTATTATAGTTTGCGTCATTCATTTCCACAAGATTTTGAGTTACATATTTTCTCCCCGTCTTTCCCCCGCCCACTGCCCCAAAACAGCCATCCCAGTGTGTCCCCCCTCCCTCAGTCTATTCTCTCCT
>CM053585.1:122218430-122234429 GCA_028646515.1 Pseudochirops corinnae | reverse complement strand
CATATATCTATATAGGAGGGTTTATATATGCATACAAACACATGTCTGAGTATGTGTTTATATGAATACATAGAGGGCACAAGATCAATTGAATAGGAAGGGACAATACTCTAAAAGGTAAAATCTTGAGGTGGGAGAGGATTAGAATGAGAGGAGACAGGGAGAGACAGAATTGGGTTAATCATCTCATTGAAGAAACAAAGGATAATTGTTACAATGGAGGGGAAGAACAGGAAGGCAAAAAGGAAAGAGTCAACCTTACTCTCATTGAACTTGGCTTAGGGAAGGAATGACATGAACTCTAAACTGGGTATCTTGCCACGCAGGCGAGTAGGGGGGATGGAGATGAGAGGTGGGATGATGGAGGGGAGGAGAAAGTGGAGAGGAGGGTTGATGGAAGTTCACAAGTCTGTAGGGGGTCAGGGACAGGGACAGGGTAGAGAATAGAACAAGAAGGGGTGGGATAGGAAGGAGGGACATATAATCAGTCTCTCACAATATGCCCACTGTGGAGAGGTCCTGCATAATTACACATGTACACCCTGTATTTAATTGCTTGTCCTTCCAGTGAGGGTGGATGAGAAGGAAGGAAGAGAAAGAAGCTAGAATTTAAAGTTCTATAATCAAATGTTAAAAATATATATGTATATATATACACATTATTATTATTATTATTATTTATTATTATTATTATTATTATCATCTACATCCAACTGGGACTTAAGATACACAGGCACTGTGGTAGGGAGAGCCAACCTGCCCTACCAGAAATTCAGAGGGGTGATGGGGGAGGACACAGGAGAGAATAGATTGGGGGAGGGGTTATACAATGGGATGGCTGTGTTGGGGTGGTGGGCAGGGGAAAGATGGGGAGAAAATTTGTAACTCAAAATCTCGTGGAAATGAATGATGTAAACTAAAATAAATAAAAGTTTTAAAAAAAGTTACTCTAAACAAATTTTAGAGCTACAGAACCCACAGAGTGACAGAGAGGAGCAAAGGGTCTATCACACCAAGCTGGGAGCCAAGCCCAACCCTGCATGAGCCATGCAGTTTTGGCCACAGGGCAGCCCCAACCAGCAGTGGCCAGAGCTGACTTCAGGAGAGTGAAGCACCAGCTGCTGTGGTAGCTTCCAGACTTCTCAACCCTTAAATGCCAAAGACAAAGTAAAAGGTCAGTGCGGAACTCTGTTGGAATGGGGCAGAACTGAAGAGTGTGGTCTGGCCCCTGTTCCCAGGGTGAGAAGCAGCAGCTTCTGTGTGACTTCCTCAGGAGCTCCTGGCCTACAGATTGTAGGCAGACCAAGCAACCACTCAGAGGGTAATAACTATTGCTTTGACCTGCTTGGATCTGGTTCGCTGTCTTGGGTAGAGTTCCAGGGGTATGTGACCAGTGAGCCAGAGCTTGTGGGGGCTGTAGAAAGGGCACCCTCCTAAGAGCCCTGGCAGCTGTGAAAAACCCCAATGATTTGGGACAAAGCTCTCTCCATTCTGAAAGCAGGGTTCTACTGTGGCAAAGAGTTCAAAAGTCAAGTAATTGACTGGCAACATAAGCAAGCAGAGGAAACAAAATCCTACCATAGATTCCTTATATGGAGACAAAAAGGATCAAAGCATGGAACAGGAGGAAGACAACACAGTCAGAACTCCTGCATCAAAAGCTCCCAAGAAAAATATTAATTGGTTACAGACCATGGAGGAGATCAAGAAGGATTTTGAAAGTCAAGTAAGAGAAGTGGAGGAAAAATTGGGAAGAGATATGAGAATGATGCAAAAAAATCAAGAAAAGTGAGTCAACAGCCTGACTGAAGAAAATAACACCTTAAAAAACAAACTAACTCAAATGGCAAAAGAAGCCCAAAAAGCCAATACGGAGAAGAATGCATTACAAAGCTGAATTTGCCAGATGGAAAAAGAATTTCAAAAACTCACTGAAGAGAATAATTCCTTCAAAATTAGATCAGAGCAATTGGAAGCTAATGACTTTATGAGAAATAGGATACTATAAAACAAATCCAAACAAATGAAAGAATAGAAGGCAATGTGAAATATCTCATTGGAAAAACCACTGACCTGAAAAATAGATCCAGGAGGGATAATTTAAAAATTATTTAACTACATGAAAGCCATGATCTTTCAAGAAATTATCAAGCAAAATTGCCCTGATATTCTAGAACCAGAGGGCAAAATAGAAATTGAAAGAATTCACTTATCAGCTCCTAAAAAAGATCCCAAAAAGAATACTTCTAGGAATAATATAGCCAATTTCTGGAGTTTCCAGGTCAAGGAGAAAATACTGCAAGCACTCAGGGAGAAATAATTTGAGTATTGTGGAAAAATAAAACAAGGATAAAAAAAGACCTAGCAGCTTCTACATTAAGGGATAGGAAGACTTGGAATATTATATTCAGGAGGTTAAAGGATGTAGGATTAAAACCAAGAATCACCTACCCAGGAAAACTGAGTATAATACTTCAGGAGAAAATATTGTCATTCAATGAAATAAAGGATTTTCAAACATTCTTGATGAAAAAACCAAAGCTGAACAGAAAATTTGACTTTCAAATCAAGAAGCAAGAGAAGTATGAGAAGGTAAACAGGGAAAAGAAATCATAAGGAACTTGTTAAATTTGAACTATTTACATGCCTACATGAAAAAAACTATAATTGTAACTCAAGACTTTTCTCATTATAAGGACAATTATACACACACACACATATACACACATACACACATACACATATATATGTATGTATAGGAGGATATAGGTGTATATAAATATATATGTGAGGGTGTGCATATGTATATACATGTATACATAGACCAGTGGGCACAGGATGATTTGAATATGAAGGGATGATATCTAAAAAATAAAATTAAGATGTGAGAGAGGAATATATGGTGGGAAGGAGAAAGGGAGAGATAGATTAAGGTAAATTATCTCACATAGAAGAGGCAAGGGATAACTGTTACAATGGAGGGGAAGAGCAGGAAGGTAAAAGGGAATGGGACAACCTTACTCTCATTGAATTTTGCATAAGGAGGGAATAATATGCACACTCAATTGGGTATCTTACCCTACAGCAGTGGATTTCAACCTTCCTAATGCCATGACCCTTTAATACTTGTATATGGGCAGACCCGCCTGGAGACAGATAGAGGAGCAGTGTCTCGGTTCCTAAGGCCATTGGAAATATGTGTTTTCCCATGGTCTTAGGCAACCCCTGTGAAAGGGTTGTTCAACCTCCAAAGGGGTCACAACCCACACGTTGAGAACCACTGCCCTACAGGAAAATGGTGGGGATGTGGATAAGAGGGGGTATGATAGAAGGGAGAGCAGATTGGGGGAGAGGGTACTTAGAAGCAAACACTTTTGAAAAGGGACAGGATCTAAGGAGAAAATAGAGTAAGTGAGGGGTGGGATAGGATGGAGGGAAATATAGTTAGTCTTTCACAATATACCTACTTTGGAAATGTTTTGTGGTACTACACATGTACACTATATAGAATTGCTTATCTTCCCAGTGGGATGGGTGAGGAAGGAAGAAGGGAAGAAATCTGGAACTCAGTTTTAAAAACAAATGTGTATTTAAAAAAATGTTTTTAACATGCAACTGGGAAATAAGATATACAGGCACTGGGGTATAGAAATGCATCTTGCCTTACTTTAAAGTTAGAAGGGGGGAATGGGAGAGGATATAAGAAAGAACAGATTGGGGAAAGGGGTGTTCAGTAGGTTAGCTATTTTGGTGTTGGAGGTAGGTGAAAGACATGGAGAAAAATTTGTAACTCAAAATCTTGTGGAAATGAATGTTGAAAACTTAAAATAAACAAATAAATAAGTTGGAAAAAATACGCCTCATGAGAACAAGAGCTTCATTTAGTGACAGCTAGCATTGCATTTGATTTTCCTCAGACAGGCAGCATGATATATTGACTAGTGTGTAGGATTTAGAGTTGAGAAGAATTGTTTTCAAATTCTGCCTCTGAAATTGACCAGCTATATGACCGTGCAGGAGTCATTTAAACATCTTGTACCCAGTTTCCTTAACTATAAAATAGAGATCATAAAATCTATGGTATTTATTGTGGTTGCTGTGAGGCTGAAATAGAAATTGGGTGCTCTGAGCTCTCTCTCAAATCATCATTTATTTACTTATTTATATACATACCATATTTCCTAGTAAAGAGGATAAGCCACTTAATGGACACAGACTCTTTTTGATTGACCTTTGGGTCCCTAGTACATTATACCTAGTGAATGTTTAACATAGTTTCAATCAGTCAAATTAGAGAAGTCAACATATCTATCTATCTCTTTAATTTATTTTCTTCCTTTATGTGTGATTGAGAACTGAAAATCCTAGAAAAGAATGCCTAGGTTACTGTGCTCACTCTGCTTTGGTAGACCTTGAGTCAGACTTCTGAAATGTTCTAGAAAGCTAGTACCTTCCATCGATGGTTTTCACATCTTTGTGTTGCTTATGCTGTTTGCTTTTTCAGACACATTTTAAATATATTGTTTTTGTTCCATAAGTTTCCTCCATGGAACATTTGTATAACCATAGAGATATTATAAAGCCAAAGGCTCCTCCTTCAAATGTGTCTTTTCCCTACTATTTCTACTCTACTGTTGCTGCTGCTGCTGCTGCTGCTACTACTACTACTACTACTACTACTACTACTACTACTACTACTACTACTACTACTTATCATCATTATTGTAACTGAAATTTATATATTGCTTCAGAATTTGTGAAGTGCTTATCTACATTATCTCATTTAAGACTCACAACAACCCTCTGAGGTATGTACAGCATACTTCTCAGAACATTCTACCCATGTCTCTCTGATTATAATTCTAGCAAATTTTCTATTGTAAAATGCTGCTTTGGCTTTGACATTTATGCTAAATTTAAATCCATCTCTCATCATTCTGGCAAATCAGAGGCAAAGGAAGTCATATATACATGCACACACACATACATCTTATATTCCTATCCCCATTGCTCAGATCTGTGAACAATTTTTAAAAATCATTTTCCATGAGATTTTGGAAGCAAGGAGCCTAAAGTCATAGAGATTATCAGTCTAGAGCTGGAAAGTACATCAAAGGACATCTAGTCCAATGCTTCATTTTGTAATTTAAAAAAGTACAACCTGAGACCCAAGGAAGTTGAGTGACTTGTCCACATTGACACAAGCAGTAAACATTAGAATTACAATTTGAGCCAGGTTCTCCAATTTGAAAGCCAGTGTTCTTTTCACTTTAAGATCTCCTTAAAATCAAAATGTTGGTTAGGAATAATCTACGTCATTGTATCCTACTACTGACGTGAGATAATTCTAGGCTTTTGCCGTTGTTGTTGCTATTGTATTTGGCTTATAACTTATCTTTTGGAAATCATATGTGAGGAGACCACATCATGTAGTGTAAAAAGTCATGGATCTGGATTCAGATAACCTGGGTTCGAATTCCAGCTCTGTCATGTATGAACCTGTTTGACCTGTTCAAGTCCTCAGTTTCCTCACCTGTAATAAAAGGATATTGTACTACATTACCTCTTTGGTCTCTTCCAGCTAGCAATCAGTGATCACATGTCACTCCTTCATTATGTTAGTACCTTACTCCCTCCCCAAAAGATATTGCCTATGCAATGCATAGACAAGCAGATTTTGTGATTCCCACAATGCAAAGTAAATTCTTTGAAGACAAGGACTATTTTGTTTTTGATCTTTTCTGTCCAGCAATCAGAATAGTGACTGACAGAAGAGGTCCTTAATAAATGCTTGTTGATTGATTGGATGAATTTTGCCTTGTATTGAAATCTAGACCACTGCTCTATAATTTGAAGAATTCATCCCTTTTTTTCATTCCTTCTCCCCACCAAAAATGGGGCTATGTTTTTCTATCCAAAGTGTTACATCATGTCTGCTCTTTTTGGAGTTTTGCCAGAGGTCATCAACAAGAGTTCAATATCCTTATCCTCTAGTTCATTCAAAATCCTGAGACATGATTTAAGCCTTATGACATGGCATTTTATGATTCTGTAATTACCTGTGATCTTGTTAGATCAGAATCCCAAGGTCACAATAATAGAAGCAGCTCATTATTATGCTGGAGATATGCTCACAGAGAGAATCATTTACCTAGTAAGTGCTTAAAAATCATTCTTTTCAAACCCTCATTTCTTGAATTTACAGAGGAACTTGTGATCCAACAAGAAATGGCTTGCTCTCCACCACATTTAGCAATAGAACTAGGGCCAGAACCCAGGTTTCCTGGATCATATGTCTGTTGTACGATTAAATTTGAGTTGTCAGTTAACTGATGCTGAAGCAATTCTTTTAAGTCTTGCTTGTTTCAAGATTTTGATTAATCCACAAGCAGGAAATCACAGACAACTGATAAAGCTAAAGTCGTTGACAAAGGACTGAAACGTACCAAAAGCAAAAACCACCCTTCACAAATATAATGTTCAATGTAAATGCTAAATAATAATAGCCCACTCAAATCTCTGATGCTCCATTAGCTTTCCCTCTTGCCAAATCGCTAGACTTTCAAACATGTTTGTGCTCAGGGCAAGTATTAGTTGTTTAATGAGAATGGTGAGCTGCAGGCATTTCTCCCGATGCATTGGCATTATTAGAAATACATATACTGTTTACCAATTAAGAAGACAAGTGTTACTGTTTACACAAAGGCTTTCTAATATCTTTTGGAGTTTCAGGAAAACCCAGCACCTGTTACTCTTCTAGTTTTTTTTTTTGCTTGATTTAGTCATAGAGAGAAGGGATTTAAAGCATTAGAAATAATCCTTACCTGCAATTGAACCCAGAAATACCTACTAAATTAATCTGCTAATGAGTTTAATCTTCATTCAGTGGCTCATAGATCTAAAAGGGAAAAGGACCTCAGAGACTATCTATCTATTAAAATCTCCCAATTGACAGGTGAAAAAACAGAGGCCCAAGGAGTTTCAGGGACTTGGTCAAGGTCATATAGGTGGTAATCATGATAGCTAGGATTTGATATATGTTCCTTTGACTGTAGAGTCAATATTCTTTCCATCATACCATAATGTTTTGGTTTGAGATTTTGGACGTGTGGAATGTGGCTTAGCTTAAGAAGCCTAAAAAAATAGACTCTTCTTCAATAACAAAGGTAGGAAATTAGATGATATGTCCTAGAACGTTCACTTGAAAAGTTCCTTAGAAATTCAACCCCCTCAATACAGCAATAAAGAAACTGGGGATCATGGAGCTTTTAACTTGCTCAAGGTCATGTAGACAGCAAGAGACAGGAGAAAATGTCTTCATCTGCTAATTATAGTAATAATGACAGCAATAGTCATAATAATGATAAAAGCTGCTAACATCTGAAGCATTTGCTGTGTGCCAGGAGCTGTTCTAAGAGCTTTACAATTATTCTCTCATTTGATCTTCACAACAACCCAGGGAGATAGGCACTATTATTTCTTTGCCTTTTTGCATATGAGGAAAGCAAACAGGGGTTAAATAATTTGCCCAGAGTCCCACAGCTAGTAAGTATCTGAGGCTGGATTTTAACTCTGATCTTTCTAATTCTAGGCATACATTCTATCTACTGTGCCACCAGTGTGCCTCAACCCATTGTTCTTTCTGTCATTCCACATTCAAAGTTTACTTAAGTAAAGTCTTTTACTTTACTTTTACTTTTACTTAAGTCTCTGAGACTGAAATGCAATAAATTATGAATTGAGTCTCTGCTGCTTGTGCTGATTTTGTTCTACCAATTAACACCAGGAAAACAGAGATTCTCCATCAGTCAGCTCCACACCATCTATACTATCTGTTAAACTCATGGAGCTTGCATTCTATTGTGGAAATAACATGGGCATAAATAAATAAATTACAGAATATTTGCAAAATAAATACCAAATGATCAGATGGAAAGGCACTGGCAGATGAGAGGAAACAGAAAGTTTTATGTAGGAGATGTGAACTGAGGTTTGAAGAAACTTAAAGATTCTAATAAACGCAGGTGAAGAAGGAATACATTATGAGATGGGGAACAGACAGCCTGGGCAAAGACACAGAGAAGGTGGATGGAACTGTCATGTGTGAGGACTAGCAAACTGCCAAGTTTGGAGGGATGGTAGAGTCTATGAAGAGAATATTATGTTGCAAATCTGGGAAGACTAATGAAGCCAAACTGTGCAGGACTTTAAATGCCAAATGGAGATGCTTTTATTTGATTCTGGAGGTAATGGGAAGCCTCTAGAACTTATTTGGAAGGAGAGTCACAGTCCTATGCTGTAGGAATATCACTTTGTCAGCTGTGTGGAGGATGAATTAAGGAAGATTGAAATCTCTGTACAACAATCCAGCCAAAAGTCAAAAGGGGCCTGAACTAGAGTGGTTAAAGAAAGAGATGGTTAGATTTGACTGATGTTGATGGGAGAATCAACAAGGCTTAACAACTGACTGGAGAAAAGAAAACAACAACCACACACAACAATGTGCCCTATCTCATATTTATTTGTTGGAACGATGGACTTCCAAAGATGTGTCCTTATTAATATAGGTGATGTGCTAGGGGCTGGTCTCTGTCTCTGTCTCTCTGTCTCTGTCTTTCTTTCTTCATAAACACTGAACAGGAGAGTTCTTTAATTGTTTTCATTGACTCACTCTTACTTCAGTATCTGTTGATGTGGTTCTGTCTCATAGATGAACAGATTTCTAATGCTAAATAAAAACTCAAAAGATCATCTAGTCTCAGGGTCATCAATAAGTGACTTGCAAGTAACAAACTACTTGTCTTAGGTTCGTGCACTTCTTTTAATCAGAATTAGAGATGCGTTTATCTGAGTCATCTCATTGATATATGAGTATATGTGGTACTTGGAACAATGAATCACCTTAATTTGTAGATTATGTAGTGAAATTACATGGCGATAAAAAATAGAGACAAAACATGTATCTGTTCCCTTTATTCTTGGTGCCCAACCAATAACAACATATTTTTAATTTCTTAATATAAACATATTATTCAAATATTCCATAATTTACCTCTTCAAAAAGTTGTACTTTAAATATATCTAAGCATCATTGATTTTGTCAATCTTCAACTCATCTAAACATCTTGATATGATTTGGTAGATAATCCATAGGACATTTTCTGAGACTCATAGAGGTTAAATGATTTGACCAGGGTCTCACAGCTAGCAAATATCAGAGATGAGATTTCAGTCCAGAGCTTCCTGGGCCCATGCCCAGAATTCTGTTTCTTATTTCATATTTCCCCTATTCTAAGACTGATTTTCTGAAAAAAAGTACCAATCTTTCAAATGACTCTTATTTCTTAAAAGATTATTGATCACTAATCTAATTCACTCTCTTTTATAGAGAATGAAACTGAGGCTCAGAGATGTCATTTCCTTATACTTAGCTAATCACTGATAGAGCTAAAACCCACTTACCAGGGCACACCCAGAATGGCCATTTGTCTTAGTAGTGCCCCGCTTCTTTATACAGGAAGAACAATCCTCTGACCCATACCTCCATATTTCCTAATGATTCCCAACCCTGGGGGAGTTAATTTACTCAGGTTTGTGACTCTGCCCTAGGTTTGATCTATCCTGGTTGATGATTGAGTGAAAAATTTCGCCTAATCTACTGGCCCAAGTATGTGTTTCACACTCTATTTCACCATCCATCAGGAATCCAGGGCCTATCCAGCTCAAATATATTGCCATTTGCTTTGCCACTAAACGCATTCACACATGTATACCCTTTCTACCTCTCACACCTACATGTGGTTTGGTAATGAACATCAAATAAGTATGACCGTTGCCACTAGAGAGCAAATGAAAACATGAACATCAACTCTCCAGTGATTTCACTCACAATCTCTGTAGTTTCCCAACTAAAAACTTTCTTCTCTACATTGAAGGTCTCCTATATGTGTCTTTTTTCCCCATTAGAATATAAGCTTCTTGAAAGTAGGAAGTTTTATTTTTCAATATGTGTGCACAATGCCTAACACATTGTCAGATAGGAGTTTAATAAATATCTGTTCCTTTTATTCATTCAACCCAAATCTCTTGCCTCTCAGGCCAATGAACATAGCCTTTCTTTTCATTGTTAGTCACAGGGCTCCTAAAATAAGAAGGTGAAACAATCAGTGGAGGCTTGAGCATATGACAGAGAAAATCTTACTTAGCTAATCCTCTCAGAGTATTAGAGAATCCTGGGGAGAAGAGGAGTAAAAGACAACAGGCCTGGCCCTTAGGGAATAAAACAAGGGTCAATCATGTTATATATGTAAGGTGTTCATGAATATTAAAGCACCATATAAATGTTTAGTATTATGTGCTAGGCAGAGAGGATATGAGGAAAAGAATGTATTTATTTGTAAGTGCCCCACCATGCAAGCCTAGTATTAACACTGAGAGTATAGGAGATTTCTTTCAGTTCATGGTTAGGACTATTTCTTTTTTGGAATACAAATATATAACAACAATAGTAAACAAATCTAGTGCTTTCTGTGTACTAAAGAAAGAGTGGTTTTTAATTTATATGTTACTGGCTAATGATAGCACCATATCTTAAATGTAACAATGGAAAAGCAACAATAGTAAACAAAGCTGTCTCTCTCTTTCTCTTTCCCCTTACCTCTATTAAAAGTATCTTTCTATTTTCCCCACCTTGGACATCTGTTTAAGAAGCTTAGTTGACATCAACTCTTGCATCTTTACTTTGAAGATCAGATTGGGCACCTTTCTTCTCCTTGTGCTACCTTCTTCCTCTTTATTATACTTTGAAGTCCTAAAAGAAAAAGCCTAGGAGGGGAAAAAAAAAACACTAACACTTTATCGTATTCATTTAGCTCTCCTTTTCTATTGAGGCTGTACTTTAAAATTGTATTTTCTGTTACTTGTTCAGGAACAGTTTTCACTTGTCTTTTTACCCTAATTACATCTAAGAGTCAAGACACCAACTGTTTCTTCTGTCCCTACCTTCTTGATGAGCCAATTGCTGTCCCTAAATCAATGAACCAGCTTGTCCCAGTGAATAACCTACTACTTAGTACTGCAGCATATGTGATTATGTGGTACCCTGAAGCAAGAAAAGATCTCTCCAGTGGTTTCAAAGATTGAATGCAGTTTCCAAACGTACCTAACTATCAGGGAGTAGTTTGTGCCCTGGGGAAACCTAATTTACTATGCTGTATTTATTTGCTTTCTTGGGGTGTTTTTCCCCTTTAATACAACAGAGTAAATTCACATTACAGACTATGACTCCTCATTAGAGAGATTTGTTCAGCTCACTGCAGTAATTTGAGTCTCATCTGTCATAAAGCTACTATGTATAGATGGGAAAGGTGGGAAAACTTTAGTTTTAGACTTTATTCAGATTTAAGATCCATCTCTTCTTGGCATAAGTTAATCACCCAAGTGAATCTGACGAATACATTCTTCTGGAAACCAGCTATCCTAATGCACCAATAAAGGGAAACTTCTAATTGTATCCCATGGCTTCCTGGAAAAATAGATCTTATATAAATGAGTGATTTATACTTAGAGCAAGATATTTACTATTCTTTATTCATTATAATTTTCCTTGATGTTACAGTAACAAGTCTCCTATAATTAGGCCTAGAAGAAAATGAAATCTTTGTCCTCTTATGTCTTAGTTGTGTTTTATCCTTAGAAAACAATTTAAGCTACCATTAATGAGCTGTGTAATTTTGGCCAAGTCCTTTAACTTTTGGGGGTCAAGTTTCTTCATCTGCAAAAGAACATAAAACAAAACATAACTCCATGTGGACCAAAAGATATATAAGGTATCTTTCAGATTAAAGAATCTATGGATCCCAATTCGATTTAATGGTAAGCACCTCCATTTGCTGTATATTGCAAGGTGTTACTAGGTATTTAATGATATAAGAACAAAAATGGAAGGATTCCTTATTCTTAAGGAGTTAATATTCTCCTTTGTTATTGTTCAATCACGTCTGACTCTTCTTGACCCCACTTGGATTTTTATTTGCAAAGATATTGAAGCAGTTTGCCATTTCCTTCTCCAGCTCATTTTACAGATGAGGAAACTGAGGAAAACAGAACTTAGTGCCTTACCCAGGGTAATACACCTAGAAAGTGTCTGAGGACAGGTTTGAACTCATGAAGATGAGTCTTCTTAATCCCAAACCCAGTGCTCCATACACCATGACACCTAATTGTACCCCAACATTCTATTAGATTGTTCATTCTACATGAACACAGTTAAGTGAAGACCAAATCATTTTCAGAAAGAATTCTAACAACTAAGAGAATCCAGGAAAGGGCCTATATAGACCGTAACACTTGAAATGTGGTTTAGAGGGAGCAAGGGCTTCTAAGAGGCAGAAACCTCAATTTTCTTCTATTTAATGCAGAGTTTTTGTGAGACTTAAATGAGAAAACTATTATTATAATTATTATTGTTATATGTCAACATAAAGGGAAATTCTGTAGAAGAATTTAAATGTAGAATTTAGGAATGGAATGGTTGGTATGAATTTTCTGAAATTATATTAAAAACAAGTAACTCTTAGAACCCTTAAATTATTCTGGCATTCACTCAAGCCCCAGAAATAAACACATTTTTTTTCCTAGAACAAAAATCAGTGAATAGACAAAAGTCTGAGTTGGGCAGCAAGGAGTGTTTGGGTTATGGTACATGAAGCTTCTCATTTAGCAATGGCTGGTATTTCTAGCCTGGTATGGACCAATTAAAGAAACAGCTCCAGGAGGATTGCTACTGACATCTTACATCCCCTGCCAAGCAATGTTGATACTGGTTCTGAGACATCATATAATACATTCAATCACTGGTCCATCTGGTGTTCTGGGCCTAGAAAAAGTGTTTTCTCAAGAGAGGGCAGTACCCAAGATATAGCAGGACTTTTATGAATGGGAACAAAATGTAGCCTTAGAGGTTTTTTGGTCAGCAGGATAAGTAAGATTCCTTGCTAGACAACTAAAATTAGGTTTATCAGTTATACAAATAAATATCCATATATCTATATGTGTATCTATTTCTATATATGTGTGTGTATGATAGTCATATACATATATATGTGAATATATACAATATTTTTAATATAGCAGTCAGTCCTTAGAATGAAACTTCAGTTAACCAAGAAGTCACTTAGCAATATATGATGACCTCAGGAAAACAAATAGCTCTTAGGAGATATCTAATATTTCAAGGAATGCTGCCGAGGTTTTGTTTTTGGAGATGCTAAGTGAATGAATGAATGAATGAATAAATGAGCAGCCACTACTACCAAAAATATTTCTTAAACTATTACTATGCAATAAGCTCTAGAATATGAAAACAAAGTTCCTGATTTCAAGAACCTTTCATTCTAATATGGTGAGGCAACACAGAGAGGTTGATTGAGGAGATGTGTTTTGATTTGAAAAGTTACTAGGTTGGTAAGGGAAGCCAGTGGAGGGAGAAATGGCATATTGAAACATCTTTTCTAGAAGTAAAGGCAGAATTAATATGATTATTATTCCAGCACTGGAAAGGAGTTGAGGTTGGCTACGAGTCAGGAAGCAGATGGTGAGAAGATGTGTGAGACTAGGGCAAAGTGTGACTGAAGACCTTCTGAAATGGTAGGCCTAGGAGAGGTTTGTCAATAGGAACACTGAGGCCCCAACACAGGGGTTCTGGATATTGAAGTGTTGTGTCTTCAGGACATGATTTCTAGTTCTGAAGTCAAAACATCTAAGGAAAATATGATTTGAACAAATGGAAATGAGATTTCAAAAAAAAGATGTTAATATGCAAGATTAGACACACATGTGAAATAGAAGATGGAAGAAAACATTCTGACCTATTAGCTAGAATCTCATAAATTTTGTATGTAGGACACCTTACACTTAAAAATGTAGTGGATGAGGTGATTTTTAATAATCATAATAATTCAATTCTTCATGATTTTCTATAATTTGAAACAATTTTATTAAAGTGCTAAAAATGTAACTTAGTTTTAATGCTTTTTGATAAAATATATCTGTAAAATAATCACTCTAGTTCAACCAAAAGAAAAAAAACTCCAAGTATTTATCAGTTCCTACTATGTGCTCTCAAGGTATGTTTTCATATCTCTTTATCCTTTCATAATATAAGTCTTAGAGTTATGTATACTTCCTATTCTTTCTTATCTTCAATCCATTTCTCAATCCATTGGCTGGCAGTCTACAAAAAAACTTTTTAAAGAGTTACCAATGATGCTTTTCATCGTACTTAACCTCTGTAGCCTTTGACCATATTGAGCATTTCTTACTTCTACATATTCTTTATGGATTTGGCTACCATGATATTCTTATTTCCTGGTTATCTTCCTATTTATATATCTACTTGCTCCTTTCTTCTTCATTGGAATACCACCTTTCTCTTGTTCCCTTAACATCTCCCTCAAAATTCTGTTCTAAGACCTCTTCTCATTCTTATACTCTTTCATTGAATTCATCAGTTCTATAATCCCTTTGACTCAATTAACATCTCTAAATAGATAACTCCTTAATCTTTCTCCTAAAATCTAGTCCTAAATTGTTAATTGACTGTTAGAAATTTCCAACTAGATATCCCTTTGACATCTTACCCTCATTATTTCTAAAATAGAATTCATTCTCTTTTCCTATAAATGTACTCCTCTTCCAAATTTCCCTGTTTTTTGTGGTGGGTACTGTTATTCTCCAAGTGATACAAGTTTGTGCTTTAAGATTCACATTAGTCTCTTTCCCATATTCAAGCCCTCGTATCCTGTCAGTTACAAAGTCTTTTTGATTAAGCCTCCATGGTAGCTTTGCCATTTGTCCTCTTTTCTCCACCCACCTGGCCACTGACCTAGTTCAGTCCATCTTATCTCCCTGTGTTTATTATAATAGCCACCCAACTCCTCTCATTGCTTCCCTTCTCTTCTGCTCCCACTGTGAAATATAGATAGATGTTAAAATAATATTCCCAAGTACACATTTGATCATGTCACTCTCTTGATAAAAACATTTGATAATCCCCAAGTACTTCTAGGAAAAAAGAGAAACTACCCATTCTAGCACTTCAGACCCTCTACATCCTAATTTCAATCTACCTTTCTAACCTTATTTCTTTTTGCTCCATTTAATGTGTGATACATTTCAGTCAAACAAACTGTTCCTGGGAGTCAATATTCCACCTCCTATCCATAAGCCTTTGAACAGGTGTGGAATCCTTTCCTTACCTTTGCTTCTCAGATCCTTATTTTCCTTTAAGGTTCAACTCAGGAATTATACCTTTTATCAGCGGTTCTCAGCCTATGGGTTATGTTCAATTTGTAACAATGAAAATACATCCTGCATATCAGACATTTACATTATGATTCATAATAGTAGCACAATTACAGTTATGAAGTAGCAATGAAAATAATTTTATGGTTGGGGGTCACTACAACATGAGGAACTGTATTAAAGGGTCACAGCATTAGAAAGTTTGAGAACCACTGCTTTATATAATATTTCCTCCAATTCTCACAATTGTTCCTAGTGTCTCCCTAATCAAACTGCCTTGTGTTTATTTATCAGTTTATACCCGCAGTAGATTGTAAGTTCCTCTAAATGAAGGACTTTGAAAATGTACTCTTATGTAATAAGCACTGGATGAATGTTTGGTGAACTGAATTCAGCATGGTCTAATAGGCGCAGGAAGGAGAGGGGAACAGAAGAAGCCAAAAAAAAACTATGATTCCTTATGTCAAAGTACTATAGATCTATAATTAATTTAAGATATATTAAAGTTTAAAGTTGTCATGAAATATAGATTATTCTAATCAATATATAGTTTCAAATACTAATGAAATAACATTTGAGACCATATATGGACATAACCTATTTAGAAAAAATTCCATAAATAGTTAAAACAGACTATATTAAATGCCTAATCTTAGAGGCTTCCAAGCAGTTCCTCTGTAAATTAAAAATGATTAA
>CM053585.1:122137345-122217930 GCA_028646515.1 Pseudochirops corinnae | reverse complement strand
ATTACATGATGTCAATTCAAGATCAAGTTATTGAAACTAGAAATTATAAAAGTTTTATCTTTAAGGAGTCCAGACTTATTATTTGTAGATTATGCAAGGAAATATTAGAAACAATGCATCATTGCAGGCTTTAAAGCTTTTAGCAGCTATTGAACACTTAGCACGACAGGATTAGTGATTAGAATTGTTTATAGTTGCTTGCTATCTTTCACTAACTAACAAATCCCTGTTTTAAAAATATAGCCCTTAATATAATTTTGAGAATTCAACTAATCAATTATATTAGAACTGGACCACCATTACAGACAGATTATTCTCCCCATCCCACCCTAGTCATTCAGCTATAAGATTGATTCATAAAAAATTAAGAACAACATTTTGAATAGGTGTTGCCATGCCAAATAGTCTTAAATCTCCAAACCACAAGGACTAAAAGCTTTCACAATGCAGAAATGTGTCAGAAGGAATCAAAATCAAAATGTAGAAATAGGATGAGGTGTATATATATATATATATATATATATATCACCCTGTCACCTAGAGCAGGGCTTCTTAAACTTTTTCCATTTGCTATCCCTTCAGTGTTTCTTAAACTTGACTGGAATTATCCCAAAGAAGCTTTCAGTGAACTTATAGATCAGCTTACATTCCGATACATTTATTCAATAACAAAAAAAAAAAACCCAAAACAGTGATTCTGTCTACCCATGCAATGTATTTGTTGTCATTTTTCTGTCATTTTTTCAGTTGTGTCTGACACTTCATGACCTCATTAGGGGTTTTCTTGGAAAAGATACTGAAGTGGTTTTGCCATTTCCTTCTCTAGCTCATTTTACAGATAAGGAAACCGAGGCAAAAGAGTTAAGGGACTTTCCCAAGGTTTCAAGAAGAATGGCGATATTGCTAGTCATTGTTTGGAAGGGACCTTAGAGAATCCAACATTCTATCCAACATTCTTTCCAGTGCAATAATAATCTCTTTTAGGTCCTTGATAAGTAGTCATTCAGTTTCTGTTTGAAGACTTTCAGTAATGGGTAATTGACTAAATTCCAATGAAAACTATTTTTATTATTGGATAGTTCTAATTAGTACAAAGTTCTTCCTTTATTGTAAGCTGAAATGTGACTCTTTAAAAAAATCCATCCATTTATCTTGTGACCCTTGGATTATTCAAGAAGATAGATGATGTGAAAGTCAAATCAACCAATTCAAAGCTTATTGTTAGTATAGTAGAAGTTCTAAAGTTGAGGAATGGAGTTAAATTGAAGCTATCTGAATTAAAAAATTGTATCATAGACTATAGGTACCTTCTTAGTCCAAATATAGATTGTATTTTCTATCCAGATATGGCTTACATAAAATCAAAGTGAAGCCTATAGTCTGCATCATCATCATCATCACCATTGTCATTGTCATGTTTTTCTGTATTACTGTGTATTTTCTATCAGAGAAAAAAATCAATTAATATAATAAATTTGACATATATTTATTTGATATAAAATATAATATTATGTAATATATGATATAATTATAATACATATTATATTAAAGATTATTATATTGGTAATAATGGCTGACATTTATGTAACACTTTGTAAACTTTATATCATTTGATTTTCACAACAACTTTGTAAGGTATATGCACTTACTCAATAAACGCTGATTAAGTGCTTAGTCTGTGCCGAGTACTGCGCTAGGAATACAAATAAAAGCAGAAAGACATTTCCTGCCCTCAAGGAACTTACTTTTTAATGGGGGAAGACAACACATAAAAGGAAGGTGAAGTGGGTGAGATGAGATGAAGAGTCTTGGGATCATGGTAGAGAAAGTCCAGAATAAATTTTGGATGAGAATCTGTCATGGTTGGTCTGACATCCTCCTTAAGTGGAAGTTGGTGGAGGAAAGTCATCCAATCAGAGAAAGAGGCTTGAAGTATTGGTGATTCTTTCAAAGTGTGAATCCTAGAACCAAGTAAGCTTCCAGGGTTAAAAGGTTTCTGGGGACATTTTAACAAAAGTCTAGAGTGCAGCCTGGAGGAATATGATCTAGAAATTATTGCCCTCATTGTTATAGACAAGGAAATTGGGACCCAGTGAGCAAAAAGGGATTTATCTGTGGCCACACAACTAATGAACGAGAAAAGCAGGGCTCCAACTAAGACCCTCTTATAGAAAAGCTTTTTCTATTATACTGCTCCTTCATGGGATTTGAATTCCAGAAGGATTAGGAAAAACTCAGAGCAGAGCTGGCCAGAAAAAATTTTTTTATGGATAACATGTAAATCTTTCTCCCTCCTCCTACACCAACCCTCCCCTGCCCCAAGTATCACTAATGGAGGAAATGATTAACACGTGTCCAACAGTACAGGCCAAAGGACAAATCCTTGGTGCATTCCATTCAAGGCCCACCTCTAAGAAGACAATTGGCCAGATATTCCTTCTTTGAGTAGTTTGCCCCCTAGTTCTGCTACTATCAACTAGCTTACATTTCTCTACCCATTTCTCTACCATTTGTCTACATCCAGATAATCACAAAAAAGACTTTGTTGAATGTTTTGTTCAAATGTAGATATATTAATTACCTTAGGGCTCCCTTGATATCTCAGTTGGGTTACCTCATCAAAAAAGAAAGGAATTAGTTTTAGCATGATCTGTTCTTTTTAAATGGAGTCAGGCTGGTGTTTTTTTTTTTAATTGTGACTTTCTTTTACAAATCATACCTTAAATAATTTGTTCTAGAATTTTTTCCAAGAATTGAATGAATTCTTTTGATGATTCTACCTTTTCCCCCAACATCCCCCCCAACTTTAAAAAAAACATTGTGGTAACATTTGTACTTCACCAATCCTGAGACAGTTTTCTCATTCCATATGACTTTTCTTCCGTTACTTCAATTTGTGCTGATATTTTTTCTTTTTAAAATACCTTCATTATCCAACATATCCCTTCTAACTCCCCTACCCAGAGAGCAATCCCTTATAACAAGGAATTAAAAAGTGTAACCTAAAGATTTAGGTGTAGTATAATAAAATATCTCTTTATTAGGCACAAGTTTGACCATTTTAATCATCAAGTATCCATTTCTGATTTTTTTTTTCTACTATTTTGGTCTAGGCTTCATACATCTATTTTGGGGTTTTTTGTTTCTGCTTATATATTTTTGTTTTTTTGTTTGCTTGTTTGTTTCTGACATTGAGTCTATCTCACCCAAACCAAAAGTGCAGTGGCAGTTGAGCCAAATCCCAATACTAATTGTTATGGGGGGCTTTGAAATGCTTCAATTATGTCTCGAGATGGTTTCCCCCTTCTTAGTGGCACCTTCTTGGTAATCCTCTCCTCCCAGGGACATCACGTATTGGTACCTGACTTAGTTTGGACACCCAATCAACTTAGCTCACTTCAGCTCTCAGCCTCTCTGGGAGCAGGGTTAACAGACATATACCAACATATCCTGCTTGCCTGGTTTACTTCACTGTGGATCAGTTTATATGTCTTCTCATGCTTCTTTGTACTCTTGGTGTTTATTATTTCTTATGGTATGGTTATGTTACATTGTATTTCTATGCCATAATTTGTTCTAACCATTCCTTAAGAGATGAATATTTGATTTCAGTTATTTGCTTTCCCAAAAAGTGATGCTATAAACATTTTAGTGAATTTGGGACCTTTCTTTTAATCTTTGACTGCTTTGGGGCTATATGTCTAAGCAGTTTACAGCAATATTTCAAAGATCATTTTAGTTACAACTGCAAGTCCTTTTGGTACCTAGGGAGGTAATTCATCTATTTCTAGTGACTTGAATTCATTGAGGGCTAGAAGATGCTCACATACCATTTCCTTATTTATCCCAAATTAATGACCAAAGAGTCCATAGTTGTCATCAGGTCTGACAAATCCTGGGATCTCTTTCCCTTACAGCTTGAAGAGACTTTAAATCTTTGATTCTGCACCAGCTATGCTGACTGATCAAGAGTCTGTCATAGTAAGAGGGTGACAGACAGAACTGGAAAAGTTTCAAGGGCTCAGGATGAAAAAGGAAGGGGAAAACCCCCCACTAATCTAGTATGGGCATTGAAGAAGTCCTCCAGTGCCAAAAAAGGCATTTCAGAAATAGATGAGGGAAATAAAGAAGAAAATAGATTTTAGGTTATTGTGAGAAAGGAAAGTATGAAAACTTAAAAAAGGATTAGGGGTGGAAAAAATAGAGAGGAGATAAATCTTGCAGAGACAAAGAGAGAAATGCTTATTTTGGGTGAGCCAATGATATCTGGAGTACATAGAGGAAAAGGGGGGGAATGTAAAGAGAGGCCACAAAGGAAGCAAATGGGAAAAAAAAAAAAGACCATGAGACTAATAGACTGAGCTTCTTCACCTGGAAATTTTGCTTCAAACTTTTCATTTCTGTGTCTCACTAGTCCTAAGTATATTCAACCAGACAATACTGACTCACTGTATAAATATATATCTAAACGCACACATATGTGTATATGTGTGTATATACGTATCATGCTTTCTCCCTTTTAATCTTCATCAACCTTATATAACACATATACATATATGCAAACACATGAATAAATTCATAAATATACATATGTGCATGTATATACACACAGATTATATTTGTAGATATACACACACATATGCACGTACACATATACTCACATACACATAGATATTTTCCCCCTCCCAATTGCTATCAGCCTTCTATAACACTTTTCTGTGCCCTTCTAATCTATCATTAGGTGTATTAGAAAGGACAACAGTGATTCACTTAACCACTCTGGGCCTCCATTATTCATCTGTAAGAAGAGGTGGATAAATGAGAGATGATCTTTAAGGGACCTTCCAGCTCTAAAACTCTGATTTTATTTCACATTATAGTCATCTGTGGATGCGTCATTTCTACCTCCTTTTCTGAAAGCTCATTGAAGACAGAGAGTGCCTTATCTGAAGTTGGTACTTTTCCCAGGGCCCAGCAAGTACAGTGTATGCACAGAGTAGACACTTAAAAAGTGGTTTTAAAAAAAAATTAAATTGAATAGACTACAAAAGCATACAAATGCAGAAGGCTAGAGCTGCAGTCTTGTGAATAAAAGCTGCTTCTAATTTTACCACAGAAAGCAAGGTTGACATTCCTTATGGAAAGGGTAATTTATTTTATAGGAAGGACTAGTTTGTGGGGTTCTTTTAAAACATTTTTTAAAAGGAAGAAAACCATTAGACATGGAAGTTTATTTTTTTTAAAACCAGTGTTGAAAATTTGAAAACGACTCATTGTACTCAACAAGCATTTATTATGTATCTACTGGATGCCAGGCATTGTGCTTAGAATGAAGAAAAAAATATGTGGTCCCTACCTCTAGAGAACTTACATTCTACTGCAAACTATGCACATACACACAAACATATAAGCATACACATATACATATATGCATGTGCTTACTTACATGTGTATGTGAGAGAGTGGCATAACAGATAGAGAGTTGGCCTTGAACAAAGGAAAGCCTTTAAGTCCTGCCTCTGACACATATAGGCTACGTGACTGGACAAGTTGTTTAACCTCTCAGTGTTCTAGGCAATTCTCTATGACTTTAAGTCACAGACAAGGTGCCAACTTGTATTAGTAGAAGGAATTTCCCCATCCAGGAGTTCCCTATCCCAGTGAAATGGCAGTTTCAGTCCCTTTCCTATTATACTTGTGTGTGGGTATATACATACATATATATGTATATATATATATATATATACACACATATATACATATTATACACACTCCACATGCATATATACATATACATACACACATACCACATATATACATAGATACATTCTACTACAAATGATGAAAATAAAGAAAGAAATAATATACAGTGGTGTATACAAACACACACACACACGTACCAATGTATATTATTTCTATATACAGGTGGTCTCAAAAGTCATTCAGGCTTAAAACTGAATCAAGACTTTGGGGACACATTGTGTGTCTATATACATACAAAAATTTGGTTTGAAAGAAGTATGATCATGAATATGAATTGGTGAGAAAAAAATAGATTTATGAATATAGAATCTCTCTTCTCCCCTCACTGTCCTCCTTCCCTCTTCCCACTAACTGTAGGAGGGAAATTAAGGATAAAAGAAACTTTTCTGCATACCAATAAGAAGGGTGATGTTCAAAGAGGATTGTAGCTATCTCTTGGGGGAAGGCAAAGAGCTATAAATAACCAAAATTAGACCTATGAAGCCAAATTTATAAAATCAACCTTTAAGAATATGAATTTGAAATGTACTTACTGAACTATGCATATGAACAGTGCGGAATATGCTTACAAATCAAGAAAATGGGTCAATTGATTCAATATGGCTTGTGTACAAGAGAAGAAGGAGATTGTTAAATGCACTGGAGAAGATATTGACTTTTCTAGTGATGCAATGAAAATAGGCAAAATTAATTACTCAAAATCTAAAAAGATTGGCAGAAAAATTGGAGATGAATAAATTCCTGTTAGAACAAGATGAACTTCTACACAATGATTATCCCAAACATTTTCTTTTGTCCTCATATGTCCTCTACCACCCGTTCACTTCTCTCTTTTAGGAGAGGACCTTAAATCCTATGTGATTGAGAAAAAATAAAGATCATATGTCATAAGATTCTTCCATTCAGATAGTTTGTTCCATTTCTTCCTGTCCCCTACAGGACCTTGTTTACTCTCTTTCTCTAATCTGTAATCTCCGCTTTCCCACTGTATATTTTGCCACTACCTACAAACTTGCTCAGGCTTCCCTTATCCTTAAAATTAATCCTTCATGAAACCCTATCATCCTCTTAACTTAGCATCTTGTATCTCTTTTTATTTTCCCCAACCAATTCCCTAGAGAGGATTACTTATATTTGTTGTCTCAATTTCTTTACTTTTCCTTTCTCAGTCTTTCTCAATTTGGCTTCCACCTCCTTTGCTCAGCATCAACTACTCTCTCCAGTTATTAGTAATCTATGAAGGGCTAAATCCAATGGCCTTTTCCCGGTTCTTATCCTTCTTTATCTCTCTAAAATTGTCTCTTCCCCCTCTTCCTAGATATACTCTTCTCTCTTGTTTCTCCTACTACTTGTCTGGTTACTTCTTTTTGATTTCCTTTGCAAGATTACTATCCAAAGTCTGCATGCCCTAAGAATATGTCTTGGACCTTCTTCTGTTTTCTACATTATCTCACATGACAATCTTTTCAGATTCTTGGATTTGACATTAGGTTATTTTACTGTGGACTTGAAAGATCTTTGCAGTAAAATATTGCAATGCTCAACTAACCCAAGGCAGCTAGGTGATGCAATGTAGGGTATACTGTTGAACTTGGATGCAGGAAGATCTGACTTTGAATCTTACCTCAGATACTTGCTACTGCCTCTTTATTGAACTCAAGTATAAGATTTTTCTGAGTGAATTGAGAAAAACTTGGACTATTATTCTCAAGGGCATAGTATCCCTGAGCCCACTGAAGCAAAGGTTGGCACCTGAGCATAGGAACTCAGAGATGGATGGTATGAGAGTAAAGCAGAGCCCTATATATAACATATCAGATCCTAAGAAGGCTGAAGATGTAACATTTAGGTGACAGACACCAATTTCTACCTTTTCCCATTAAAAGGAGTCACTGAAGAGGAGACATTGTAATATCTTATTTCTCAGCATGCCAGTCAAATATTTTTCTTTCAGTTGGCCAAGTATGTAGGGAGAAAAGAGGGAGTATGCTATGGCCATACACAAGCACAAGGGCTTATGAAGACATTAAACATGAGGAAAGAAGAACAAAGAATTGGGATCTTAGGTACTAACAATCTCCAAGATAACAGAATAGTTAAAGTCCATGAATAAATTAGAGTCAAACCAAGATCTATCCCAAAGTATGCACATTGTGGCAGAGAGAAAGATGAAATCTGGAAAAAAGAAAACAATACAAATTGAAACATCATGAGTTTTGCTATATAATGAATATTTAATATTTATTGAAATGTTGTTGATTTTATTTAGTGACTGGAAAAAAATTGCAAAGAAGCTCAGATGAATTCATCTATTTGAAGCCAGATCTTTAAATCCATCATGTGTACCTTGGGATGAATTTTCTGTCAAGTTTAGTCTGTGCCCCTAGGTTAATAGAATTTTTCCTTCAATGTTTACTGGGTCTTCCCACCTTGAATCTCTTCTTCCTCAGTCTCTTGGATCATTGGAAACTATTCTCTCCTGTTTTCCTATTTGGAGAAGCCTTTTTGATGGAGAAGGACACTGGAGGCAAGGGGAGGCACTCTCCACCCAGTTTCTTAATAGGATGAAATTGAGATACACTAAGGATGGAAGCTAACTTTAAACAAGGGCCACTTCCTCTTAGATAATCTAAGGAGCCTGAGATAATAATAATAATAATAATAATAATAATAATAATAATAATAATACTATTTTATTATACTAATAACTAGCTATATATTTATATAACATAATATCTATAATAATATCTATTTATATAGAATTTTAAGGTACAAAAACACTTTACAAATATAATCTCACTTTATCTTTATAAGAACCCAGAAAAATAGGTGCAACTATTATCCTCATTTTACAGATGGATGAGGAAACTGAGGCATACAACAGTTAAGCGACTTGCCCAAGGGGATACAGCTTGTATTTGAGGCTAGATTTGAACTCAGGTCTTCCAGAGTATAGGTGCCCCAAGCAATTTATATTTGGTAAATAATTGTTGTGCTTTACACATCTTTGAAAGATGGTAATAAAATGTTTAAAGGACCTGAATGGTAAAATCCAGGTATGATGTTGTCATGTTAATGGGATTTAAGATCTTCCCTACTCATTAATTTACCTCACATGGAGTCCATTAAGGGAAGCTTGCTTATGGGAGGCTTGGTTGTAGGAAGGCTTTCACATCTTTTGCTAATTTCTAACTAGACACTGAGTCAGGAGGGTTGTAATACCTTCTGGCTCTGAGAAGTGTATAAATACTTTGAGTTGGTATTTTGTTTTGGGGGCTCCCTTATGAGAAGGATCTTGTGATTCCCTGGTTGAGATTCTGAGTGGTCTTATGTTCAGAACTCCCTGACTGCTCAGATGTAAAGGCTCTCTTAATCCAGGGATGTATGATGTAAAGTATGTAGGAATATTGCTTTGATTCAGACAGTCAAAGCTCTGGCTGTTGGTCTCTATTTCTCTGCTTGTATTTTCTCCACATTTTCTCTGTTTGTATTTTCTCTGGAGTTCAGGATATTGACTTTTCCTCTGAACTAGTGAATGTAATTTTAAAAGATTTTTGACCCCTTAAACAGCTATTTTTCCTAGCAAAACAGATCTAAGAACCTGTGCTAGCAGTCATCCTGGGTATGCTAGTGTGGTTGCCACTACAGATATATGTACTATTAATAATGTCTATTATGGAAGTAGCTTTCCCTGCCTGTTTGGTGCTGTGGAAAATGTAGGTGGCATAAGATAATAGGAAAGTGAGATTCATCCATTTACTACATAATAGCAAGGTTTTATCCAGCATTTTAAGGTGTATAAAGTACTTATGTTATCTCATTTGATCCTCATAGCAACCTGATGAAATAAGTGTTATTATTATCCTGTTTTACAGATGAAGAAATGAAGACTTAGAGAGATTAAATGACTTACCCAGGATCATTTATTGTGTCTGAGGCAGTAATAAATGTTCAAGATAGGATTAAAACTCAGGACTTTCCAATGCTAAGTCCAACTCTCTCTTCATTACATGATCTAGTTGCCTCATATTGATCTAGAATTGTGTTATTTTACTCTCAAGGTCTGTAATGGTAATGTAATTTGAATTTGAAAATTCTTTTGTATTGCCAAAGGTAACAGGTACTTAGCACTTAGTAATTAATCAAGCCTCTATTAAAGAAACAGAAGGTATGAATCCCTGTTGCTGATGTAACACAGGAAGGGATTGGCTGAAACAAGAAGAAGCTAATGCTGTGTCTATATAAGGAGAAGCTCCTGCTGGGTCAGACAGATCTTCTTGGAGCAAACTTCATGGAAGCAGAAGCTGCTGGAGCCAAGAGGCTAGAGAGAATGATTTTGATCTTGAAAACTTGGATCGAGTGATTTTGATTCCGGGAACCAGCTGAAACTTCTGCTAAGTCCAATGGCCAACTGGAGCTGCTTAGGATTTATGAGGGAAACTCAGAGCTGAGGGCCAGCCAGAGCTGCTGAGGCTGTTGAGGATTTCTGAGGGCCAGCTGGAGCTGCCAAAGACTGAGGAAGCATGACTGTGATGCTGGTACTTTTTATGAACCTGTTTGTGGCTTTGTTAAGCCTTGACTTCCCAGGAACAGAGACTGTTCAGGATTTAAGGTGGACTGGGCATTGTGAGCTTCAGTGTGGAACAGAAAGTGCATGGAGAGCTGGATAAGGACCTGGGAACTGTCTGCCTTTGAACCCAGGTGACAGTTTGGTGAATCCATCTAGGATCTGGGACCATGGAAGGGGATCCAGGGAATTTGAGAGTCACCCTGAGTCAAGCTGAAAAAAGACTTTACTTGGATACTGTGTACTGACTGAGAAATTTTAATTTACTAGTGACCTAGGGGTGGAGGGTCTGTGTATTTTCCGATTATTGAATAGTGAATGATGAAAGATGATTGAATGATTGAGTTGATTGAATGATTGATTGACTAAATGATTGCACTTAGTGATTGATGACTGAATAAGTGACTGATTTGTAACTTAGTGTGCCCCATGAGTGGAGAACTTTGTCTATTGTACTTTGTGTCCCAAACCTCCTTAAGGATGATTGAATGCTTGAGTTGTTAAATGATTGTTCCTTGTTGAAAACTTTGTGACCACTGCAGTGAAAACTATGTGGCCATCTTCTGATAAGTTGTTTGAATGCAGTATTTTGATTTTTTGTGGTAAGTTGTAATATTGTGAATGCTGTACCTTGATTTACTGTGAATATTTTGCTCTGATATGTTATGGAATACATAGAATATTCACTATCCTGTGTAATCAGAACTTTAAAAGCTGTTCACAGTAGCATTCTTCTGAAAAACTGCTCATGCGTGGCATTACAAGGTCTTATAAGCTGAGGGCAATATTACCTAGGTTTTTTAGTGCAGTTACACTTCAGAATGCTCTCCTTTATGAAAATTACCCTGGTTACTGCTATGTGAAGTGCATGAGTTTTACACTTATCTAATAGAGAATATCTACTTATATTTCTTCCCAGACCCCTCTTTGACCAAGGGCTCACATGTGGCCTCAAGGCAGCAGATTCTCCACCCTGTCCTAGAACGTTGCCTTTCCCATAGTAAACATTTAATTCACAGTTACTGGACTGGACTACTGTGGACTTAAGGTGACTGGCCATGAGTATAGAAACTGCCAGTATCTCTGGAATGGACCCATGGGGCTAAATTTGTAGACTTTACCTTATTCAACTGGGATGTTAATCAACTGAACAAACCAGTTCTAGATGACCACCAATGCTGAATACCATAATGCTTCTGGAATGTGGGACTGGGTAAACCAATGAAAAAATAGTGCCTGTAGCCTGCCATAACACATAGGTAGGAAACACCATGCAACTCTTATTATTTTATTGAAATCTTATTTTTCCTAATGGTTTTATTGATTCCTTTGTGATTTCTTCAGTATTAGAGATATGAGATTGAGTTCTTTCTCTCTCTTCAGATTTTTGGCTTAGATTGCTTCTTGAGTGTGTTTATTATAACTAAATTCAAATGTCGACTCATAAATAGTTCAATATAACTAGTTTCTATGATTTTTAGGGGGAGTATCCTCTCCATTGATGCAGATCATAAGATCTACATCATTAGTAAATGGTCTTCAGAAGTCAGTGTGGCCAAAAACTTGATTACTTGTAGTAAGCCTAGTAATAAAGATCTCTAAATTTAGTAACACTAGTCCTCAGATTATAGACAAGTGTCATGTTATTATGTATGTATTTCAAGCCTTTCTACTTTGGTGGAAATTTCTAGAGTTTGCCATTTTATGCCATAACCTTCAAGATCCCTGGGTTACTAGGTATGGTACAGTGGAAAGAACATGGGTTCTAAAGTCAGAGCACCTGGATTTGGAATATCTTGCCAATGACAGGTATGATTTTGGGCAAGCCACAACCTCTCTGAGTTTGTTTCCTAATTTGTAAGATGTGTGTGTGTGTGAGTGTGTGTGTGTGTGTGAGTGTGTGTGTGTGTGAGTGTGTGTGTTGGATTCTAAGTTTTCTTCTAGTTCAATTTCTGTGAGCCTATGAACTATTTCACAAAAAGAGATATAGTAGAGTTTAGTGTGTGCATGTGTGTATATGTATGTATATATACATATACATGCATATACCTATATGTATGTATCTATATATGACTATATATACTTACTTGTGCACATACATACATGCATACATATACACACATATATGTATGTATATATATATATATGGTAGTTAGATATTCATTATTAGATGCCAAACACCAGAGATAGAATTCCATAACGGGCAGCAAGCTAGTCTTGGATTTAGGAAAACCTGGGCAATTCAATCTCTCAGTTGTTCCAAGCAGCTCTTTAAGACTGTAAGTTGCAGAAAAGTCCCAACCTGCATTGGTAGAGAGGAATTTCTTCATTTGAGAGTACTATTTATCAATGAAGTAGCAAATCTAGACATTATCCCTTTCTGTATCATGGAGAATGATCATTGGGTCGAAAAAAATGGACCAAAAATGTCTCCTAGAGATTAGAGGCTAGAGCAGGTGAGGCTAGAGCAGGTGAGAACCTAGATGTTCTTGATTGTAGGTAGTGGGAAGTTAGAGGGGTGATGGGGGAGGATATAGGAGACACCTGATAGGAGGGAGGATGTATACAGTGGGTTCCCTGTTTTGGGGTGGGGGATAGGGGAAAGACGGTGAGAAAATTTGTAAATCAAAATCTCATGGATTGTAGGTAGTGGGTTCTCCTTCATTGGAGGTCTTCAAGCAAAAGCTGAAAGACTAGTGAAGTATTTTTTTTAAAGGGAGTTGTTGTTCATTTGTGGGTTGTATTACAGATTCTCTAAGCTCCCTTCCAACTCTGAAATCCTATGATTCTGATTCTTTTATGCTATTTCCTATGTGCGAGTCATTATTACCAACATGCTTATACCTGTCACCTATTTCTCCATTTCTTTTTGGGTTACATACAATTTTGATTCTCAGGAGAATTTAATATTCCATTATTTTCAGTCATTTAGCATCATTAGAAGAGGATGCGTGTTCTACACATATTTAATTTGTGACACATAGTATTTATTAGCTTTGGGAAAATTAAAATTAGTTCCTTCCACAAATGGGTTGGTGACCTCTAGTGTGCTTCCTGCATTGTGACTATTTGTGGTAGTAACCTGAAGTAGTAAAATAACATAAGAACCTGTTAATTTCTAACTATGGAGATATAAGGTACAGGTCATGCACAATGTCATGTCAGGTTCAGTATACTTGATGCACAGCTTTGAGGAGTAATCTAGTATATAAACTTGAAAATCATTAAGTAAGGCATTTCTTAAAATTCAATTATGCGATGTGAGTTAGACAGTGCTTGGATTCAGAGTTAGGACTAGAGGAAGAGAGAGGTGTCAATTTAAGTTCCACATAAGGACAAACTTTCTGACAATTATCACTGTATGACAGTGGAATGGGTGAACCCACTTTTGGTATGGCAAGATCTCCAATTATTTGGAAGTATTCAAGCAAAAGGACAATGACCACTTTTCAAAGAGTATGTAAAGGGGATTCATGCTTCCAGTGAGTATTGTGCTCAACAAACTCTGAGGTTGCAACTCTGATTCTATGGTTCTGTGCATACATGTGCTCATGTGGAAATATGTGCTCAGGCACATAAAAACACAGACACAGGTATACAGAGAAATAGATACACAGACATATACACATATGCATATGTATATTTATATGTGTGTGTGTGTGTGTGTGTGTATTCTTTTTACCCTTAGAAAATTTTTTCCCCGCTGTCTGCAAAAAACAAACAAAAAACCCCCTTCTTGCATACTCATATCTTTTCCCCTTTCTTTCATTTCTCCTTTTCTTCCTTTCTCTCCTGATTTAAAGTGCAATCATTCATAGAGTTCTCAAGTATGCTTTGGTGTTCTTTTTCATCACTATCTTTGTCATTATCAAATGAACGGCTGCTGTACACAATGAGGTCACTCAGCCACAGCAATGGCAATTCACCCTTGAAGAGACCCTATTTGTTCCTGGCAGGAGGGACCTATTCAGCAGGGCTCAAGAACAATTGTAGTCATTCATCCGTGCTGCTTATCATCAGTCAGCTCAACACGTTTTATGTAATGGATAGTCTCATTGGCAGTGGAGGTGGGGCTGGGGAAGAGAGGCTGGAACATGAAAGATTCAAATGTATCTTTCCTACCTTGGTTCAGAGTCTGCACATTTCTCCCCTGGAAATTCTGCTCTGATGTTGCCTTTATTACAACTCATGTGGATAATTAGAGGGCTTAATGAACATTATGCATCCATTAGCTACTGAAAACAGATAATATTTTGCTTCTCAACAAAAGACTTATCGTTTTGATTCTTAAGAGAATTTGGTATTTCATTATTTATAGTCACACAGCATCACTGGCCTTCATACCCAATGCACAATATGACCTAGGAAGATTTAGAAAGGACTCATGAAGAGCAAAACATTCAAGATGACATGGTCTTTATGAGAGGTGAGCTATTTTCAGTTGGGTTTTAGCTTATTTCACCTTGGCTTATGACTTTAATAGAATTTACTCATTAATGATTACTTTGAGTTTCTAAGAGAGTAGGGAGGAGTCAGTCCATTTGAAACTGCCTTTTCTCCTACTATGAGGGTCATTGTGACATGGAACTAGTCAGAGTACTTGAAATCCAGTTAGAAGGGAGTGCTAATATTTACTTTAGGGAAATTACTCTAGGTGAAGCCTATGGTATTGCTTTTTAAGAGTTGCAAAGGATCTTAGGGGTCATCATCTAGTAAGTTTAACTGCTTCACTTTATAAATAAAGCAACACAGAGGCCCAAAAAATAAATAACTTACCCAAGGTCATAGAGCTTGTAAATGGCAGAATTGGGACTGAAACCCATATATCTTGAGTCCAATGCCAGTCTTCCACCCAGTTCCACCTCCCACACACTATGGTGCCTTGTAAAACATCTTAGATGTTCCATGAGCTTTTGGAAAATATGGCACAAGGACAAATAAAGGGAAGATTGAAGTCATAATTAAAATCTATTACTGATTGATAGATTCTAACAGCAGAATACAAGAGTATAGTGGAAAAAGCACTGGACAGAGAGTCAGGAGATCTAAGTTTGTGTCTTAACTCTTATAAGTTATGTGGCCATGAACAAGTCAATTAAATTTTCTATGTCTCAGTTTCCTCATCTATAAAATAGGCATGATAATAGCTATACTGGCTTCCTCATAGGAGTATTATGAGGAGAAGGATCTAAGAGATATGATCTTTTAAAAAGTAATTTATTTTTCCCCAATTACATGTAAAAACGTAATATTTAACATTAGTTTTTAAGTTTTGAGTTCCAAATTCTATTCTTCCCCCTCCCTGAGACAGTAAGCAATCTGATATAGGTTATATATGTATAATCATGTAAAACATTTCCTTATCATTTGTCGAAAAATTGAACAAAAAAAGAAAGAGAAACAAAGAAAGAAAGGAAAAAGGGAAGGAAGGGAAGGGAAGGAAGGGAGAAAAATAGTATGTTTCAATCTGCATTCAGATTCCATCAGTTCCTTCTCTGGAGGCAGATTACATTTTTCATTATGAGCACTTTGAGATTTCTTGGATCATTGTATTGCTGAGAATAGCTAAGTCATATGTAGTTGTTCATCATATGATTTTGCTGTTACTGTGTACAATGTTCTCCTGGTTGTATTCACTTCATTTTGTAACAATTCAGTCTTTCCAGGTTTTTCTGAAATCATCCTGCTCATCATTTCTTATGGTATAATAATATTCCATAATAATCATATACCACAACTGTATAAACAATGAAATATTCACAATGTCTACAGTAATTATAAATATGCTGATATGGTTATTAATCACAAAATGTAACAGACTCTCTACATGGGAAATATAGCTAGAACATTTATTCAAATATCAGAAAACTGCATCCCCAAACCAGAAAGTCAAAGCTATCACAGTAGTTGTGAAGTTGGCACATGTAGTTAATGTAGTAAACACCCACATTCTCAAGCCTTGAAAACAGGACGGGCTACCTCAGGCAAAGATCCTCCTCTCCTCACTCACAGCAGCTGCTCAGAGTCCATGCAGCTTGTTCCCAGCAGCTCCAGCCCCCTGGCAATTCCTGTCCCTGGCAGTCCTCAGCAGGAGTCCTTAGCAGAGATTCTGGCTGGCTCAAAAAAAGGAGTTCATGACGTGGCTGCTGCTGAGGCTGCTGCCGCTGCTTCCAGTCACCATCACATGGACTCTAGCTTGGCTCCGGCTTTCTCTTGCTCCACACCTTCCTGCTACATCAGCAAGCTCAAAGGGCATGGAAGATCTTCAAATCCCATTACCATGCAACAGCTTGTTCGACCATTCCACAAATGGGTATCCCTCCAACGTCCAATTGTTAGCTACCAAAAAAAGAGAGCTGCTATAAATATTTTTGTACAAATAAATTCTTTCCTTTTTTTTTTTTTTAGATCTTTTTGGGATACAGTCCTCGTAGGGGTATTGATGGATCAAAGTGTATTCAGAGTTTTATAACACTTTGAGCTTAGTTCCAAATTGCTCTCCAGAATGATCGGATCAGTTCTCAACCCTACCAGCAGTGAATTAGTGTACCAGTTTTCCCACATCCCCTCCAACATTTAGCATTTTCCTTTTCTGTCATATTAGCCAATTTGATGGATATAAGGTTGTACCCCTGAGTTGATTTAATTTGTATTTTTCCAATAAATTGTGATTTAGAGGTTTTATATGACTGTAGATAGCTTTGATTTCCTTGTCTGAAAACTGCCTGTTCATGTCTTTGACTATTTATCAGTTGGAAAATGACTTGTATTCTTATAAGTTTGACTCAGTTCTCTATATTAGAGAAATGATGTCTTTATTTGAGATACTTGCTATATCTCCCAGTTTTTTGCTTTTCTGCTAATTTTATCTGTATTGGTTTTATTTGTGCAAAATGTTTTTAGTTTTATACAATCAAAATTACCTGCTTTATACTTTGTAATGCTGTAGATAGCTTGTTTGGTCCTAAATTCTTTTCTTATTCAAGAATCCTACAGATAAACTATTCCGTGATCTCCTAATTTGCTTATGATATCACCCTTTATGCCTAAATTGTGTATCCATTTTGATCTCTTCTTGGTATACAGTATAAGATGTTGGTCTATACCTAGTTTCTGCCATACTTTTTTCTAGCTTTCCCAGCAGTTTTTTTTATGAAATTATGAGTTTTTGTCCTAAAAGCTTAGTTCTTTGGATTTATGAAATACTAAATTACTATTGTCATTTACTACAATGTATTGTGTAGTTAATCTATTTCTCTGATCCACCACTCTAATTCTTAGCCAGTTCTAGATTGCTTGGATGATTACTGCTTTATAATACAGTTTGAGACATGATACAGCTAGGGAGTGATATGGCTTTTATAAATGAAAATATCATTATTTTTATGCTTTTGACTGAAAAAGGTACATATCTCACTGATTGTCATTTTTGACTTTGCATGTAACTTCAGGAGAGACACAAATGCAGTGGATGTGAAGGAAAGGGACATTGACCTAGCCAGATGATTAACATGAATCAACCTTGATGACCATCAAATTCTACTTAACTAGATCACTTTCACATATATTAGGTTTAATAGTTTAAGCTTTTTCTGCCATGACCTTTGGAGATCCTTAACTTTTTAATTTCATGAACCCCCTTTAGTTTGAATTCTATGGAAATATTTTCAGAATGTTTTTAAATGTACAAAATAAAATATGTGCAATTACAAAAGAATACAATAAAATTGAATTATAGTAATTTAAAGTAAACTTTAAACTCAGTAATTTAAGTAAACTTTAAATTTTTTAAAGTTCACAGAACCCAGGTTAAGATTCCCCAGAAGGTGTATACCCTTGGATTGGGTGCCAAGACACTCTGTGTCTTGTTTTCTTTCTGTCAGAAAATGCTAATAGATGGTGTTCCTTATGTGGGGAAGGGAAGAGAAGTCCCTTTCCCTTTCCTTCCTAACCCCTTCCTTCTCACATCATCATTCTTTCCCCAGGAGTCCAGAAGGCTGTTCCCATTGTGAAGCCTCCAATACTCAGGAGGTACCTGTATTCCTGTCCCTGGGACTGGGGCAATGGGCTTGAGCAGGGAGGCTTTATGGCTGTGATGTCCCCCTTGCTCGATGGCAGTGCTGGCCTGCTACATTTCCATAGAGGTGGTCAGAGTCAAAGAGGACAACTTGTAGCTTTGGATGCATGGTATCAGGAGGAGCTGCCAGTTTCCATAAGAGAGAGAAAGGAGAAATACCTAACCTGAGATGAATTAGTGAAGATGATGTAATGGAAGCTTAGAGAGGGACAAATTGAGAACACGACTGACAGCAGCATTTGGTGACCACTAACCTGGAGGAAGTGGTAAAGCAGTGCATGGCAACAGCCTTCTCTCTACTACCACAGAGAGAAGCCTAAGGTGGTGGGACCAGACATTGCCTCTGTAATTCTGGCAACAGACACCCCAAAGACAATAGCGTTCATAGCAAATGAGGCAGTGGCTGCTGTCCCTGATCTCCCTGTGCTCCACTATACACTCAAACACTGTATCCTGTATGTGGACAAGATCTGGGCCTTTTCTAAGAGAGTGAACCAAATTGATGATTCATCAGAATGGACTCTTCAACAGCTAGAAATGTGCCTCTGGGCCTGGACTGTGGCCCCAAAATTGTCCCACAGTTTTGCCCTCCTTTTCTTGGACAGCCCCCAAAGCCAGGAAAGGTGCTGAAGATGTTAGACTGTCCAAGAAATGAAAAGCTAGTATTCACTGATCCTGGGTATCTGTATATGCTCTACCCAAGAGAAATGCACCAAGTCACCGTAACCTGTAGCCAGACTCCTATTCTCTCCTTGTATCCATAGAGGGCTCAGGATAGAGGGTAGGCACTCCTTCTATCCCCCCCCCCCCAAAAAAAAAGAAAAAAGAAAATTCTAAAAGTCTTAGTTCCACAAACAGGGATTTCATGGAGCTTTCAGGAAAGAAAGGTTGTGAAATTTCATGCTGACTCCTTCCAGCCCTTCCACTGTTCCCTCTGGAATGCCTGTTCCATAAGCAACATACTGTTGTGCAGAGAATATGAGTGAGCTGAGACCTGGGTTCAAGATAAATTTAGGTGTGGTTTATTAAGCAAGTGCGTGACTACCAGAGTGTAAACTCAAATTGGTAGTGCTCCATTGGGGGTACAGGCTTTGGTTATAAAGGCTAAAACCACAAAAACCACAATCAGGGAGGGGAGCTAGCAGAAGCCATGATGTACAGAAGCAAAGAACAGCCATTGGTTAGATCTACAGCTCAGGGCTAATTTGGGAATATGGTGCAAGGGCAAAAGTGTGAAATCTTCCTGTGACTTAGGGGTCCCTCCTACAACAGGGTGGAGGGCACGGTGTGGAAGATCATAGTCAGCACTTTGCAGAACAGGGTGGAGGGTCATGGGGCAAGGGGGACTGGAATTCCCCAGAACTGGTCAGAGTCATGTTCTGAGCAAACGGTGTGGGACCCTGCTTGGTCAGCGGAATAGGGTAAGGTAGTCTCTACATTACACCACAACCATGGGTTGAACCTTGTACACTTATGCTGATGCAAGGAGAATATATAGAATGCTGATTCGAGGAAGGAGGGGGTGAGGGAACTATGCCTTGACCAATGCCCAGGCATGCCTTTAAGCAGTTTCAAGCCATTACAGAAATATAAAAGGGGCTTAATGGTGGGCCACAAATCAGGTGGTGTGTAGTGACCTGGGATTTGGGTTTGGGTACAACAATACTTCTCTTCATCTTAAATCTATTCCTCTCACACTACTTCCATCTACTAGCTCTTACTGAAACCCAGATTTCCTCTGATCATATAGCTTCTCTGGCTACTTTCCAGTGCTGGATGCAACTTCATGCCCTTGGTCTTGCCATCACCCACAAATGTACTTCCTCCATGTTCAAAAATTCTGAAATGCTCTTATCCAAACATAATCTATTGACTTTTCACCTCTCCCTCTGCATACATACACACACACGTATATGTGTATGTATAGATATAATATATGAAACTTTGCTCTTTTATATAACTTTACTATTCTTCTCTACCATGACCTCCAGTCACTTGACCCCTCAATTCTCTCCTAGTCTATATTCCCTGCTGTAGCCACTCTCATTTCTTCCCATTTTGACTCTTTGGTGAACCAATTCAACTCTACTATGTCTTCCTTTCTTGAATGCCTATCTCTCTTATCATATTACTGACCATGCCTAGACAAGTCTCATTCTTGGGTCATTCTCACTATTCCTCACCTTTGAGCCTACACAAATGCTGCTGAACAAAAGTGGAGAAAATCATGTAACCATTCTGATTAAGTCCACTACAGGTTTGTTACACAAGCTCAACTAGGTGTTCATTGCTGATAGGCTGTCCTACTATACTTCCCTTATCAGTTCATTATCCCTCCTCCCCATAGCAGCTCTTTCAAACCTTTTTATCCTTCCTTAAACCTCCTGTGGCTACCCATCCCTATACTCTCTCAACAGAAAACCTTGCTTCATATTTTAGAGAAAAAAATTGAATCCATTCACTGTGAACTCCCTATTCTCCTCTTTTTATCATCTATAACTCAGATACCTTCTGCTTCACCTTTTTTCTCCTTCACTCTGGTCTCATATGATGAAGTGGCCTTTTTCCTCACCAAGGCTAACCACTCTTCTTGTTCCAGTGATTCCCTTTCATTCCATCTTCTCCAACAAATTGCCTTTTCTGTTATCTCCACTCTTTACCCCCCCTAATAGTATTTCATTATTTCCAATTACATGTAAAGATAATTTTCAATATTC
Source organism: Pseudochirops corinnae (assembly GCA_028646515.1). Lineage (NCBI taxonomy): Eukaryota > Metazoa > Chordata > Mammalia > Diprotodontia > Pseudocheiridae > Pseudochirops > Pseudochirops corinnae. The sequence continues at coordinate 122,196,806 of CM053585.1, read as the reverse complement.
ACTTTTGTAAGACTTGAGTTCCAAATTTTTTTCTCCCTTTCTCTCCCCTCCTCCCCAAGACATAATGAATTCTGTTCATTTCTATTCCTTCACTTATTTTCAATCTCCCCCTCTCTACTGACTCCTTACCTACTACCTACAAATATGACCATGCCTCTCCCATGCTGAAAAAAAAAATAACCTTAATTGACCTGTTAACTCTCATTCTATTTCTCTTCTGCCTTTTGTAGCTAAATTCCTAGAAGAGGTGATCTCCAATTGGTGCCTCCACTTTCTCTCTACTTATTCTCTTATTAATTCCTTACAATCTAACTTTTGATTTTATCACTTCAAAATTGCTCTCTTCAAAATTACTAATGATGTCTTATTTTCCAAATCTACTGACACTGAACTCTTGGCTTTTTCACGAGCAAGACTCTTCATTTCTTGACTCTGGGCATTTTCTCTAGATGTTCCTCACGCCTGAAAAGCTTTCCCTCCTCTGCTCTTACTACTTATCTCCCTGGATTTCTCTAAGTCCCAACCCAAATCCTAACTGCTACAGGAAACCTTCTTAATTCTTAATACCAGTATAATTTTTAGTTATTTCCTATTTATCTTATACATAGCTTGCTTTACTTATATTTGTTAGCCTGTTGTCACCCCCCCCCATATATACACACTACTTGACAGTAAGAGCTATCTTTTGTCTCTTTTTGCATTCTCCATGACCTCTCTGCAGACTTTGACATGATTGATCACTCTCTTCTTCTTGCTATTTCCTTCTCTGTAGGTTTTCAGAACACTATTCTCTCTTAGTTTTCCTCCTATCTACCTGACTACTTCTGTCCGTTTTGCTGAATCTTCCCCCAGTTCACAGCCTCTAACCATAGGTGTCCCTCAGGGTTCTGTCCTGGGCCCTCTTTTCTTCGCCCTCTATACTACTTCACTTGGTAATCTCATCAGCTAGCATGGATCTAATTGCCATCTCTATGCTGATAATTCTCAAAACTACCTGCCCTGCCCCAGTCTATCTGCTGCCCTCCAATCTCATGTCTCCAACTGCCTTTCAGACATCTCAAACTGGATGTCCAGTAGTTATCTTAAACTCAATATGTTCAAAACAGAATTCATTTCATTTCCCCCAACCCCTCCCTGACTCCTACCTTCTCTTTTACTATAGAGACCTACGCCATCCTCCTGTCCCTGAGGCTCACAACCTAGGAGTCATCCTGTATTCCTCACTATCTTTTACCCTCTTTATCTAAACTGTTCCAACTCCTGTCAATTCCACTTTTGCAACATTTCTCCAATATACCCCTTTTTCACTTCTGTCACTGCCACCATTTTAGTTTTAGCCTTCATTAACTCATGCCTTAATTATTGCAATACCTTACTGGTGGGTCTTCCTGCTTCAAGTTTCCACCTACATCAAAAAATTCTCTATTCAGCTACTAAAGTGATTTTCCTAGAATGCAGATCCGATCATGTCCACTCCTCTACTCCCATACTACTCAAAAAACTAGTGGTTTCCTATCACCTTGAGAATCAAATATAAAATCCTCTGCTTGGCATTCAATGAGTCTGCCTTCCTTTTTGGTCTTTTTATACCTTACTACCCAACACTTTAATTCAGTGACATTGCCTCCTGCCCGTTCTGTGAACAAGTTACTCCATCATCAGCTTTGGGCACTTTCTCTGACCGTTCTCTATATCTGAAACACTTTCTCATCTCTGCTTTGAATTCTGACTTATCTGACTTCCTTTAAGTCTCAATTAAAATTCCACCTTCTACAGGGAGCCTGCCCTAACTCTTCTTATATCCAGTGCTTTCTTTTTTAAAATTATTTCCCATTTATCCTGTATATAGCTTGCTTCATATATATTTGTTTGCATACTGTCTCCCCTATTTGATTGTAAGCTGTTTGAGGGAAAGGAATGTCTTTTGCCTCTTTTTGTATCCCCAGGACTTAGCACAGTGCCTGTTATGTGGTAGATGCTTAATACATGTTTATTAAATTGAGTCATTGGAAGATGTATAAGGATGTTGAAAAACAGGTATAACATATTTGCTTTTATTTGATGACTTTCTTTGAAGTCTAGATGAATTTGGTGGTTTCTGAAAACTTTCAGGTAAAATTCCAAATTGTTCAAATGGAATTTGGCATCAAAATCTTGGCTCATTGAAACTTGAAACTCCTTACCAAAGCCTGGGGAACATCATTCCAGAGAAAATAAATATATCAACACAAAAAGGCTTGGACCAGGGCCCTGTGCACTGAGCGATCCAATTTTCACATAGCTGTATTTAACTGCCCCACTGAGAGCTTTCCTACACTTTCAAGGCTGTTATGTCCTAAGGCACTTTGGGTCCTTGCCTGACTTCCAGTGGAATGTAGGCAGGAGAAAATTCCTGAGCTTGGATTGGTTTCCTGAAAGAGATGGGGTTCATAATTTTTTAGACCCCAAAAGGTTACCACAAGCCATGTGTCTATATTGAAATTTATGGTCCATTCAGGCAAAAATTTGAGTCAATCACCCGCATATTTGGACCAGGTGGCTCAATTGAACTGCTGATTAAAATTGATTTGGTAAATGGTATCATGGAGACATGGTTTTAAAGTTACAAAGCATAGCATTTGGAAGGTTCCTCTTTTAGTCTTGTAGTATATCTCTAGCTCTACTGGGACTCATTTTGGGGAAATGGACATGTGAAATGGAAATGTGAAATGGTCCTTGTCAGGATCTGTAAATTAGTAGTGGGCTCCTAAGGTCTAGCCCTCAAGGGACTTGCTTAATGAAACAGCTCTGAGAGAGTTAGGACCTGTTGGGTCTACTTTGTGGGAAAGAACTCTTAGCATTTATACCCTTTTTATTTTTCTCTGAGTCTCTAATGGAGGTCAGTACAAAGAATAAAAGTTAATATTTACATAGAGTTGTTCATACATGATCTCACTTGAACCTTAGAGTAAAGTGGGGAGCTAAAATGTATCATTTCCCCATTTTACAGATGAGGAATGAGAATGAGAGAGGTCAATGACTTGCCTCTAGTCATAAGCTACTAAACATCAGAGGTTGGACTCAAACCCACATTTCTTTTGACTAGGTTTCCTGCTCTTTCACCTACGCTATACAAAACTTAGAAATCAGGTCCTGGAGTTTATTGAATAGTGGAGGTGACAAGAACATTGGAATTCTCATATTGGCTACTGAGGGGCTGTCTTTTCAGGAATATTAGGGATTCCTGCTGGGCCTGGTGGTCTAAAGCACTGCACCTCCCCCTTTTTCATGAAGGGACCCCTTATCTCATGAATCATACAAAAACAGGCAAAGGGCTAGATACATTGTTGCTCCTGCTGTAGTATGCTGATCCTTGCTAAAAGAAATGTCTAAAGCCTAAAAGACTCATAGCGTACATTGATAAGACATAAGCAATTAGTTATGTGTAACTTATAACTGCTATTACAGTCTCTCAGGAGGTTGATATTTAAACCTCATTAGAACATAAAGCAGTTTGCAGGACTGTTGATTAAGCATTTTGTTAACTTCGTGAACAAACACAAAAGAGGCAGCCTAAAATCCAGTCTTAAGCTTGCCTAAGCCAGGCATATACTTTAATCTTCCATGTGCTCATGGCCCTGTCTGGGATAGAGGAAAGGATAAGTTACCCTTAACCCCACCCCTCAAAGGAAATGGCTCATCATAAAATAAAGATAATAATGCCTTCCCTCCTTACCTGTGAGTTGTTGTATTAATGGGAATAATATACTTATAACACTGTGTAACTGCTGTAGAGTTTTGGATAAAACGATAAATAATATTTAATAATAAATATATAGTGTATAAGCTCTAGGACCACTCTTCTAACTTGCACTCTGATCAATAGCTCCTATCCCCAGGGTAAGGCTGCTATGTCTTCCCTAAAGTTTCTAGGACGCAACACAGAGTGATTGGTAGTAGTATTTTCTATTGCTATTTTTCCTTAGTCCCTACCTTGTGTGTTCTCCCTATTATCAATTACTTAATTACCATCTTTTCAACATTTCCTAACCAGTTATATCCCAAACATTAAATTTCCCAATTAACATCAATTAGATTTTACAAATAGATATTTACCAAAATAATATAACAAGAACCAAAATACAAAAATTTCTTAAAGTTGGAATCTACTCTCCTCTGCCACATTGATCCCTGGGAAAACTGCTCTTAAACTGAAAGTAGTTGCTACAAACATTCTCTCATGTCTGGTTGTGACACAGCAATGGACAAATGACTTCCTTACTTGCAGGACTGGTGTTTCAGATACTGGGTCAATTCATTGCTGGACTGAGATAATCAGGTTGCTTCTCACAGCTGCCTTCTCACCAGACTCGGCTGCTGTAGCTACCAGTATACCTTTTTATTGGCTCTAGTTGCTGGAATTTTGGTGACTTTTCTGACCTTCCAAATTCAGGGCTCTTTTGTATGAACAATAAGTTATGGCTCAGCAGCTAACTAGAAAGTTTTTGTTACGATGCAATAAGCTTGCAGGAAAGAATAATCAATTACCTGTACATTCACTGAATTGAGGAGAGAAAGGAGACCTTGATTATGCATTTCTAGAAGTTGGTTTACCATCCTTATTTTCTGAAGGGCAGGTAATGGAGAGACACTATGGTATAATGGATAGAATTCTGGACTCTGAGTCAGAAAGAGCTAGGTTAAATTCCTATTTTTAATACTTACTGGACACGTGGCCATGGATAAAACACAAAACATTTCCGAGTCCCAGTTTCCCCATCTGTAAAATGATTGTTATGAGGTTCAAGTGAAATAATGCACAAATACTATGTGGTCAGTTATCCTAGTCATTACTGTAGCCTTAGAGAACATCCTCCTTCTCCTCCTCCGCCTCCTCCTTCTCCATTATCATCATTAGTGAAGTGGAGGATTGACTGGGAGCCTCTGGTCTTTTGAGTCCTTACTGATACATTTGATGAAATGACAGAATGGTAGATAGCAGAATCCATGACATTTTGAGATTTTGTCCCTTTTAGCCTTAGTATAGTCAGAATTGCACTTTGTAAGAGTTATGTACCTCCTTCATATTTTAAACAGATCATTTTGTACTTTATAAAAAAATATGGAATCTTGATTGGTTAACATAGTGATTGGCCTATATTAAAATTAAAAAGAGTATAAAACTGGGAATGACCCATTCATAACTTGTAAAGAAAATAGGAAGAGATGTTTATATTTTGTTTATCCTTTAGGGAGTATGAAGAAGTTTCTTCATCAGGTTGATGGAATTATATAGTCACTAGCTTTTGGCTAACTGAAGGATCACCCAAATCCATGGTGACCATGAAAAACCAAAGTAGTCAGCATGGAAATTCATTCTTTAAGGAGCTGTACCTGGCAGTTGAGAAGAGAACCCACTATGGTTAAAGAGCCCAGAAATGAGAGAAAACCACTCTTGTTTTTTTTCACTTGTACCTTTTCCTGAATGCAACAAGGAGAAAGGGGATTTTTCTCTCATTTTTATCTCACCATCATTGATAATTGTGTCTTGACATGGAGCAATTTACAATGCAGAACAGAACACAGCAGGGGAGTGAGTTAAGCTACTGAGAGGAGCAGGCCCAGAGAGAAGTAGAGGAACCTGTGACAAGAAATGGTGTATCCTGGGGGAGCAGCATGAGGACACCATTAAAAGAAAAAAGGACATTGGAGCCTTCCACTTCTGGAGGTGTGAGTTGTCTTGACTACTTGTGTTCTTTATTTCTGTGCCACTCCAAGATTGTATTCTTTGTGTGTATCTATTCTTCCAACTGATTCTGTTTGCACTTGTGAGAGAGTTCTAGGTGTGCTGTTTTACTACTACGAATCTTACTATGGCATCTTAAGAAATACTTTTGCTTTGAACATTCCACTAGTTTGTGAACTCCTTAAAAGCAGGGGACTGATTTTGCCCTTTTTGTGTCCCTAGGACAGTACCTATCACACACTAAATGTTTAAAAACATATTTATCAAGCTAGTTGTATTCTGGCATAGTGGGTAGAACATGCCCTGGAGTCAGGAAGATCTGAATTCAACTCCAGCCTCAGACAATTAACTGGCTGAGTAACCCTGGATAAGTCACTTAACCTCTGTCTCAGTTTTCTCAGTTGTAAAATGGTGATAATAGCACCTACCTCCCAGGGTTGACAGGAGGATCAAATGAGGTAATATTGTAAAATGCTTAGGCCAGTGCCTTGCCCATAGTAGACACTTAATAAACACTGTCTCCTCCCTTCTTCTGAATAAGTGTTGACTGTAAAAGAAGTTTTGGGGATCTTTCTGAGTTATAGTTTTAGGAGTAGAATCCCATAGTTACCTTAAACAGGGGGTAGTCATCCCTTGGGGGATCCAGTTGAGTACTAATTTAAAGACATTCCAGAAGGGACATAAAATTTGAACTGAATCAATCAACAAGCATTTATTAAGCACTTTTTATGTGCCAGGCACTTTTCTTGGCACTGGGAATACAAAGACAATGATGAATCAGCCACTGCCTCCCAAAAGCTACTGGGAGAAATGACATGTGCGAATAGAAATAAATGCAAATTATATTCAAGATAATGTGTTTAGGTGGATCAGAATGGGGTCTAAGTAGGAGGTAGACCTTGAGTTGAGTTTACAGGGGGCTATACATTCTAAAAGGCAGAGATGAGAACTGAATGCAGGCCGAGCATGGAGGACAACCTCTACAAAGACACCGGGATCGGAGATCATATACAGCATCTTGGTCCCATGAGTTCAGTGACTTGGTCAAACTATAACATAGCAGCAAACAGATATTCCAGTTGGGGACTATAGATGGCATCTGCCTGCACAGGATCTATCCCATCAGCATGGGACCTTTCACCAACATCACCCAGAGATATAGTGAATGATACTCCTGCATCATTATTGTGCTCTTACTCAGGTGAAAACAAATCTGACACTCGTTTATTTGTGCCCTTTGAAGAGCTGTCTTGTTCTGGCACTATTCAATAGGTTTCTTTTTATAAGCCTGCTTCTTTCCTTCTAACCTCCTCTCTTCCTTTCTTTCTCATCTCTCCCCCTCCACCCTCAAGACTGAAGCAGTTCTGCGCTCCATTAATAAACAATGTCAACACTATTTCCAAGACTGACATGATACTCTCCCTGAATCTACCCCTTCTGCCCTGAAGTCCCTCCTCTACATTTCTGTGTCTGACCTGACAGTCTTTTCTACCTACTTCCTTCAGGAACAGTCGTCCTCTCTTGTTCTTCAGCAAGCTAAAACAATGGGGCGAGTTTACTTTCCTTAATGATTTTGCCAGCAAATCCTGTTGTATTTCTAGAGTTTGTGCTTCCAGTAAGATAATTGAAGCTAGCAAATATATTCAAGAATAGCTCATTTGAGTGAAATCACAAATCAGACCATTTAGAAGCTGCAGACAAAAGAGATATGTGTTGGCGTTTTCTTTAGTACTGCCCTAAGAGATCAGTTATTCTGAATAGGACACTGGTGAGGTTTGGATATCATTAGTGCTGAACAAAATGTGGTAGAAACTGCATCCTGTTTCGATATCCTTTGGAAGCAGTTATCTCTAAACTTTGGAAAGTGTTGCCCTGCTTGTGTCCCCTTTTCCTGGTGACTGTGGATGGATGCTTATAATTGATTTTGTCTAGTGGCATTCAGGCTAATCTTGGTTTGAGGCTAGTAAAACTCCCTAAATTCTTCCTGTTCACCATGATGGCCCATCTGCATTTCCAGGAAAATACAGCCCATCTGTTTCTGACTCATTTGCATGTAACTTACTGCCGTGTTGTTGTCTAAGTGTGCTGCACTGTCTGTGATGCTTAGGAGCCCTTTAAAAAGAAACAATTTCAAGGGGACTGTTTCAAGATCCCCACCCCCTTCATCCCTCAAGCAGCAATGACATTTTGCCAGCAAATGCCTGAGCCCACTGTCTTCAAAGTGTATTTATTTTCTTCAGGCCGTAAACTAAAAGCCAAAAGGAGTGCGTTATAAAGTTGGCAGATTCTCTTCACAACCGGACATCTTATCTAGAGTGGAAAAGTACATGATGATATTCTGTAAATAGGACAAAAACTTACCCAAACTATATTGAATTATTTTGTACTGAAAGTGAGGACTGAAAGCAGAAGTGTGCTGGTGAATGTTTAACACACAGTGTGTGTGTGTGTGTGTGTGTGTGTGTGTGTGTGTGTGGATACACACATATATAAACATCATACGTGTATAAATACACGATATGCATATGTATATATAAACATATATGCATATATGCACGATATATAATACATTCTTGAATCTATTCTGCATTAACTTTTTGTCCTTCACATTATTGTCAAGACAATTGATAAACCATAAATCAAGCCCTGATTTGCAGTGTTTGCTGATTTCCAAGGCACAAATGCTCATACTGAAAATTTAATAAACTCTCTCAAGCCTGTGGAAGCTAGCTTTAGGACACCACGGAATGGAGGTACGATTTAGAAACCAATAGGATGTGGAAATGGTAGTGTGAAGGAATGAATACTGGTTTTAAAGTTAGAAGATCTGGATAAAACCTTTGGTCTGCTTCTTTCTACCTGTGTGACCATGGTGTCATCAGAAAAATTAAGGGATTGAATTAAATTGTGTCATAATATCACATCTAGATCCTAGATACATTATTTCTCTGATTATTTATAATGTCTATCATGTTAGAAAATGGATAATATGTGAGAAAAATGTGATTGGATAACGAAAATTTCAATTATCACTAAATATAAATCAGAAATGATAAATATATTCCCTATGATAATCATAATATATTTGATAGGGCTTTACACATGATAAATGAATGAATAAATGAAAAAGCAAATGGTAGGCTCTTTCTATGTGCTGAGAACTGCCCTAAGGTCAGAGATACAAATATGAAAGTGAGAGTTCCCCTGCTTTCAAGGACTTTAAATTGAATGGGAGGGGGCAATATGGTGAAGTGGTGGTGAGAGGTGTTTAGGTCTGAGAAGCTAAGAAGATAATGAGGGGAAGTCCTAGGTTATTTGATTGACATGACCTTTTTATTAGCAACAGCAGTATCGATTTGAATACTATTCCCAGAGCAAGAGGTAGAAAGTTAGAATGAGAGAGCTGATAGAATGAGAATGGATGTGAAGCATGGCTGGGGTCAGCTAGATAGACCATGTGAGTTTGTATTCTTACACTCACCAATCACTAATTTGTGGCTAACATTAATATGATGTCATATATTTCCAAAATCCTTCTTAAGCTCCTCTATGGTCTGTAACCAGTTTACATTTTTCTTGGAAGCTTTTGGTGTGGGAGTTCTGACTGTGTTGTCTTCCTCCCATTCCATGCTTTGATCCTTTTTGTCCCCCAAAAAAGGAATCTAAAGTTGGATTGCTGTTCTTGCTTTGCTTCCTTTGCCTGCTCATGTTGGCAGTCAATTACTTGACTTTTGGGCTCCATAGAACTCTGCTTTCAGAGAGGAGAGCTTTGTCCCAAATTGCTGGAGTTTTTGCAGCTGCTGGCACTATTAGGAGACCACCATCTCTTCACCCCCCACAAGCTTTGGCTCACTGGTCACACACCTCAAGACCACCACCCAAGACTGTGATCCCGATCCAGGCAGGTCAAGGCAATAGCATTTAGCCTCTGAATGATCACTTGGCCCTCCTGCAATCTGCAGGCCACAAGCTCTGAAGCAGCCACGTGGAGGTGGCTGCAGGGCCACTGCTTTGGACTGCTTCTAGCTCTGGAGGCAGATGGCTACACCCTCTCCCCCAAATTTAGCTGAGTTCCACTGACCTTCCCCTTTGTCCTTGGCTCTTATGGGTTGATACTTATGGAAAGTGCTATAGCTGCAGGTGATCTGCTCTCCTGAAAGCTCGAGACACCGCTTGTCCTGGCCACCCTGGGGCTAAAACTGCCAGTTCAAGCTGGGCTTCGCTCTGCTCCCAGAGTGCTGCAATGAACCCTTCCTGTTCGCCTGCCAGGCTGCCTCAACGAGAGCTTTGTTTCTCTGTGATGTTGTGGGTTCTTGAGCTCTAAAATTTGTTTAGAGTCATATTTTATGGGTATATGAGGTGGTTATAGGGGGAGCTCATGGAGTTCTCCTGCTTCTAAGCTGCCATCTTGACTCTGCCTCCTATATCATATATTTCCTAAGAAATTTCCCAAGATGTGAGATGTCATGTAAGCTATATCATCCAGGAAATGTGTGATTAGAAGAGGAGATAGATATGGAAGATTGAGAGATAGCACATAGACAGCCTTTTTGCTCCATTGGTATCTAGGCAATGTCAATAGGCCTAAACAAAGTTCCCTAATGCATTGGTTCCAGTCCTATTTCTGTTACTAAATAGCTGTATAACCTTGAATAAGTCTGCTAAATGCTCTTGAATTCATTTTCCTCACTTGTCAAATGGGAATATTTAGTCAACTCTACATACCTCAAAGGATTGTAAAAAGAATGATGGGAGATGTTCTAAACAAAAATATTTTAAATTATATAAAGTACTATATAAGTTATATCCATTATGATATTTTTGGTTTTGGGAAAATGGACATATTTTTAGTGGTGATGATAATAATGACTACCTTTAATGAAAATTCAGTCATATTTAGTCATTTTACACGAATACAATATTTCTTCCATTTGTCGTATCTATCAGATGGAGTTGAAATTCAAGTTTGTTTTTTTTTCTGCATGATTTCTTGAAAGAGAATTTGCCCATCAACTAGTTCAACCCCTACTTGAATCTCTTGGTTAGATGTCAAGAAAACATTCTTAAAAATAAAAACTGTTCTAAAGGAGCCGGTGTGTTCCTTCTCATTGAAAGTCTTTAAGTGGAGGCTGGATGACCACTTGCTGGTATCTAATAGCAGATATCCCTTACGGGTATAGGTTGGATTAGATTATTGCTAAAGTCACTTCCTACTCTACACTCTGATTCTTTGATGTCTACATATCTATTTTCTACTTCAATATCTCCAATGATGGGAAACTTATTACCACACAATATAGTTGATTGTGGGAAAGGTTTTCTTTATACTGAGCTAAAAACTTTCACAATTTACTTTAATCGTAGGTCTTATTTCCTGACTCCATACATAACCCTATGTGATGATTTTTCAATTAGTACATCTATCACATCTCCCCTTAGTAATTTCTTTTCAGGCAAAAGATATCTGTTTTTTCATTATTCATAAGACATGTTTTCTGTACACTTTAACAATTAAGTTACTCTCATTTGTGTAACCAGTATCACTTTTAAATATGAACAACACTGAACACAACATTTCAAATGTGTTCTGACTAGTCTAAGAACAATGGAGCTATTAATTCCCATTCTATCAGCATTATATTTTATTGCTACTTTTTTTAATTTTAGGGTTTTTTTTAGTACCCACATCACAATGTTGATTCAGATTGAGCTTTCAGTTCATTGAAGCATCCAGTAATACTTTTATTTGATTTCTTTCCAAGTCCAGTATTCCTAATCCTATATCAATGAAATTGATGTATTGACCCTGAAGCTGGACTTTATATTCATGTTTTGAACTTGTTCTTTTAGGTGTGATATTTCAGAGTGTGAAGATCATTTCAAATAATGATTCATAGGAATTGTAATTGTAATTTGGAATTGGAAAAGACCCCAGAAGTCCAATTCCCACCTTCTTCTAGATGAGGAAACTGAGATCCAGAGAGGTGTACTAATTTCTCAAATTAGTCCACAGGTAGGAAATGACAGATACAGGATTCAACTCAGGTCTCACAACTCCAAGTTCAGCTTGGAGTTTTGGAGCTCTTCCTATTGCATCATGGTTTTATCACTTATGGAGCTAAATAATGATCCATGTTTGCATGTTGACTGAAAATTTCTTAAACACATTTTGTACATTATATAAATCACTGAACAAAATACTGAATAGGAGACATACTTAAGGACAAGGACCTTCTGTTATTATTACATAAAGATCTCTTTATTGGTTGACCCTGAATCATCATGAGAAGCCCACATTCCTTCATCTCATTGCCAAGGATAACATATGAGTTTTTGTCGAGTACTTTGATGAAAACAAGTTTGACTGCATCTATGACCTTCTTCTAATAATACCCATTGTATAAACCTGTATGAAAAATATAAAATCAGATAGATTTGAAAATGTATTGGACCCTGAGTCTGGAAGATCTTGGTTGCTCTCATGTACTCCTTATGTTGATTTTGACAAGTAGTACAACCTTTCTGCACCACTTTATAACTTATTAAAGGGTGGTGACTACATACATTAACCACTCTGTATATTTGCACGAGCTGTTTCCAAGCTTAAAATATACTCCTTTCTCTTCTTTGCCTTTTGGAATCATTATACTAAGTCAAGATTCATTAGTGGCAGCAACTGTGTTTTTGTTCTTTTGGTTTTGTTTATTCTCAGCACCTAGGAATATGCCATAAGTTAATAAGCATTTCTAAAGTACCTACCCTGTGCCAGGCACTGTGCTAAGGGCCAGTGATTCAAAGGAAGTGATACAAATAGTCTCTGCTTTCAAGGAACTCAACAAGAGAGAAAACATACAAACAATTATATACAAACAATTTATACACACATACATGTGTACACACATGTGATGTATATATACATATATGTAATAAATTGGAAATAATAATAGAGGAAGGTATTAATTAGCCTTGAGGGATATCAGGAAAGGCTTCCTGAAGAAGGTGGTATTTTGATGCTTGAAGGATGCCACAGAGAATAGGAGATGGGAAAGAGGAGACAGAAAATTCCTGACATGGAGAAGAGCCTTGAAAATACCCAGAGATGGAGTATCAAGGAATAAAGAGAGCAGTGTCACTGGATTACATAGAACCTGGAGAGGAGTAAGGCATAAGAATACTGTAAAGACAAGAGGAGTCCATGTTATAAAGGGTTTTAAAAGTCAAACAGAATTTTCTATTTGACTTTTGAGGTAATAAGAAGTTACTGGAATTCATTGAATGGGGAGAATTAAATGATAAGACAAGAAATTAAACAGTTGAGTGGAGTATGGATTGGAGTGGGGAGATACTTGAGGCATGAAGACCAACCAACAGGCTATTGAAAGAGTCTAAGTGTGCAGTGATAATGCATGCATCAGGGTAGTAGCAGTATCAGAGGAGAGAAGGGGCAATATATGAGAAATATCTCAAAGACAGAACTGATAGGGCTTGACAACACATTGGATATGCAAATAGGAGGTGGATGAGAGTGAGGATTTAAACATAACACTTAGGTTGAGAGTCTGGGTGACTGGGAAGATAGTGGTGTCCTCAACAGTAGTAGGAAAGTTAGGAAGAAGAGAGGGCTTGGGGAAAGGATAATGAGTTCAGTTTTGGAGTATATTGAATTTAAGATGTCTACAGGATATCAAGTTTGAGATGTTCAGTAAGTAGCTGGATATGTAAGACTGGAAGTTAAGAGAATGGTTGAGGGTGGATAAGTTGATCTTATAATGATCAATTTACAGATGATAGGTAAATTGATGGAATTTAATGAGATCATCAAAAAGTATAGAAGGAAAAAAACCCAAACAAACCCAGGACAAAACCTTTGGGTACAACCAGTTAGTCAGTCTCACTTGGATGAAGATCTAATAAAGGAGCATGATAGGGTGGCTAGGTGGTGCAGCGAATAGAGCACTGGCCCTGGAGTCAGGAGGACCTGAGTTCAAATCCGGCCCCAGACACTTAACACAAAAAACCAGCTGTGTTGACCTTGGGCAAGTGACTTAACACCAATTTCCCTGCCTTTCCCCCTCCAAAAAAGCAAAAAATAAAACAAAACAAAAAAAAATAGGAGCATGAGAAAGAATGAGCCAACAGATGGGAGATGAACCAGGAAAGAGGAGCGTCATAGAAGAAACAATCAGAGTATCAAAGAAAAGAGGATCATCAGAAGTATCAAAGGCTGTGTAGAGGTAAAAAGGTATGGGGACTTTAAAAAAAGCCATCCATGCATATGATAAGCACTTAATAAATACTCATTAAGTTGAATTAAGAAAAGTGTTATTTAAAGCATAATATTTTACATAAATGTGAGTCTTATTAGTAATCGATTAAGGTTGACTCCTAATAATCACTTGGTTTGTGAACATATAGAAGAGAACAATTTGTTCAATAATTAGCTCTCAGGCCAATGAAGAAATAAGGGAGAGGCAGGAAAATATTTTATAGCAATAAAATAATATCCCTTGAGGGCATCAGATAAATTATCATTGTGTCAACACCTACTGCTTCCCATTACAGTAGGTTCTCACAGATAATATATCACTAACTTCCTGGGCTTTAAATAATAATTTACATTGTTTTCTATTTCTCACCTAATCCCTTAGATTGGGCAATCCTGGTAAATTCTGGCTTGATTGACCTAACCTCTGATTTACTCTTTTGGACTATGCTCCTTTTCTCCAGAAGAGAGAATCCCATTGCTAGGCTTCTGGTTTCTCTTTGCTCCTTTTGATTTATTAAATATTATTGATTAGGTCTCTGAGATCATTTCTCTAAGTTTTTAGAAGTCTCAGATATAGTATTTCTGGTACAGGAGTCTAGAACTCTGTTAATGCATCTAGGTGATCTTACTCTCTCCTGATCTCAAATTCCCATTTTAATGTGTCCAAGTATTGAAAATTTAGATGATCATCTAAAAAAACAAAAGAGTTACATGAATGTACTATACTCCTTCTGTTATTGCCCCAAGTATTCCAAGCAGTGTTCCTTATAGCCATTTTATTGGAAGGTTGTTTCACTCTAACACTTACAAGTGACTAATCTATGAATGACCTCCACAAATCAATCAGTTGACAAACATTTATTAAGTACTTGCTATGTTCTGGGCACTGTGCTACCATGTTGAAAATAGAATTGAATGAAAATAAATGTTGTTGCAGTGGCTTATGAAGCTCAGAATTTTTGTGGCTTAATTATTGGGGCAAGTCATCATGTTCCAGAACACTTTGAATGATGTATTTGATGTTTTACCATGCTAAATCCCTTTATTGTATCTTGGAATGAGATGGTGGCTGTAGGAAGGTAGACACTTTTAATTGCTTCTTACAGAATGGGCAGTTGTGCCTGCTGAACCTCACAGGGTCACAGCAAATCAAGGGAATAACCTTAGTGTCCTGCCTGGCAAGCTGAATTTCTTTCCCTTGATCATGCTGCCATGTGCACAAATGGAGGGGGAAAAAAAGCCATCCATTTCCAGTGTAATCCCCCAGGAGAGATGTTGTAAGAAGTGCTTTGTCCTAGTTTTCGTTCCGTTATTTATATTATGTAGAAGCTTTATAAAGGCACACAAAATTACATCATCTGCCCATTGCTCAAGGCTTTGGCATGAAGTCCTAAAATGCAGGCTCCACTTAAAGCAGCCAGGTATGGCACTGGGATTAGTGAGAACAGTGTTGACAGGCTATGAGGCTGCCCTGTGACTGCCACTTAGTACAAGTGTGAGATTCTTGGAAATGAATATGTTTTTTATTTTGACATCTGTTTGCTTGGAGTGTCTCACTCTCAGCAACTGAACACAAGTTTATATCCATTCTGCAAATCTTCAGGGAGCGATGCCTTCTGTTTCTTCTACAGCATGAGAACATTTATGAAGGATCCTGAAGTGAAAATAAAATCTATATAATTTACTTGAAGAATTTGAGTTTGATGCTAAACTCCATTACCGTGATCTTGCTGTTGATTAATTATAATAGTACCTAGATGTATACCACTTTTTTCTTTGGCATTTGATGAGCCTCACATACATTTGTATACCTTGGTTTATGCAAAAGAGACAGGATAAATGAATGGATCTTGTATGCTTTTGATCACGTCTCTTCATGTCTCCCCTAGGACTTTGCTCCACTGGAACATTATTCTTTTATTTTCATCCTTCCACTCTTTTTGGCTTATTCTCCAGGTCCAGCACTTTATCCACTGTGCCTCCTAGCTACCCAACCTAGATTTTAACCAAAAATTAATAAATTTTGTCATATATTTTCTATTATTCTAATGAAGAATATGGGGAGATATGACTTAGATGATATAATAGATTGAGAACTAGTCTGATGGCTAGATTCAAAGAGTAGTTGAATCAATGTTAGCATGTCAGGAGGTAGCAAGTGGAGTACTCTAGGGATCTGTGCTTGGTTCTGTGATATTTAGCTTATTTTATCAATGACTTTGATTAAAGAATAGTAAGTATACTTATTAAATTTGCAAATGAAACGAGGATGAGAGGGTCACTAAACAGAATGTTAGTCAAGATCTAAGAAGTTCTTGATAGGCCAATGATCCTTAAGACCTATGTAACCTTGAACATCTTATATGCCATCTTTCTGAGCCTTAATTTCCCCATTTGAAAAAAAGGAAAGGATTATACCTTTAGCCTTTGAGGTTCCTTCTAGCTCTATATCTATGAATCTATGGGAGTAGCAGGAGCATGCTCAGAGTAAGAGCTTGAGACTACCTATGTGTACAAATCACCTAAAATGCTGCATAAATATAAACTGCTACCCTCCTCCTCGTTTTCCTTCTTTTCCTCCTCCTCTTTCTCCTCCTCCTCAGCTCTTAAATGTTTGAGGTTCTGTATATGTTAACACTTTTTGTGGCAAGAAAATAACTGGAAACAGAGTAGATATCTATTGGTTGGGAAATGATTAAATTATCATATATGAAAGTCATGGAATATTAATGCACTGCATGAAATAATGCATATGAAGAAGACATAGAATATAGAATAACAGGAAGATTTAAATGAACCGATTTGAAGTAACATAAGTAGAGCCAAGGAAACAATATACATACTTACTATAACAAATGTAAATGGAAAGAACAACAATAAATAAACTCCCCAACCTGAATGCTGTGAACTTATAGTGTCAAAGCATGGCCTGGATGAAGAGGCCTGGGAATTGACCTCACTCCTTTCTTTGTAGAGTTCTATCAGCATGGAATTCTACATAATATTGGATATGGTTAAATCCATAAAATGTTGCTGAACTTTTTTTCTTTCTCTTTTATTCTGCATTAGAAGGGATAGCTCTAGAGGAGGTGAAAGGATTTATTTGGAAATGAAGGTGATATGAAAAGAAAAGATTGATTTGAACATCAAACTTTTGGGGGAATATTTTTAATTTATTTTAAACATTAATTTAATAAATTAAATTCCATATTTTCACTTTCTTTCCTGCTTCTCCCCCATCCTCAAGAAAGCAAGCAATATGATATAAATTATATGTGTAGTCATGCAAAACAGATATTCATATTAACAAAGTTGCTAAAAAACATAAAAAGCTAGAAACAAAGAAAACTTTTTAAAAAGTATGCTTCAATCTACACTCAGAGTTTATTAATTCTCTCTCTAGAAGTGGATAACATTTTCATCATGAGTCCTTTTGAATTATTGTAGTTCACTGTCTTGATTAGAGTACATAAATCTTTCACAGTTGATTATCATTAAAATATTGCTATTACTCTGTACAATGTTCTCCTGGTTCTGCTCACTTTGCTTTGCATCAGTTCATATATGTCTTCTCAGGTTTTTCTGAAACCATCTTGCTCATCTTTTATATTAGCACAGTAGTATTTTTCCACAATTATATACCACAACTTATTTAGTTATTCTCCAATTTATGGGCATACCCTCAATTTCCAATTCATTGTCACCACAAAAAGAGCTGCTACAAATATTTTTGTACAAATAGGTTCTTTCCCTTTTTCTTTGATATCTTTGGATTACAGACTTAGAGTGGTATTTCTGGGTCAAAAGCTATGCATAGTTTTATAGTCCTTAGAATACAGTTCCAATTTGTTCTCCAGAATGGTTGAATCAGTTCACAACTGCACCAACAATGTATTAGGATATCAACTTTCCACATCCCCTCCTGCATCTATTATTTTCCTTTTCTATCATATTAGACAATTTGATAGGCGTAAGGTGGTTCCTTAGAGTTGTTTTAATATGAATTTCTCTAATCAACTGTGATTTAGTGCATTTTTATGTGACTTTTGATAACTTTGACTTCTTCTGAAAACTACCTGTTTATATCCTTTGACCATTTACCAATGGGGAAATGGCTCATATTTTTTTTTTTTTATAAATTTGGCTCAGTTCCTTATATTTTTGAGCAATGATGTCTTCATCAAAGAAACTTACTGTGAAATTTTTTCAGTCTGCTTTCCTCCTGCATTGAGTTTGTTTGTTCAAAACTATTAAACTTCATTTAACCAAAATTTATCAATTTTACTTCTCATTATCCTCTCTATCTCTTGTTTAGTCATAAACTCTTCACTATCTATAGATATCACAAGTAAATTTTTTGGTACTCCCTTATATAGTAACCTTTTATGTCTAAATCATGCACCCATTTTGACCTTATTTTGGTATAGGGTTTGAGATATTCTTCTATACCTAATTTCTACCAAATTGCTTTCCATATCCCCTCCAAATTTATGTTAGATGGAGAGTTCTTGCCTCTAAAAGGTTGGATCTTTGAATTTGGTTGGTTGCTGTCCTTCATTTTTTGAAGAGGACCAAAATAACATCACTATGCTAGAGCCAAGTTTCAATGTGTCCAACTGTGGCTGATCAGAGCAATGTGAGCTCAGAATGCTTTGCCACAGGTAGGGCTAAAATAGTCCATGTGAACACTTAGGGTAGATACTCTAAATTTGTGCATCCTGTATTTCTTTTGAGCTGTTTCAATTCTGCTTTGCTCATAGAGCACAGCACCTTCTCTGATGTGGGCACAGTGGTTCTGTGCCAGTGTCTCCTATGACACACAATCAATTCCAAAGTTCTTGAGAGAGACCTTGGTAGTGTACATGTATTGCTTCTTGTGACCATCATGTGAACGCTTGCCCTGTGTGAGTTCTCCATAAAATAGCCTTTTTGGCAATCATACATTTTTCATTTGTTATCAAACATTAGAATATTGTGGTTATTTGTTACTGTGTATTGTGTACTTATTGTATTTTACTGATCCACTACTCTATCTCTTATCTAGTACCAGATTGTTTTGATAATTAGGGCTTTGTTGTATAATTTGAAATCTGGTATGGCTAGCCTTCCTTCACATTTTTTCATTGATTCCATCAATATTTTTGACCTTTTGTTTTTTTAGATAAATTTTGTTATTCTTTCAAGCTCTATAAAACAATTATTTGGTAGTTTGATCAGCACAAGACTGACTGAATATATTAATTGCAATAGAATTGTCATTTTTATTATATTGTTCTGGTCTCCCCATGAGCAATTAATATTTTTCAGTTGTTTAGATCTGTCTCTATTTTTATGAAAAACATTTTGTAATTGTGTACATGAATAGGTGGCTAGGTGGTGCAATGGATAGAGCAGGTCAGGAAGATTCATTTTTCTGAATTCAAATCTGGCCTCAGATGCTAACTGTGTCACCCTGGGCAAGTCACATAACCCTGTTTGCCTCAGTTTTTCTCATCTATTAAAAGAAGCTGGAGAAGAAATGCAAACCACTCCAGTGATTTTCCAAAGAAAGGCCGCAAAGGGGTCATGAAGTGCCAAAAACAACTTAAAAACAACTGAACAACAATGATAATTGTGTATATATAGTCCCTGGGTTTGTCTTAGAAGATAGACTTCCAAGTATAGTTATTTTGAATGAAACTTCCATTTCTATATTTTTCTGCTGGATTTTGTTGGTAACATATAGAAATACTGATGATTTATGTGGGTTTATTTTATATCCTGCAACTTTGTTAAAGTTGTTAAATTTGTTAATTGAATTAAAGTTGTTGATTGGTATTTTTTGGTTGATTCTCTAGGTTTCTTTACTAAATATACCATCATATCATCCACAAAGACTGATAGTTTTGTTTCCTCATTTCCTATCTTTATTCCTTCAATATCTTTTTCTTGTTATTGCTAGAGCTAGCATTTCTAGCTAGCTACATTCTATAAAATAAGTAATAGTGGTGATAGTAGACATTTTTGCTTCACCCGTGATGTTATAGAGAAAGCTTCTAGCTTGTCCACATAATACATAATGCTTCTTCTTAGTTTTAGATAAGATATCATTTATTTTCTGAAATGCTCCATTTATTGCTATGTTTCCTAGTGTTTTTAATAGTATTGGGTGTTGTATTTTGTTAAACAAACTTTTCTGCATCTATTGATATAACCATATGATTTTTGTTATTTTTGTTATTTATATGGTCTATTTTATGGTGTTATTTTCTTCTGGGTTTTTTTGTGCCTCTTTTACCAAGCTATTATCTTTTCATAATTTTCTTGAATTGTTCTCATTCTCCATTCCCCCAATTTTTCTCCACCACACTTAATTGAGTTTGAAATTTTTTTTTTAGCTCTTCTACGAATTCTCATTGGGCTTGGGTAAATTCACGTTTTTTTTTTTTCCTTTGAGGTTTTGCTTGTAGTTGTTTCAACATTATTGTTTTCTTCTGATTTTGTCACCATAGTAAATTTTTATGATCATCATCTTTTTTTTTTTTTTGCTTATTTTTTCCAGCCTATTTCTTTCCTTTTATCTTTATGTTAAAACTGGGTTTAGGATACCAGAAGCCAAGGTGGTGGACAGACTACAGGCAGCAACCCAGCTGAATTCTCCCAACATTCCCCTCCAAGAAACATTAAACTAACTTCTCAAATAAAATTTTGGAGTGACAGAGTCAGTAAAAGGTCAGGCTGAGCCATTTTTTCCAGTACAAGACAATTTAGGAGGTCAGCATAAGAGGTCTGTGACACAAGAGTGGGTGCCAGCCTGGAGCAGACATGGCAGCAGCAGCAGTGATGAGCCTCAGAGGTAGCTGTGACAACTGTAGCAGCATCTTTAAAAGTTCTCATACCATAGATGGTAAAGGGGTTAGACAATTGGTCATAAAGAGATTACAGGGGAACTTTTGCTGATATTGGGTGCAGCTGGTGCTGATTGGCATAATCAGTTCTAGGTTGCAGTTCCGTGGTAGTGAGGAGTGCTTACAGTTGACCAACAAGAGGTCAGGGGACCTGTTCACAGTTCTAAAGCAGAGAGAAGCCACTATATTTGTAGCTGAAGGAGAACAAAGGACTTTGTGACAGTTCCAGGGTCAAGTGAAGCAATAGCAATTGCAGGGGAGCAGGGACCCTTTCCAAGTAAAGACCAGAGTGGATACTATGAGAATAATGCATTCAATTGGGTATAGAAATCTAAAGATAGGAGGAGAAGGGGATAGGAAATTTGTTGAGGAGAGGGAGTTGGGGGACACAGTGGGCAGAAGCAAGATAGATTTTTAAGAAGGATTAGGATAAAAAGAGGACAAACAGAGGAAAATAGGATGGAGGGAAATGCACAGTTAGTGATCCTAATTGTGAGTGTGAATAGAATGAGCTAACCCATAGAATGCAAACAGACAGCAGAATGCATTAGAAACCAAAAATCCTACAATATGTTGTATATAGGAGATAAACTGGAGACAGAAAGAAATGCACATATTTGAAATGAAGGGCTGGAGTAGAGTCTATTATGCTTTAGCTGAAGTGAAGTGCACAGGGTGGCAATCATAATCTCAGATAAAGCAAAAGCAAAACTGGACCTAATTGAAAGAGGTAATCAGGAAAACTATATTTTGCTTAAAGGTACCATAGACAATGAAGTAATATTTTTTAAAAAACTGCAGTAAATTTCTCTGATGAAAGCTTAGTTTCTCAAATATATAGGGATCTAAGCCAAATTTATTAAAATGAGAGCCATTCCCCAATTGATAAAATAGTTGAAGGATATGAACAAGCAGTTTTCAGAAGAAATCAAAGCTATCTATAGTCATAAGAAAAAAATGCTCTAAATCACTATTGATTAGGGAAATTCAAATTATAATAACTATGAGGTTATATAACACTTCATACTTAGCAGAAAAAACAGATGCTAGAGTGGATGAGGGAAAAATAGGTACATTAATGCATTGTTGGTGGAGTTGTGAACTGGTCCAACTATTTCAAAGAACTATTGGAACTATTCCCCACAAGCTATAAAACTATGCATGACCTTTGACCCACCAATGCCACTACTAGGTCTGTACTTCAAAAGAGGTTCAAGAAGGACCTATATGTACAAAAATATTTATAGTAGCTCTTTTTGTGGTAGCAAAAAATTATAAATTGAGAAGATGCTCATCAGTTGGGGAATGGTGAAAAAGCTGTGGCATATGAGTGTGGTGGAGTATTATTATGCTATTATGCTTCCTTCCTTCCTTCCTTCCTTCCTTCCTTCCTTCCTTCCTTCCTACCTTCCTTCCTTCTTCCTTCCTCCCTTTCTTCCTTCCTTCCTTCCTTCCTTCCTTCCTTCCTTCCTTCCTTCTTTCCTCTCTCCCTCTCTCCCTTCTTCCCTTCCTTCCTTCATACGGGTGAGGTCCTAAGCTTCAGACTTTTTTGCACTGCTTTTTTCAGAACTAGTTCTTGGGATTTGGAAGTTTTTGATATTTCCAAGGTTATGTGATATTATGAAAAGTGTCGTCACTGTTTTCCTAGTCTTTGATCTGGTCCTTCCCCAAGAAGGGCCCCTGATCTGTTGCAGTCACAAGTAGTACTCTTCAGGGCTCCTGCTCCCTTAGAAGAGCAATGGATACTGCTCCTTAAGGACTTTGATGACTTGGGACTGCAAGCAGTCATATCCACCTTGTTAGAAGTGAGTATGGGCAATGGAATTGACAAACAGCACTCTGTCCTGTGCCCATTGCTAAGACAGGTGTCCTTTGTAATCTCTTTCTGATTAGTTTCCAGATCCCCTTACTATCTCTGGCTCAAGAACTTCTAAAAACACTGCTGCTTCTGTTGCTGCCTCCAAGATTCACAGTTGGTTTTACAGTCATGTGTGTTCTGGGCCAACCACCACCCCAGTGTCACAGACCTCTCCTTCAGATGTTTTAAGTTGTCTTGGGCTAGAAAAATGTCTCCCCCTGACCTTTTATTGTCTTTGCCACTCTAGAAATTGCTTTGATGCATTATTTTAAAATTTATTGGAGAGGAATGTTGGGAGAATTAAGATGCTTCCTGTACTCCACCATCTTGACTCTGCTCCCAGAAGTCTTAAATTTAATTCTAAAGCACAAAGTAAAATACTAAAAACTTCTGGAAAACTTGTTTAGAAGCAGAGAGCTTCAAGATATACCAACAAACTGAGCATGACAAATTACTATAGTTAATATTAATCCATCTTATCTTTTGGCTTGCTTACTTATTGATTTGGATCTTGTCTGAAATTTTATTTCCATCTATGAATTCCACTGTTGCCTTTCTTCTAGACAAGTGGTTCTCAACCTGTGGGTTATGTTCAATTTAAATACATCCTGCATATCAGATATTTACATTACAATTCATAACAGCAGCAAAATTACAGTTATGAAGTAGCAATGAAAATAATTTTATGGTTAGGGGTTACCACCACCATGAGGAACTGTATTAAAGAGTCATGGCATTAGGAAGTTTGAGAACCACTGTTCTAGACCCGTCATAATATTACCTGAGAAGCCCTTTTACATGTAGTTTTTGTGACTCTGTATTGCCTAATAAAGTGATGATCTACTTGCACAGGGGAAGTATCTTGCTTATATCTGTATTGCCAAGGTGATATTCATAGCACTGACAGCAACTATGAATATGTGTGCATAATTCTGAATGGTAAAATATAACAGACTTTCCATGCAGAAGACAGAATCATAACATTTATTCAAACACTAGAAAGCCAGATCTGAACATCAGAAAACCAAATTCATCATAGCAACAAAGAAATCTGTACACAATAACACTGCAGAGAGCAACACCATCCCAAAACCTTCCCACAAACTCTCAGAAGTCTAGCTATCTCTTTGCCTTCATCCTCTCTCTTCCCTCTGTTCTAATTGCTCTGACTCCCAGCTTCCTCTTAGTTCTGCTTCACCCTTCAGCCAACTTCTCCCACCACAGGTTCCATGTGATTACATGCCGGCCTATTAAGGGACAGGGAAGAGCTTCAAATTCCTATTACCATTACAACATGCCACATACCCATGTCTCTTCCTTTGCTGCTGTGTCTCTGCCTTCCCCCCTCCCCAGTCACTATCTATCATTTAGTTCCAGATGTATTGTGATGCATTCTAAAATGATTCAGGGTTAGCTTCTTTCACATTTAATTCACAGTTTTGCAGAAACATGTAAAACTCTTGGGGCACAAAAAAATACCAAAAAACTCTTTGGCAGACAATGGAATTTGTCTCCACACTCACTATTCCATAAAGATCTTTAACTTCTAGAGATATTTCAGTGGCTTTTGTTGTGGGAAAGTCAAGGATCATTTAAGTGCACAGTGAAACAGCATCAGTCACAATGAAGCACAAAGGAAAGTGGGGACATAAACATAACGTGGTACCAAGAACTTCTTTCAAGACAGCCTAATTAAACTACAGAAAATAAGCATAGACCAGTAGAGGCACCAAGTGGCAAAAGGGGCTGGTAGCAATTCCTCTACAGTATGAGGAAAGCTTCTTGAAGCTGGATGACAAGTGAGAAGACCAAAAAATCCCTAGCTCCTTACCATTCTTACAAACAAGAAACATTATCATGGCCAAAACAGTACAAAGACTAGAGTTCTAAAGTTTTTATTGTTGAATGAAGTTCTGTTTTTCATTCAAAGTTATATCAAAATCATTGTCAGAAGTCCAGGCCAGTCATTCAAATCTGGGCATCTCAGTAATATTGTAACACATCCACTCCACAAAGCAATGTTTTAGGTTTCTTTTGTTTTGTTTTGCTTTTACTTCCAATGGGTCTGGAAGTCCTGTCCCATTTGAGGGGAGGGAAATCTCTGATAAACATTGATAGAAGGACTGATATTCCTGAATAGAGATAGAATTCAGTAACATGTTTTAGGACCATGCTGTATATCATGATACTTATACTTAAGAAGATTTATCCAAAAAATAGAGATAAATATGAACCAGCCTGATATACCAATCACACGGAAAAATTTATGGCTAATCTGGAAATTATTTTGGAATTATGCTCCAAAAGGAACTAAATTGTACATGGACCTTAACTCACTGATACCTGTCTATAGGCCTGTACCCCAGAGAGACCAAAGAAAGAGGAAAGGGACTTATGTATAAAATTTTTTTTAAAGTATCACTTTTTGTAGTTACAAGAAGCTAAACTAAAGAAGTACTCTTTATTTGGAAAGTGACTGAACAAATCATGATAAATAAATGTAATGGGATGTTATTGCAACACAAAAAAAATGACAGCAGGTAGTATTAGAGAAAGCTGGGAAGATTTGTATGAATTGACACAGACTGAAATCAGCAGAAACAGAAGAACAAGTTACACAATAACAACAGCATCATCAAATGACAAACAACTTTGAAAGACTTAAGAACTCCATCCATAACTCCACGGAACCATGGATGAAATGTGCTACTCACCTGACTGAGAGGCAATAGACTCAGGGTACAGAATGAGTCTTACTTTTGGACATGGCCAATATGGGAATTTGTTTTGCCTTGCTATGCATGATTGATTTGCTTTCCCCCTCCACAGTATTTTGATGGGATGGAGAAACTTTTTTTTAAAAAACACATGTGTATATGTATGTGCACATGTATACATGTGTGTGTGCATGTGTGACAGAGAGAGTGAGAGCACACACGACATGTATTTTTGGACATGGCCAGTGACTATGCATATTTTTACGAGGTTTTGTCTCTCCCTCCAACTCCCCTAAATCCATGGTGGGGAGAGAAGGGAGATAACATAAAATGCTTGTTAGTTGAATGAAAAAGTAAAATGAAAGTGATATTTAAAAAACAAACAAACAAAAAACCAGAAAGATCTCTAACTTCAATATTTCAAGCCTCCATTCTTTGCTTGATGTTGGTATAGTGTCCAATTTTGGTTGTTTCACAAATAATAGGCATATAGTCCGTAGTCATTCCTGTATTTGAAGACTACTTCTTGGTATGATGTACAGAGTTTGTACTCTATTGACAGACTTTGAAAACCCAGGTCGTTTCTCCAGTACAATGATCCACTGGGGTATTGGAGGCAGATTTAGTGGATGATGAAGATATTTGTATGGAAAATGATGAAACTGAACTTAGAGGAAACATATAACTGTCTTCAATTATTTAAAAGACTATCAGCCAACAAATACTTATTAAACACTTACTATGTATCCGTTAGAAGGTTTAAGCATTTTATTTTTGGACCCAGAGGACTAGCTGCAATGCTTGAAAGTTGCAAAATGCAAATTTAGGCTTCATTTAAAAAAAAAAACTTCCCATTTAGAGCTGTCTACTGGAATGCATTGCCTTGGGTTCCCCCATCACTGGAGCTCTTCAAGCAAAGTCTGGGTGCATATTTTTCAAGTATGTTGTCGAGAGGATTCTTGTTGCACTAGAGGGCCTCTGTGGTTTTTCCTAAATGTGATATAACAGTGAGTAAATTCAATTTAGCCTATGATGATAATTATAATGATGATGATAATAATAACTTACATTTGTCTAGCACTTTAAGGTTTACAATGGCAGTGGGGTTGATATATGGGATTAGAATGTTTCATAAATCTAATAAAAAAAGGTAGGAGCTTGCTGATCAAACCTGATCAAAAGAAAAAAAATAATCTTGTAGCCTCCCTGGAGATTCTCAGTGTGAAGTATTTCTTTATTCTTAATGCCAAGCAGCACTGAAGTTATAAAAGTCAAAGTCAGGCAATAGCAAAAATCGTTTCTTGGAAAACAAACCAATTTTCCAGTTTTCTTTTGACCTTGACAGTTGATTCAGTACTCTGTGTGTGCATGGGTGTGTGTGTGTGCATGTGTGTGTATGTGTGGTGTTTGTAAAGGGACACAGCAAGCTTTTAAAGTATAGATCTAGGTTTGCTGCCTTTATACTGCCTCCTTTCAAGTTCAAAGATATATACACACATATATCTATATTTCAAGGATCCATGATTTCATCAGTGTGGTTATTCCCTTCCATTATACAGATCACAACCCTGCTATGGCTTAGTGAGATTGTCTGCAAGAGCTGCTATACTTGAAAAATTCATCAGCCTTCAATCTACGTGAAGATGAACTTCTCAGTAAGGACTAGCTGAATCCTCAGTTGACAGACATGCAAGTCTAGTACCTGGCTCATATGTGGAGACTTTTTTTTTGGTTTGATAGCAACTCCTAGAACTTATGCTCCACTCATTCTTCAAGAACACAATTGCACCTGGAAGACACATATATGTACATATTCAGGGGCATTGAGGAGAAAAAAATCAGTTAAAATTAAAAAAAAATTGTTACACTTGGAAAAATTATTGTCTTGATTATGTCTGTTTGTTCATTAGCATCTTGGATAACAGTAGACAGGTAGCAAATTTTAACCACCATGCATCATCATTATCAGATTCCTCCTTCACTTTGAAAACAGTTATGACACAGTGCCAAAGAAGGAATTATGTAGCCTTTTCATCCCTTCTCTCTGTAAGAAGTTTAGCAGTTTAAAACAGGTAAAAAAATAAAACTCTCACTGCTTCACTAGTCAGGCATGGGGAAAACATAGGTAATATTTCTCAGTCTTTCACCATATAGCTAGTTAGCATTAAACATTGAATCCAAAGCAAATGATAGGGAAGTAATATGATAACAATCGCGCTGTTCTTACCCTGAAGCCAACAGGCTGTGCCTCTAAGAAAGTAGGCTGAAAATTTCTGACTCATAGTCCTCAAGAAAAGTACACAGTGAAAATGGAAGAACAACAAGGGAATTAGCAGCATTACTATAGGGAATGATCAAATAGTTACATGAGGGTAGGGAACAAATTGGAAGCAGAGATAACTGTCAAAGGGCCAAGAAATAATTATGTTAAGGTATAAGAGGAGAAATGACTCTTCTTTTCCAATTGGTGAGTTGGGCTTTCCTAATTTCATTCCCAGGGAGTGTCTTTGAGAAAGCTTTTTGAAAATTGATGGCAGAGACAAGAAAGGATACTTGCTTTGAATTGTAAGAAGCCTGGAGCAGGGTTTAAGTATGGAGTGTAGGGAGAGGCTGTGAAGAGCACAGTGCCTAGGCCATGCAATGAGTTAGGTCCTTGAGAGATGGAAGCAGATATAGTTAGTCAAAGAAACTACTAAGCTTTATGCCCAGATTAGGTAGCTTGAAAGCTTGAGTTTGTCTGTTCTCCCATAAAAGGTGAAAGATTATAGAGTTTTACTATTCAGCGTTGAGTAGTATTTAAAAATCACATAATCCAAACTAGTTTTATAGGTAAGGAAACTGAGGTACAGAGAATTGATGTGACTTGATCAAGATTATAGATGGCAATTAACCAGCTTAGGATTTGATCACAGGTTCTCATATTTCAAAATCCAGTGCTTTTTCAACTATATCAAGCGTAGTCTACACATAGGTGGGGAAAATCATGGGGACTGAAATATTTTGGTGATTGGGTGAGAACTGGTAAGCAATGATCCCCAAAGCATCAAAGAAAAGTAGAGAAAAGAGAGAAAAGCTAAAGTGGATTGAAGCTGGCCAATCTTGTGCCTGCCCAGGGTGTGTTTCTTCAGAGAGGTACTTCAGGTTTTAGATGGATATTTTTAAAGTGGGAGGAACAAGGAAGGTGAAGTCAGAGGATCTTGTTTCAAGATAGTCAGTCAATAAATGTTTATTTGGTGCCTGCTATGTGCCAGGCATTGTCCTGGGCACCGAACATCTAAGTTTTGTCAGTTGTTTCCTGCATGACATATGACATCTTCCAGTCTCTCTAGACCTCAGTTTTCTCTTCTCTAAGATGAAGGCCTTGTATTAGATGTCACCATATCAACTTTCTGATCTATGAATTATTAGTTGTATTCACTCTATAGGCACAGATTATAACCAATCCATGCCTTATCTTATGAGAACTTTGCCCAGTTCCTCCTGTAAATTACAGTGCTACATGTCAGGGGATAAAAAAAAGGCAACCCACTTTATTCTTTGAGGAATAACAGTTACAAGTTTCATGGACCAACGGGTCTTTGTGTTTAAAATAACCTTATATCTATTTGGTGTTGTGGTTATTATTCTTGGCCTCTTCTGGGTAGCTAACCAATGTCCCTGCTTCTCTTTCCACCTCCCTCTCCTGGTAACCATCCATTTAGGTCCTGGATTCACAGAATAACCCTACAGCCAGAGAATTTTAAACTGGAAGTTGGAGTGTGGCATGAGGATCTAAAATAGCAGGTGTTACTTAGAGGAGATTTGTTAAGAAATTGTTGCAATAGACAAAGTAATACAACTTATCAGCACATACCAATATGTTAAGGATATACAGTTCCATTAGTGTGGGAACTCTTTCCGCTATTACATGTTAAGACATCTTTAACTTAGCAAATAAGTCTTAAAAATTTGCCTGAAGCTCAGAGAGAACAAATGACCTGGTCATGATTATATTGCTAGTAAATGTTAGAAACAGAATTTGAACCCAGATATCCCTTTCTTCAAGTCCAGCACTCTCTACACCTCACCACATTGCCCCATTAATTAAGAGTAATACTTTTTAATTAAAATCTGGACTTTTGTGTTCATAGATTCATTTTAATGATAAAATTAATAAATCATGTGCCTTTTTCACTTTCTGGGAGCCCTATAATTAGAGAAACATACAGAGAGAAAGAAACAGAGACAGAGGAGAAATATACAGACAAAGATAAACAGACAGAGGTAGATGAGAGAGACAGAGACAGAGATAATTTGTTGGCATTTCCTATGTTCTGGAGGCACTGGAGGTACAACTACAAGCAAACAAGAGAGTGGATGCCAACAAGGAGCTTACACTCACACGAGGGAATGCAACAACATAAAGGACTGCAAACCAGGCACTGGGGATGCTCCATGTGCAGATGGCCCCAGGAATTGAGGTAGACGTCTGGAGTCAGGCAAGATAAGATGAAAACAAGCCAATCAGACCCCAGCATGACTTCAGGGGAAGAGTTCAAGGTTCCAATAAAGAGGAAGTGGAGATAATGGCCAAATTGAGGAAAGAATGACGTGGATATGGCAGAAGAGTTATGGTGGAGGCCTGGATCTGAGCAAAATAAAACAAAAACTGACCAACTGTCTCATTTTCATGCTTGCCTGGTGTCATAGTATCTTTTTCTTTGGTTTCTGGGAGCATTTTTGTCTCTGAGGAAGAGAGTACAATGAGATACTTTATGTTCTCTTACTCTGCTCACTGCATAGTTGAGTTCAGGGAGGCTGCTGTGAGGATAGGAGCCCAGGGAGCACTAGCCCAAAGTAGGACAAATTGGCTTGATACAGAAGGAAAAATAACAATGGAACCTGAGGCTGAGTAGAGCTGGTAACAGAGCACCAGGAGCCCTTGGGACACAAAGGCATATTATGGGCTATAAGAGGCAGGTAAAGCAGGAGGATGCAGGGAAAGGTTTATTGGTTATATAAGCAGAGCTTGTGGAGAATGAAGGCTTGCCATTCCTGATCCTTGGGGAAGCAGGTGTGTACTGGTGCCTGAGGCAGCTCATTATGCTAACAACGATTTTCTCGGCTTTGCCACTTCTTGTACCTACCACGTACCTTTGGGGCATCTCCAAGTACATCTCATAATGACCTCAAATTCAACATATCCCCAAACAGAACTTTTTATCTTTCCCTCAAACCCTAATGTCTTCCAAACTTCTCTATTTCACTAGCACAATATCTCACACAAAGTAAGGGTTTAATAAATGTTTATTGACAATAGATTGATTGTCAAATTGGTCCATCATCAGTATGCAAGGAATATTTCATCTCCCTTCCCAGGCCATCTTGCCATCTCTCCTCTAGCTTTACAATTATAATAATAATTAGTATTATTCTCATTCTTATGATCCTCATCATGCTAACCTTGGTGTTCCTGTTAGGTAGTATGCAGCACCCTCTTACATTGCTTTCAGTCCCCTGTTTTGCTTGCTTCTTTGCAGCAAAGGTGACCATCCTTTCAGGCAAGGCTGATCATTCTTCATGACAGCAGCAATAGTGTTAATGTTGTGAATTGCCAACATGCTGGAGGGTGGGAGGAGGTGCACCATGTGCAATTTATAGCTTTAATTTTTCTAATCAAGAATGGAGCTGCTCTTGCACTAGGTAGATGCTATGTCAATTCTTACACTTACAATGAATAATGACTATAATAATGAGATAGGAGTCTAGCTGACTTTTTCCTTTATGCAACTTCCTACTCCAACCAAAACTGGGAGACCACTAACTTTGATGCCTGATATTTTCTTCTTAAGGGGAGACTCTTAGAATTTGGTGCACTAGATATTTGTGCTTATTTTCACCTCTCCTCACACATCTGTGATATGTTAGAACACAGCTAACGATTTTCCATCACCTGTGAACTTTGCTTTGAATTCAGCAGAGGGACTTATTTTTATTGGATCACACTGACATTTTTAAGAAAGCTTTTCATAAAACAAAAGTGTTCTTGAAATACCAGAGGAAAATAAATCCTAAGATCCTCTTGGTTTGCAAATAATTCTTTTAGCCTAAAGGATGAAAGGCTTGGATTGGCTGACCTCTAAGGTCCCTTCCTTATTTTATGGTTCTGACAGTCTATGGTTACATGAACACCCGAGAACTTTGGAGGCAAAGAAGTTTCAGAATTTTTACTTTGGAAGATTATACATACTCTCTATTATGAAGATACTGCTATTGCTCAAAAAATTTTAGGTGACTTTCTTTAGGATTTTCTCTCAGGAATTTTGACACATTCTTTTGACTGTCCTCAGTGATGTCAAATCTTCATGGGACTATAGACTTATAGCTGTAAGTAAGCTTAAGGTTATCAAATCCAACTTTCCAGTTGGGGAAACTGAAGACTTGAGAATTTAGTAGTTTGCCTATGGTGACAGAGGTAGGATGTGACAGTTACAGGATTCTGACTGATGTATTTTGTCTCCCAAACACAGAGCTTTTACCCCTGACTTTATAGCACCCTTTCTTTTGCTTTTATAGTACCTTTATCCCAGAAGCCTGGATTTAACTTTTAGGAATACAAAAAATCCATTTGGAGTCAAGCCTTTTGAAGAAGATGTGGATTTAAACTTGTTAATATTAATTTTGATAAAAAAAAAACCCAAGAAGTTATTCTCAAGATATGAGACTAATTTCCCCATATGGTTGTATCAGCAAGCACCCTAGCATACCCAGGGTGGCTGCTAGCACAGGTTCTTAGATCTACTTTTCTAAAGGAAAGCAACTCAAAATGGGTTAACAATCTTACTTTAATCAATCAAACACATATCATTTACCTAGTTCAAGGGAAAAAGTCAACACCCTGAACTTCAGAGAATACAAACACAAGTTATAAGCACAAATTACAAGCAGAAAGAGAAACAGATCATCAGACAGGCTTCCAGCATCTGACCATTACATTAGTTACCTATTCAGTTACCAGAGAGGGAAGCACCAACATCTGGGTTTTTCAAAGCCTGGGAGCTCAATGGCTTCCCAGAGTCTCATCTGGCCAAATCACACAACTCTTCTCAAAGTGAGCCCTAAAGCAAAACCTCACATCAGGGCGTATATATAGCCTTCTCTTGGATCAGAGAATGTCACAACCCTCTTGACCCACTGCCCAATCACAAAGCAACAAGGTGTGGGGCATTCCCCAAAAACAAGCCTCCGGCCACAGGCTCTATGTGACCACACTCAGCCTATTAGGGGGCAGAGTATACTTTCAAATAGGGGAAGGTTCTCAGAGTCACTTAAACCACTTAAGCAAAGGGCCTAGGGGCAGGGAAAATCTTCAGATTCCCATAACAATGGTCTATAAATTGGTTCTGAGAGGGAGAGGTTAGAGTGGTGTCCAACTAGCAACAGAAAGCCAAGAGTAGGAAGATTGAAAATGAGGGAGAAGTGGCCTAAATCATTGGCATGAGGGTGAGAAAGATTTCTATTGACCTCCAGAGTAGGGTAACAGGCCCAAATGCAGTGACTATTCATATAAGGAATACTTACATGCAAGAGATACCAGAAACATGGCAGCTGAGAAGGCATAGTGGAAAGCACATTGGACTTGGACTTTGTGACCATGGATAGGTCACTTAACTGAGCCTCAGCTCCCTTATCTGTAAAACACATGATAATTCTTCTTGGGGCTAATGTGAGAATCAGATAAAATAAGGTATGATAGCACTTTAAATTTGAAATGTAAATTACATGTAATTTATATATATACACATATACAAATATATATGTATATATTTATGTACATGTATGTGTGTACATATGAGTATATTATATATATTGTGTATATGTATATGTATACATATACACACACATACATTATCCTTCATGAGAAAAGATTTTGCTGTAAAATCTTTTTCACTTGTTTGTTGCCCCTCCAATTTCATTATTAAGTGTTTTAGGGATGCCTGTCAGTTAATAAGGATTTATTAAGGACTTATGTGTCAGGAATTGTGCTAAGCAGGGAATATAAAGAAAAGCAAAAACACAGCCCCTGATCTCAAAGACTTAGCAGTTTAATTGACAAAATATACATAGTTATATACATGTTGTTCATCCTTCATTTTTGAAGAGAACCAATGACACTAGAAAGTGATGTCTTGGCTTGGGGTGAATTAGATTTAAGTGAGGTAGAGTTTCACAAAACTGCCAGACTCAACTCTTTCTTCCAGAGTAATCCTAAGGCCAGTGGCAAGGTATAAGTCAGGATGATTGAGGATGACCTGGGATTCAGTGGATGGACTTGGCATCTCCAATGGCCTTCATGGCCATTGGAATGAATTGTTTTCATCCTCCTGTTCTGCCAGGGGAAGTTTTCCCATACTTAAGGGACGATATCCCCCAATCTCACCAATGAGTTTGAGGCCTGTTGGTTACCCTCAACTTGCTTTAGCCCATTCGCTAAGATAGTCTTACAAGGGTATGTCTGCTGTGCATGTTACAGCTTTTTGGAGGTCAGAGGTAGGTGATAGGTAGATACCAAAGGTAAATAAGTAGCCCTGAAAAGGACTCGGCAAGCCCTCACATGAGAGGGCTGAACATCCCATGTATCCCAATGTACATATGAGTTATTTATATAGATACAGATCTATAGAGATAGATGTAGATATAAATTTCTGTAGATCTATATCTACATATCTATAATATGTATATGTGAAGGTAGATATCTCTATAATATAGAGATATTACTATATCTATATTGTTATATATGATATATACTATAAATCTTTCTCTCTCTCTGTCTATAGAATAGATGGAGGATAATCTCAGCATGAACATATTGTGTGTGGAGTAAGGTGGGAGGAAAAGGACTCATGAAGAAGTTGGGAATTGAACTGAAAGTATTAAAGGAGGCCAAGGAAACTAAGTGGTGGAGGTGAGGAGGAAGAGTATTCTAGGCAGGACGTTTTTTCTCCAGCTCTAGGAGTAATGTACATGAATAAGTATGCCAATTTAGCTAAATCCTAGAATGTGTGGAGGGGAGAAAAGAATTAGAAAACTGGAAAGATAAAAGTCCAGCTTGAGAAAGCCTTCAAATAGAGAAAAAAGGACCTTATATTTGAGTCTGGAGGTAATAGGGAGCTGTTGGAGTTTAATGAGTAGGAGTATGACGTGATCAGACCTATGCTTTAGAAAGATCACTTTGGCAATAGAGTGGAGGATGGATTGGAATAGGGAGATGTTTGAGCCAAGAAAATGAATCAGAAAGTCCAGATGACAGGTGACTTTTGCTTGAACTATGGTGGTGGCTATGTGAGTAGATAGAAGTAACAACATGTGAAATAATTTGTGGAGATAGAAATTACAGGATTTGACAGCTGACTGGATATGATGAGTGTGTGAAAGAAAAATCAAGAATGCCACTGTGTGAGGGGAACCAGAGGTACCTAATATGAATGTTTTCCCCAAGAAATTTTGCTGAAAAAGGAAGAGATATTAATTGATAGCTAGAAGGAGTAGTCTGCTCAGGCAAAAATTTTTGAAGAAAGAAGTAGATATGGATGTCTTTGTAGGTAGCAAGGAAGAAGTTTGTAGATATGGAGAGTCTAAAGATTAGAGGAAGATTGAGGATGATAGTGAGAATGATATGCCTAAAGAAGGTGGGAGGAGATAAGATCCAAGGTTTATGGAGTGTGCTTTGACAAGGAAAAGGGCTACCTTTTCATGAAAGACAGGAGTGAAGGGAATGACCTCAATTTTTCCCCTAAAGTAAGAGATGTGGACCTTAGCTGAGAATTGATGAAGGGAATGTAGTAGAAGGCCTGAAGAAAGATGAAAAGTTTTGGAATAACTTATTTGTTGAATGTCATAGGGAATTGATTTGTGAGGCATTAAGAATGTCCTTGGCTCAGTGAATGCCCAATTGAGATTTTGTAACATAAAAGTAATTGAATCATTGCAGTTTTATGATTTTCTCCAGCTCAATTCAATAACATCTGAATAGGACTGAAGAAGAATGGTGATACAAATAATCCAGGGTGGGACACTGGCAAGGTAGGATTGGTAATATGACAAGTAGGCAAGGGATTAAAGAGGAGATTATAGTGTAGAGTTTAACTGGTCCATCAAGTAGTTGAGACTTGGAAGAGAGGAGAGTGTAACCAGTGCAAATATGATGGTCTGGAAAAGAATTAAAGAGTAGAAGGAACTGAAGTCAGAGTGAAGAGGAAGAGTAGGTATAGGGGTCATAAGTAATTGTCCATCATTAATAAATATTTATAAAGTGCCTACTATTTGCTAGACAGTGTGCTAAGTGCTGGGAATACAACAGGGATACATATAGTGAAGATGTAATAATAAAAGAATTTTGGAATTCATAGACATGGAAGTAGAAGAGTTGTGGGTGATGGCAAGATCAAGGGTGATTATCTTTGTGTGTCACTGAGGAGCTGCCATCCATGGGAATTGAGTAGATTGAGGATCTAGGAAGTTAGGGTATTTGAGGAAGCATCTCTCTCTCTATATTTATCTATCTCTCTCTTTGTCTATCTAAGTTTTCTAGCATGAAGACAGGAATTGGGAGGAGATAAAGACTGTGAACCAGGAAATGAAGTTATTAAGGAAGGAAGGACAATGTTTTGGGGATCAATAGATAATATCCATTAGGATCTGGATTGGGCAATAAATGCGTATAACATGAACTTCAACTGAGGAGATGTAGAGTGGTTGTATTAGATGGAGGCTCTTGAAGTAGGGATAAGGAGCAAAAAGTATTCTGATTCCTCTCTCCCCCCCCCCCCCACATGACCGATGATTTGGGAGGGAATAAGTGAAAGTGCTACCAATTTTAGAAAGAGTGGCTAAGGGTGCATTGTTATCAGTAGGGAGCCAGTTCTCAGTGAATGAGAGGAGTGAGAAAGTAAAAAGTTTTAGGATGAAAGAAGGATTATTATTATGAAATAGGTATTTTGGAAGGCACAATGGAAAGGATGAACAGATTTGGAGTGGAACATTGTGGAGCGGGGATAAGGATGAGGTGGATAGAAGTGAAGGAGTGTGCATTGGGGATATAGAATAAGAAATGTAGCACTGACAGTCAGGATTCAGAAACACTGAGGTGGGGAGAGTATAAATTTGTGGGAATATGGTAAACATTGAGAAATGAATCCAGAAAGAGTATCAGTTGTTGCAGAGAAGTCTCTTGAAGGAAGCTTATGATTAGACTGTTCAAGGTCCTCCAAAACTCATAGCAGATGGAGATGTTGTGTCCTAGGAGGCTTCTTTCATAAAAAGTATGAGCAACTAAAGATTGGGACATGAGGAATCTAGTTGAGAGTCAGTGGTACAAGATGGGCATGCAAAAGGCCCTGGAGGTAAGAAAAGAAGTCAGGAAGCTTGTAGTTGTACTTGGTTCAAAGGACTCCATCCAGAATGCTAGAGAAGATCCTGTGGTGAAGACAGACTAAGAAGTGTGTGAATAGGGAGATGTTTTTGCTGACTAAGTTTTTAGCTTCTTGTTGTCTCATTATGATAGTTGCTTTACATTGATAACTCCTACAAAAATTATAGTAATAATTGTATATACCTTCTTCTACATTCATTTCCCAGCAATCTTTATCAATGTGTTTCCAAACATTCAAGGGTTGGTCTGCATCCATTCAAAAACAATAATCATGATCCCTTACTTACTCCTGAAGATCATTGGGAGACATTGGAGTTTATTGAGTGTGTGGGGGTTGGGGTGGGGGTAGAAGAATGTAAAGCTAAGCATGAACAACTCTCCAGAGGACTGCTGCTGTGAATATCTTTAAGGTCCTGATCACATAGTATAGTGAACTCTCTATTTATTCAGCAATAAACTAAGGCAAAATATTCACAGAAACCAAAGTGCAGCATTGATAATGATATAACATAATAATTTATCACTCAAGTGACCACATAGTTTTAAACAAAAGATATCATTCAGTAAGTCCTTAACTCAATCATCCTTAAGGAGCAATCCTTAAAAGTACAAAGGTCAAAGTTTTCCCACCCCTAGATCACATTGTCTTAATGTCTCAGTCAAAAGGTCTTTTTCCTTTTTGATCTGAATTAGTTTCCAATTATCCTTAATTCAATCATCCTTAAGGGGTACAAGGTACAAAATTCTCCCACCCATAGGCCACAGTAAATCATGATCTTCTCAGTCAGCACTAAGTACCCAAGGAGAGGTCTTTTCATCTTGGCTTTAGGCTGGCTCTCAGCTTCCATGGTTCCTCTTCCATGGGTCCAGCTCTTGCCTGAATCTACCCAACATTCATCACCTGGATTCACAGGCAGGCAGCTCTAAGCATCTTGTCCAGCTCTTTGTTCAGTTCCTCATCCAGCTCCCATTCCATATTGAAGCTCACAGTGTCTGTTCCATTTCAAGTCCTTCACAGTTTTTGTTTTTGGGAAGACAAAGCTTAACAACCAAAACAACATTCTTACACATTGCTGACACTGTCATCAATTCACTATCTGCCTGTGAAATCAACACAGACCCACACACAAAGTCTGAGAACTCAACACAAATGATCAGTATAGTCCCAGGACCTCTGAAATCCTCCTTCAGAACTTCTGTAAACAGACAACAAGAAAGTCCTCTTTCAGGCCTTCCATTAAGGTGCCAGGGCTTCTATACAAAGTATCACAAACACAAATCAACACAGACAGAACAGACAAACAGAGTGCCAGACATCACAAGTTTTTCCCTTTACAGCTCTGCTCAGTCCCAGCTGTTCTCAGGTTATCTGTCATAAGCTCCTCCCTATTCTGCCCACCTCTTATATCCTTCCTGTTCCTTTCTTTGGCAAGTCCCTCCCACTGTGGGATTCACAGGTTCTGTTTCTTAACAAAGACTTGATATAATAAGGGCAAGGCTCAAAGACACTTGAACTGAAACAAGGTACTAAATAAATAACTGAAACAAGATGTTAAGTACTTCTTTGTTTGCCATTACAGGGAATAATATGGTCAGAGATGTTTTAGAGAAATAATTTTGACAGCTGAGTGGAGGATGGTTTGGAGTGGGCAGAGACTTGAGATAGGCAGACCCACAAGCAGGTTATTGGAATAGTCC
The DNA here is from genome assembly GCA_028646515.1 of Pseudochirops corinnae. Lineage (NCBI taxonomy): Eukaryota > Metazoa > Chordata > Mammalia > Diprotodontia > Pseudocheiridae > Pseudochirops > Pseudochirops corinnae. The sequence goes on along the minus strand of CM053585.1, from coordinate 122,158,245 downwards.
AAGTAAGAGGTGACCCACAAGCAATATCAGAGGAGAGAAGGGGTATATTTAAGAGATGTCACACTAATGAAATTGGCAGGCCTTGTGAATGGATTGGACATAAAGGGTGAGAGACAGAAGTTGAAAGTGACACCTAGAGTGCCAGTGTGGGAGACTGAAAGGATGGTGGTGCCCTTGACAGTAATATGGAAGTATGGAAATAATGAAGGTTTAGGGTGAAAGATAAAGAGTTGAATTTTGGATATGTTGGTTTGACATTCAGTATGAGATGTCTGGAAGGCAGTTGCGGATACAAGACTAGAGATCAACAGAGAAGTCAGGGCAAGATAGATGGATTTGAGATTCATCAGCCTAGAAATGGAAATTAAATTCATGGGAGCTTATGGGATCACCAAGTGAAGCAGTAGAGAGAGAGAAGAGGGCTCAGGAAAGAACCTGTGGGACAACAATGATAAGAGGGAATGACCCAGATAAGGATCTAGCAAAGGATCCTTCAAGAACCAACAGTCTGATAGACAGAAGGAGAACCAGGAGAGAGTGGTGCTCTGAAAACCTAGTGAGAAGAGAGTATCAAGAAGATGGAGATCAATGGTATCAGAGCTTACAGAGAAGACAGGAAGAATGAGGACTAAGAAAAAGGCTAAAGTTCAGATCCCCTGTTTTTATATTCAGTACTTTCCCCCATTTTACCATACTAAATGGATAATGCCCACACTTCTTTTTTATGCTTGTCATTTGGATTCCAATTTTTAAAATTACAGAGCACAAACAAATCCTTACTCATTCTCCAGGAACCTCCGAAAAGAAAATTACCTTATCATTGTATAGCACCTGGCATGAATTGAACTGAAAGACAGGTTGCTACTAGTTTTTGACCCTTTGTATGAACAATGAAATATAGATTATAAAAAAAAATCCTTGTGCCAAGTAACATCTGACTGGGGAATAGATAACCCAAACCCAGCTTCCTCTTTCTATGTGATTTACTTGTTCCTCTTGAGATTGTGGGATGAGCTCAAGGATATACCACAGCTGCTGTGAAACCTCAAGGGAACAAAAGACTTATAGGCTAGGTCAGATCTTAATTTCAGTCCTGAATTTAGCAGGCAGGGCAAAGCCTGGGGTACTGCAAAGCTGCTTGGACTCCCTCAGAGAGACAGTGCTTGAAGAGTCACTTGGGGGCCATTTAGTCTAAGCTATCCCATTTATACAAAATGAATGGTGAAGGCATGCATAATAAACTAGATAGCCCTTATTTTACTCATATCTGGTTTTCTATATATAAAGGTTTAAATCATAAGAGGAAGGATGACATGTATATGCATACACACATATGAACTGGCAAGACTGATCACATGTGACTTTCCCTTATGCACTGTAGCCAGTCACAAGTGGCTTGCTTATTTTTCTCTATATATGACAGATTATCTCTTGTTGATCCCCTTGCCTAGATTGCCCTCTGCCTTTGGAACCCCAAACTTCCTCCAACTGCAGCAATAATAACTAGCATTTGTATAGTGCTGTAAGGTTTGCAAAGCACTTTTTTTTTTTTGCAGGGGGGAAGACAAGGCAATTGGGTTTAAGTGACTTGCTCAAGGTCATACAGTTAAGTGTCAAGTGTCTGAGGCCACATTTGAACTCAGGTCCTCCTGACTCAAGTGCCGGTGCTCTATTTACTGCACCACCTAGCTGTCCCCAAAATACTTTACAAATATTCCCTTTGATATTCACAACAACCTGGGAGGTAGATGTTATTGTTATCTCTCTTTTACAGATAAGGAAACTAAGACAGGTTAGATGACTTGCTTAGAATCACATAACTAGTAAATGTATGAGGCTAGACATGGACTCAGGTCCAGCACTCTTTATCTACTGTGATTCTGAGCTGTCTCTAGAATCAGCTGCAAGAATCAGTTCAACTGCTACCTAAATCAAGCTACCCTTCCTTGAGCCCTCCATTTATTAGTGCTTCCCCAAATGGCTTTCTATCATATCCACATCCACATCTCTCTCTCTCATTCTCTCTCTCTCTCTCTCTCTCTCTCTCTCTCTCTCTCTCTCTCTCTCTCTTTCTCCATCTATATCTGTTTCTATCTCTGTTGAATTCTTTCTCTACATCTCTATCATCTGTGTCTTTAGCTATATATTTATGTCTAAAACTATATCTTATAATACCTGTGATATTCCTTATCTATAAATGTGCTATATCTCCCAGTAGACTGTTAGTTCTGTGAAGGCAAGGATTATCTTTTGTTATACTTGTTTCCTCAGTTCTTAACATAGTATCTGGCACCTAGCAGTTAATAAAACATTTTTTGTTTGATTGATTTATAAGACCTGCCAGTCTTGTATCCCTTTGTTGAGGGAATGCCGAGATACACACACACACACACACACACACACACACACACACACACACGTCTATATTTGTATAGATCTATGTATGTCTACGTATGTATAGGTATATGTGTACAAATGCATGTGTAAATGTGTATATATACATGTATGTAGCATATTATCTATAATTATATCTATAAGGTGATTATATCTACATACATTATATTTATATATTAATACACTGATTCAAGGGGGAGGGGATGAGAACTAGGGGAATTAGAAGGGTTTTCCGTGGGAGATATCACATCAGCTAAGCCTTGAAAGAAACTAGATCTTCTAAGAAGCAGAGATGAGGAGGGAGTGCATTCCATATGTGAGGGAGAAATGGAGTACCAAATCTGGGGAGGAGCAGGTAGGCCAAGCTAGGCGGAAGGTAACATGGGTAAGGTGGGTGGGAGTGGGTAATAGGAAGCAAGGTAATCTGGAACCAGATTGTGAAGGGACTTAAAGGCTAAGCTGAGGAGCTTTTATTTTGTCCTATATGCAGTAGAGAGTCACTGAGGATTCTTAAGGACAGGAGTTATATGATCAGATATATTTTAGGATGATTATTTTTTCAACCATGAGGACTGTGGATTAGAGAAAGGAAACACTGGAAGCTGGAATTCCAATTGATTGGTTGCTATAGTGTCAGAGGTGATAAGGACATAAACTACAATGGTGGCCACAAGAGTAGAGAGAAGAGAACAGATATGAGAGGTGCTATAAATATAGATTCCATAATATTTAATAGCTATTTGAATAAAAAGGATCAGGGAGTATGAAGAGTTGAGAATGGGAAGATAAGGGCATCATTGGCTAAAATATGGAAGTTTTGAGATTAAGAAGAGTTGTTTTGGATGATAATTCCATTTTGTATTTGTTACATTTGAGATACCTATAGAACATTCAATTGTAGATATTTCACAGGCAATTAATGATGAAGGACTGGAGCTTATGGGTGAGGGATGTATGAGATGAATGAGACAAGGGATATATGTATATGTGTATGTGCATTCATATGTGCACATACATGCATTTATACATATCTATGTGTATATGCATATATATATGTACACATACATATGTATATATATATATATATATACATCATCTGCATAAAGATAATAATTGAGAGAATATAATTGAAACTGTAGGGGCTCACCAGACCACCAGAAAAGAGATAATACTGAGAAAAAAGAAGAGAGCTCAGGACAAAACTTTGGGGGCACCTATGACTAGGGTGGTGATACAGGAAAGGAACTGAATAGTGATGAGAACCAGAGTTGAGTCACAAAAACCCCAAAGAGGAAAGAGTATTCAGGAGGAGGGGTGGGGTATGATGTATCAAATGTGATTGAAAATAAACCTTTAGGTTTAGAAATTAAGACTTCACTGGAATTAACAACTTCAGTTGAGTGTGCTGGTTGTAAGGGGCTAATAAGTGACCAGGAAGAGGAGAAATCCAGACAAGGAATATAACTGGCTTCATTTTAAGGAACTTGCTTATGAAAGTCAGGGAGGAAATAGCATGATGGCTTAAGGGAATGGCAGAGTGAAGTGAAGATTCTTTAAGAATGGAAGAGATTTGGGTCCATTCACAGATAGTGAGAAAGAACACAGGACATTAGAACATACTAGAAATTAATGAGAAAGAGGATGAGTGAAAAGATTAGCTTCCAGAGAGAATGGGATCAAGGTGAACACAGAGGCTGGCATAATTCCTTTAGTCCTTAGCAAGTACACTTATGGATTTGTAAGTCACCCTACTATTTTTGTTTTATGATGCTCCTCTCACATGGAAAAGGGCCCAGTAAAACCAAGATGCTTCAGGTCTACAAAGTACTTTCTCTTCAGTATGAATGACATGTGTTAATTTTTGAGACATTTTAGGGCTTATTTGCATTTGCAGTGTCTTCTTTCTACCATATCTTGTGGCCAGGCTCAGAGGAGGGCTAACGAGATAGAAGAAAGTGATGTTGATTTTGCTTAGCACAGGAACCTGAACACAGAGGAAGACAGAGATTGTAGGAGCCAAGGCAGTGATAAGAACACACAAAATATCTGGTCTTGGTTCATGAGGCAATTAGAAAGGCAAGAGAGTCTCTAGATGGCTGTTCCGAAGGGAGCAGCCAACAGGAAATTTCTTAAATCCCCACATCACCTCCAACTTCATGAGTCTCTTACTAATTTAACTATTACTTTCCTGGAAGCTGGGAATGGACCATTTTTTGGGAATGGTGTTTTACAGTTTGATTCTAATTTGTTTCTAAGGGTGGGGAGTGGACAGTGCGAGAATAAACAATGGAGCTTTGTGTTTACTAAAACTCTTGGGTTGTTTTCTTTTTTTTTTAAATGTTCTTTTTATAGTATCAATTGTTCCCCATAAACACTCTGAGAGAAACTTAAGGCCTAGCTTTGTGGCCACTGTTCAATTATAAATGGATCTATTCCCTTTGAAGATTACATGCAAATGAGCAAAAATTGTATTTAACAAAGAAGCAAGCTTTTTGATCTGTCTTTCAGGGCTTTATAACCTTTTTGTTTTTGTTTCGTGGACCCGTTTGGCAATCTGCTGAAGGCTATGAACTCTTTCTCAGAATGATGGCATTTTTTAAAAAAAGGTTTGTAACTGAAGGAAATGCTAAATTTCACTTAGAGGTTAGCAAAAATAAAGATGTAATTTTTTCCCATTCAAATTTATGATAGTTATGAAATATCTCTGGACCTCAGGTTAAGAGTCTCTGTTCTATTCCATTATTTCTTGTTTATACATCATTATTCCCTACTCAGTTGAATACAGAAGACACAGAGAGGAAGGACTTTTCTGGGTACCACAGAGGCTAAAAAGCAATTTTGATTGGATAAATGCACAATGATCATATATCTTCGACTAATGTAATTATTAGCTGCCACTCAGACACTCATGGGGTTAAGGCATAGAGAGCCATTGAGAGATTATTAGCCAAAACCTCTAAGTGTGTTTTCTGGGGGAGGGGAATGAGAGTACACAACTACTTGGGAGAACATGGCATGACCCAGTACCTGGTTTTTATGGCAAATAGGATCTGACTGGTGGATACTAGCATTAACCGGTAGTTAAATACTTTAAAAGGGAATGCCTTAAACCATAGAAAATCACTAATAGTGAAATTTTAGGCAATATGGCTGGTGGTTGAGGGCAAAGCATATTGGAACCTGAAAAATCTGTCCCATCCATTTCAAATGAAAGTACACAGACAACTTTCTACCCTGCCTGCATAATGCTCAGCACAAATAGTTTTTACAATGCTTCTGTCCCTGGTTATATAGATACACATTTAGTGCTTGCTTTGGGAATTACTTAACATAATTGTCAGAAATGCAGAAAGCCAAAGATTATTTCCTTTCCCCTCAGAATCTGGCAATTAGAGACTCTGAACTGAATTAATGTAGTAATGACTGTGTCTTATGTTATGCTAATATTTGGCAATTGGACCTATAGGATTTGTATCATATTTGGCTTGTCTTTCATTGAGCTTAGAGCTTTTCCCTTCCATGGGAGTCAAATCCCTGAATGCCAATTGATAGTATAAGATGATTTCATCATTCTTAGAAGAAAATTGATGCATTTTCCTTTAGAATAAACTATCCCCTTGAGTTAGCTCATTTTCTATTTCCTAGAAAGCATCCTAATTTCTTGACATCAGCTTATTCAAATGTCGGGGGCTAAATTGTTCTGGCAAAAACAGATAACTGCATCCCCTTGGGTGACTGATTCTTTAAGTCAATACCCAAATAAAAGAAGCACCGTTATTATTAGTAGCAGTATCACTGGGCTTGGTTGAGTCTTATGCTGAGTAGTACAAAGATGCTTCAACTTTCAACATGGGAAGACGTGGACCACTTCCTGAAAACCAAGAGGTTCCTAGTTGTCTCATGATAATGAGTCGTAACCATATGGCTAACTTTAGTTAGTGCCAATGGGTAAAAAAGCCTTGAAACTTATTTCTTTTGTCTATTCAACTGGATTGGAAGTAGATATGACCCTATAAATGAAGTCAGATTAAGGTCTGCTGACAGAAAAAGCCTGAGATTAAATAATAGCAGCCCTGGCACATTTGACAAGGGAAATAGGCAATAAAAAACTTAATTAACTGAACCTAACTAATAAGGAGCCTTATTTAACAAGGGATTGGTTAAAACAACTAGGTAGAGTGGATAGAGATCTGACCTAGGAACCCAGGGTGCCTGGGTTCAAGTACTGCTTCTGACACATATGATCTTCATTCCCCTAGACATAATGCTTGTGAGACCCTGGGCAAAATCACTTGACTTCTCAGTGTCATTAACAAGATAAAATCTGAAAACTAGGGGCTTCCCTAACAGGCCAGGAAAACCTTTGTTCCACTTACCCTTGGTGCTGTGACTCATCTTCCTGAGTGCAAATCTTGCCTCAGACTTTTAGTACTTATGTGACCCTGGGCAAGTCACTTCACCCTTTTTGCCTTATTTTCCTCATCTATAAAATGAGCTGGAGAAGGAAATGGGAAACCAGTCTGGTATCTTGTTCAAGAAGACTCCAAATGGTATCATGAAGAGTTGGACATGACTGAAATGACTTAACCACAAACAACAACTTCCTAACTCCAAGAGCCGTTTTTGATTTAATCATTCACTTACTGTTTGCAAAGCACTACATACCTCAATTTCACCAAATCAATGTTAACTCATCTAAATGTCTTCTTTTTTCCTCCAAGTCTCAAATCCATTCCATCTATGATTCATTAATTTAAAAAAATGAATTAAATGAAAGATCTATGGCAAGGATATACTGCCAAAATTCTTTCTTGTTTTGGGAAAGAAAGGGATTCCAAAGCTATTTTCTTATCATACCTAATCTTCTCAGAAATAGTCTAAGCAGGAGAATATGACTCCCAGTCCTATTTAAAATTCATTTCTTTTTAAAATAAAAAATGGATCTAGCATCCTAAGCCCTATTAGAAATACAGTAAATAAGGCTGAATACAAAATTGAAAAGCAGTGAGTTTCACATTAGGATATAAGTCTGATGTTTTGTGGTAAAAAAGATGATGAAATACCCCTGAGTTCTAGCTATGTACTCCATTAAAACAAGTTCATAGAGAATGGCTTACCCACCCATTCCCCCAGACTTTTCCTTTGTTACAAATTTAAAGAAGTTATATTTCAAGAATGTCTCAATAATTTGGATAAAGGGAGTCTTGGAGAATCAGCACTCTAGGAAAACCTTCTTTTCCCAGAAACCCTAAAGCTCTTGTCTTCATTGGCATTTAGTTTTGTTGATGGAAACTGACCTATTCTGCACTCTATGTTGTGATACATAGACACGTGTAAGTACATATAAAACATGTATACATATGGGTATATATATACACATACATATGCACACACATATGTGTGCATTATATACACATACACATGCGCATACCTCACTGTCTTTTCAAGGCCTCCCTTAGCCCTCATATTTCAGGGGCTGCTTAGGCAATATTTGTCCCTAAGATCTTTTTTGTAATATACAACATGTTTTTCCAAAGCAGGGAGTTTTTCCTTTCTACTGAGTGAGGAACTGGAACTCCATAAAAAGCATCATGTTGCTTACATGGTGATATAGGAGAAAAGACCTAGAATTCAGAGAGATCTGAGTTTGACTGCTTCTTCTAAACCTTTCAAACTAAGACAGTATGAACTTAGCCTCTTTTGCTTCTCATTTAATCTCTTTCTTCTTCAGTTTCCTCATGTGAAATATGCTGATAATGCCTAGAGCCCTTATCTCCTGGAGCTGTAGTCAGGATCAAACTAGACAACATATACAATGTACCTCATGAACTTTAAAGATTCTTGATATGTCGGGTACCATTATACTTCACAATTCAACAAGCATTTATTAAATATCTACGAAAAGTAAGACAAGTTTGAGAGCTGCTTAACGAACTATGAAGTTATGTAACTTACCTACGGTCACAGTACCAGTATATGCTGGAGGTGAGATCTGAGCTCAGATCTTCAGGACTCTGGGGCCAGTTCTTTATCCACTATGTCCTGGTGCCTTAGAGGTGCAGGGAGTACAAAATTAACAGTGAAATAGTGTCTACCCTCAAGGAGCTTACACTCTGGCCCCACAAGATTTAGTAGAAATAAAAAGAATAATTTCTCCATACAAGTAGGGAGAGGAAAAATATGCTGTCTAGAAACAGAATAATTGGGTTCAAGTCAATCCATTGGCATTGACAAGTTTAAGCCTCAATTTTCTTATCTGTAAGATGAAGATCATAATACTTACACTAAATATCTCCCAGGGTCATGGTAGGAAAAGTGGTTTGTAGATGACTAGGTCTAAAGATTTCATATATATATATAAGCTATTCAGGGAGATTGTTAAAAAGAAAAAAAAAACAAACAAAAAACCCAACCTTTTTTTAGAAGGATTTAAAAAATGTAACACATTCTACATGGCCTGGAATGGTTTAAATATGGTTCTGCCCCTGGGCAAGGAGATGCACTGAATGACCTCTTGAAGCTTTTTCCAATTCTTTGTTTTGTTTCTATGCTCACTGTCTTTGCCTTTATGCCATGAGCTCAGAAAGGCATAGAAGGAAAGGAAAAGGTGAGGACAGCATTGTGAAAGTAAATAAAGCACGAAAGTAAATAAAAATCCATATGGGGCCATCTTTGACCTGCTATCCTAGGACAGGTTCTTCTAAACGTTAAAGGAAGAAAAGTGGCTACCCATACCAGTAAAGCTAAAGGCCTGTTTTCAGCTCCATCTGTATGTCTCCTCAGTGTCAGCTATTGGCAGTCATGTGAGGTGCTAATTCTTCTTTCTCCAAGGCCTTGCCTACCAGAACATGCTTGTCGTTCTTTGGCACCTTGCAGTTGTTACCAAAGAAACCCAAGGTTTTGGGCTGGAGCCCAGAATATTGTTGCCCAAGGACGGTAAATATTTTAGAGAGGATTGGTTTTATGTTGGTATTATTTATATATTTATATTCATATTGATTTTATAAAAGTCAACAGAGGATGCTTGCTTTGTTCTGGGGTCAAAGGGCATAGTCAGACAGGATTCTAATGGCAAGACTATTTGGTGAGACACATTCCAGATTATATTTTTTATTCTCTTGGATAAAGAGAGACTGAATAATGATGCCTTCCCCTGAACAGTAGAGTATACAACCCCTTGGTTGAAAAACTCTTCTGTCCTTAAATTCTTTTTTCCCCATGACTGTTGCCAGCACTTTCTAATTGCTGAATTTAATCCATAGTAATTTCATCAGTGGGCAGCTAGGTGGTACAGTAGATAGAGTGTCTCAGACCTGGAGTCAGGAAGTATCATCGTCAATTCAAATGTGACATCAGACATTTACTAGCTGTGGACCCTAGGGAAGTCACTTAATCCTGTTTGCCTTAGTTTCCTCAACTGTAAAATGATCTGGAGTAGAAAATATTAAACAACTCAGGAAAATCCCAAATGAGGTCAGGAAGAGTTGGACACAACTGAAAACAGCTAAACAACAACAAAATTTCATAAAAAAAAACATTACAACGGTCTATACAGGTCTCACAATAGTTGTTGTAGAGAGGAGATTGTAGATAAAATTCTGAAGTGTTATCAATGGACCCCTCCTTTGTCACTTTAAGGGCTACTAGTCACCATGCAATCCAAATCATCAAATATAATAAACTTCTGTATGAATAGTTTTCTATTATATTCAAGGTGTTGAATGATGATATCACAATCTATTCACAGATTCTTACTATGAAAGTCTTGTCTCAGGTTACAACAGGGTTTTCAACAGCTAAAAGCTCAATATGCAATAATTAATACTTTGATGTATCTCTCATCTCACCGACATGGACACTCCCTTCAATGATGTAAGTCATTGTACTTCTACGCCTTGTCATCCTGTCTGGCCCTTATCCATGTTCTTCATTAAGATAAATTTGGTACCCAGAATGAGGTGGTTAGGAGCAATGATTAAGAACTAGAAGGGAATGAAAGTCTTTTTGTATTTACAGCTGGTCACAGCACATCTGACATCATATTCAGTTCTATGTGCTACATTTCCAGAAAGACATTGAAAAACTGAAATGATGTTATCCAGAAAAGGGTAATCAGAACCATGAGATTCACTACAATTGAGTGCCTGGATAGGAACAGTCACTGTGAGAACTGGGGACTTGTCCTCTCCTACTGTTTTTTTTTTTTGCTATATGGGATACATGGGGATGTGTATGGGGTGTTCAGGAAAGATTTTCACCTCTGGTGTGAGGGCTTGCTAAACCCTTTTCAGGGATACTCATTTGCCTTTGGTGTCCATCTTTCACCCAACTCTCAACTGTGGTTCCAAGAAACTACAGCATGAGCAGTGGCCATACTCTGGTAAAACCATCTTGGTAGATGGGCTAAGCCAAGTTGAGGGTAACCAACGGGACTCAAACTCATTGGTAAGTTAGTAAGATGTCTATCACAAGTATGGGAAGACTTCCCTAATCAGAATGGCTGAATGAGAACAACTTGTTCTAATGGCAATGAAGGCCTCTGAAGCAGGTGCTGTGGAATGCTTAGAGCCTGATCAGACATTGAAGATACCAATGCATCTTAGGCCATCTCTAATAGTTTTGACTTTTGACCTGCCACTGAACTTTGATGACTCTGGAAGAGAAAATGAAGCTGACAAATTTGTCTAATTCTGCCTCACTTAAATCCAGTTCACCCACGAGTCAGGACATCACCCCTGATGTTATTGGCCCTCTGAAAATGAAGAAAAAACAACAAAAACTGCTACAGGTCCATGATGCACATGCTAATAGGTGGCTAAAGGAAGGCAAGAAGAAGTAAGAATGAGGGATCCCTTCTCCTCTACCACTCAGCCTCTGTTGTCCTCTTTCCACCAGGCACATTATAAGCCCTTCCAGCTGGATGCTGACCTGTCATATGCTTCCCCAATCTGATGTAACCCAGACCTCCACCCCATTTTAACCTTCAAACTTACTGCCTCCTTCTTGGTCTGAACCATCTGCCCAAACATTTTTCTTCAAGGTTTGCTAAGCTTTTGTCATAAGGCCTTCTGTTTTGCCCTCAGTATCTGGGCATTATCATCTGTCCTTCCTTTATAGCTACAAATTCCTGGAATTGTTGTTATTCAAAGTGCCATCACACCCTCCCTGCCTACCCTCCCCACCCCTCATAAAATGAGGATAATAGCATCTACCTAACAGGGTTGTGAGGATCAAAGGAGATAACATTTATAAAGTGCTTAGTATAATGCCTAGCACACAATAAGCACTGAACAAATGTTTGTTCCTTTCCCTTCCTGTCTATCATGAAGGCAACTTCTCCAATTTATGTTTTTTCTCTTGATTAGAATGAGTGCACCTTGAAAGGGAAAATGGTCTCATTTTAAAATTTCTATCCCCAAGACTTGATATAGTGCTTGGCAGAAAGTAATTGCTGAATGCACGCTTTTTCTTTCCATTCCTGGTATATGAAGCTAGGTTGATAGAACCAGGAATATTTACTAATGAAACAACTTGAGGAATGAGTAAATGAATAAATGAATGAGGGAAAACAAAGCAAAAACCTATGTCTAATATATACTAGGCCCTGTGCTAAGTGCTGAGGATGTACAAAAAGTAAGATAGTAGATGTCTTCAATTAATTTGTATTCTAATAGAAGGAAACTATGCAAATGGAGATCTGTAGCCAGGGAATGGAGTTTTCATCTGTGGAATTATAAGGGCTATGAGGGGAGCTAATTAGTTTTAGGGTACTGGTAACCCCAATGATATAGTTTGAGTAATTTGATGTCAGGGTACAGGACGTCTGTCTGGAAAGAATTCAAGCACTCAAGCCTTCTTTCAGTCAAAGTAGTAGAGGTTGATTGTAATGCCAACAGAAGTGGGATTTTTAGTGAATCTGCAACTTAAAGGGAATAAGACTGATGCTTATATAAAAAAAGAACAGTGAAAGGATCTGGATGGGATTATAGAATCGTAAGTAGTCTGGGATGGTCCAGATGTAACAGTGAAAGGACTATCAATTAGGTGATCTACATAGGATTAAGGAGTAAAGGGTATATGCAAATGTCTAAGATGGGCAAGAGCAACAGTGAAAGGAATGTCAAGTAAGCTAATCAGGTGATCTAGGTAGGCTGGGGCAGGTCAGTTGCCTTGGGCCTAGGCACCAGTGATCTGGGCTGCTGAAAATATATGGGAAAATTCAGGGACTGGGTTGCTTTCAAAGACATGGTCTTTTACTTTTAAGGGTCCAGGTCCTATCACCTGATCAGAGCTATGGATAACTGATTGTCAAACTTTTTTGACAATGTAACCAAAAAAACAAGAGATGAAGGAGATAGAGGAGAAGAGATAATGTATAGGACAGATGGTGAGATACTAGAGCTAGGTAGGCCCTCATTTCCTAGTGGATGGTTTGAAGGGATGGAAAGCATTGAGTGGAATGCTAGATATAGTTGATTAGGTACGTTTTTTCACTCACTCACCTTACCTTAGCTTTTGGGCAGAGTCACAAAACTGAGTTGATTTGCTCTTCCAAGATGTGGGAGCCTGGTTCCAGAGGACCTGTGTTCACTTACTCCAAGTGAAAAAGGGTAGCAGGACAGGTGGAAAGATAATGGAGCACATACAATATACACATACAATTCCAGCAATACTACTGCAAAAACTACAGTGTCATTTCCTTTTGGAAATTATTATAGTAGTTTTAAAAGAATGGTTAAAAATGGCCCTCATTTTTTTAAAGCATGTAACCAGAAAACTGGAAAAGAAAACAACACTTAAATTCTTAAAATATCAAAAAGTTATGAAAAGTGGTAGAAATATCTTTAAAAATTTCACCCCAGCAAAGATAATGAATAGCAATGGGTAGAAATCATAGAGAAGCAAATTTCATTTAAGCTGCCCCAAAGTGATAGGCTGTTTTATGAAATAGTGAGTTCCTCGTTTCAGGAGGTGTTCTCTCTCTCTCTCTCAGGGGGAGCATCCCCCGCTCCCCAAGAATAGATAACCACGGATACGGGATGTTGCAGAGAAGATTTCCATTTTAAGATTTAAGGGACTGAACTAGATTGACTTTCAGGATCCCTTCCAGAGATGGGAAATAATTGCTCCAAGGAACCCAGAAAAAAGGCACAAAGTTAGAATGTCAACCCAGTGTTGGATTCCAATTCCAGTGTTATTTTTATGACATATTGCTGCTAGCAATATAAGTTCCTTTCTCAGTACCCACTGATCAGTCATCCACAAATCTTCCATTCTCATTAGGTGGTAGTACCTATTTTGTTAAACACTATATAGGAGGATAAGGGAGGATAAGAGATACTCCTGATTTTAAGAAGCTATTTGTGGAGACAAGACTAACACATACAGACCAGCTAAGACAATACTGTCCAGTATGTAGGTTAGTGCAGAGCTCTATGACATGGACTTTATTGTACAGGTGTTCAGAAAAGAGGGGGATCAAGGAAAGGTAGCATAATCAGGGAAATGACTATAGAGGTGAGATATGAACTAGGTCTTAAAAGATACGTGAAATTTGAGTGATTTGAATGGAAAGGGAAAGAGCATTCCAGATTAGTTGAAACTGGGAAATCAAGGACCCATATGATTTAGTCATAGAGTAGTGAAGAAAACCCTTCCAATTAGACAACAGATTGTATATTGGGCAAATATTGGGGAATAAAGCTTGAGAGGATAAGGTGAATCTAGATAATGGAGAGCCTTGAAGACATTTAGATTTGATGTGATAGGAAATATGATATTGAATTTTAACAAAAATATAATGAAATGATTACTTATGGAAGTTATTTTTTTCAGGATTGTGCCAAATGGTTTGATGTATGAAGAACTTGGATTTAGGCAAATCTGTTAAGAGGACCTAGCAATAATTTGAGGCTTAGACTTACATTGTAGATGTGGGAATACTATCACAATGACAATGAGATATTTTAAAAGAAAATTTGACAGAATATGGGGGTTGGGGAGGAAATGAGAAGAATCACAGATTACTCTAAGGTTTTGAGCATGAAAGACAGGAAGAATAAAGATTCCAAAAGAAAAAAAAAAGCAAAATATACCCAGAATAAAAAAATATATAATTTTCAAAACATTGACATTGCAGAATAACTGGTTGGCAGTTTATTAGAGAAGTGTATTATATAGTTTTGACATGCCGACTTTGAGGTGATGGTGGGGCATCCATCCGAAAATCATCAATAGACTTGTAGATTTCATGTAGGACTTCATGACCATGAGACAGTGGAATTCATTTCTGGAATCAAGACTCCCCCTTCATTATATATAGAAGAGAAAAGTAGTAGAGAATAGTACATGCTGCCATAGGCATCTGGAATGCTGAGGATAGCGTTTGTCCATTTAAATGACTGACATATAGGTTTAAAACCTTTTGGAACTACTTAGTGTCAGCATGTACTTTACTCTGCAGGTATGACTGGTCAGGATTTGAATTTCCCCCCACGAGCTGTGGCAATGTTCGCCAGAGAAGCCAGATTGGCTACACACCATGCTGTCATCTCCTATGGCTCAGCTAACACTCTGGCATGATAGCTTTGCAGTGAAGATCTTTTGGCCAGTGCTACTGCAATATCCTGTTGTCACCATCACCATTGCAAAAGAGAATATTTATGGGGTCAGTCTATATTTGTGTGAAAATTTATGGTGTGTTCATATCATTGTACTAGTGGCCCCTTGGTGCCTATTACAGTTCTTTTCACATAGTAGGCACTCAATAAACAAATCATTGAATTTGCATAACCAAAGGTAATTATCATAGTCACTTCTCCATGAAATAGTCAAAAGGTTTCTCCCCTCCTCCAATTTTTTTATTTGCAAATTAATCCAATTAGACATGCCCCAGTTTCACCTTGAAGATAGATTGGTAGAGGAGGACAGGAAAAATGCTTTTTGGCAGGATGGTCAGTGAATGTTTATTGGCAGAGTGCTCTGAGGGAAAGAGCCAAAGTGTTTTCTTCTGAAGATGAACTGTGTGCAGAAAAGTCTGTGAGTGCTGACAGGGTTTACAATGATTGGAAAGAAGGGAGCAGGTGATGAGAAAGTTGACCTTTCACAACAGAAACCATCAGGGCAATCAGCCATAGAATTCTGACTACCAGCTGACTTTCTTTCCATTAATGAGGGAATATGAGCCAAATAAATCTTCTGATAAAAATTCTGCCAGCCTCAGTTGGCTACTGCAATAAGAGAAAATGGGGGCTTGCTTGGAGAGATAAAAATTTTGTAGTGTATGTAGGGCAAGCCCTCTGTAATAAGAGGGTGTGCAGTTGTCTTCAATCATTCTCCCTCCTTTCCTCTCTTTCCTTAAAAAATTTTTTTTCAAAAGGAAATTGTCAAGGTCAAGAGACAACAGAAATTTATTTTTCTGCTTCAAAGATAATTGCAACAGATTTCCAATATAGCCTGAACCCAAAGCAGCTCAAAAAAAGCCCCTCCGGGAAATGTCACTATAAAAGCAGCATTTCTGTCTTTGGATAGCAATATGTCCATTTTATAGTTATCACTAATGTGATCCGGAGGACAATTTCAAACGTATAATGTTTTCATCATTTAAGTTTAGAGCAAATGCATCAATATCAAGCTTCAATATCACAATTCACTTCAACACATTTTAAAATATGTTCTTAATGGAGTATGACAATGGTTCTTTCCAACTGTCCCAGGATCTTTCATGGCAAGTCCTTCATAGGTCAAGATAGGAACCAACATAAGAGAGGATGTTTTATGGCTTTGTAATGTTTTGCCATTCTTGGTGATGTCTTGTCATTTCCTTTGTTATGGCCTTCATGATCTATCTTTCTTCAAAAAGACCCAAGTAAAATCTTTGAATGTACTAGTTCTTGGTGATGCTTAAGTAATTACTGTTTTATCTTGGTGCTGTTTAATTGTATCTCCATCATGTCCAAAGGTTGTATCCCTTCTACTTCGATTGAAGTATTTAAGAAGGGATGAATTTACACATCTTTATCTACCATCAAGTCTTGGGAGTAATGGGTGATATTCCCTACCATTATGTTGATGATTTTTTTTTTACCAATATGCAGCCCTATTGGAGTTTGAGAAACTCATCATTTTGGTACAGTATAAAATATTATCTGTGGAATGCAATAGATTAGGAAAGTTCAGTTCCCAAGCAATATTGTCCTAGTAGAGTAGCTCTCTGCTACTAGGGGATTGTTCTTGTCTTTACACAATCTTTTTTCCTAAGAGATAAATATGTACTCTGACATCGTTATCTAATCTGACTTGTCAAAAAGTGTGTGTCTTATCAAAACTAAGACTTTTTTAGACATTGGGGCAAATCTGGTGCCATTCTGGTATATTTCTGCTATGACTGATCTATATTATTAGCAGCAGTTTCTCTCTTTACCAAATATTGTCCATTCAGGTCACATCTATTATGTGGTGATATTCTCATTAGGGAAAAAATCAGGTCTATCATATAAGGCACAACAAGGAGATATCCAGTGGTCATGGTGCTTATAATTTCCTCCCATTTGGCTTCTAGTTGCTTTTCTAAAACTATGCAATCTTCTTTCACTTGGATGTCCTTAATGGTGCCCATTTAAAAAGTGTCAGCTTGGTCAAAGTACATGAAAATGTTGTTTAGACCTGTGAGAGTGTCAATGATACTAATAATCATAAACACAATTTTAAAAGTTTTTATTTGAGCTTGATTGGATAGTCTCAGAGCATTCAAAATGCTTAGTCATGTGGTAGTGTCGTTGTCTCTGGGTGCTGAATTGGAGACTTCTGCTCCAAGTTTGGCTCCTATGGCTATTTAGGATTGTACTCTCAATAACTTTCTTTTGTTGTTTGCTCATTTACTTTGCTGTCTGGATATTATCATCTCTAGGACAATGTTTACCTCAATCTTCTTTCTAGATTATCACAGGTATTTAGTTACATCAAAGTTCAATTTTCTGAATATCATTTTAGTCTTTCATATGATGAGGTTGTCTTTTTCATGTAGTCAGTCAGTATGTCTGTTATCTACCATGGGGCTTCAATTGTCAGTAGAAATGTCCAGAAAGTGTAATCATTCACTCTGGGTAGCATCTGGTGTCCATATGCCTGAATTCTCTGGGTACTTTACAGGTAATACCAGTCTAGGTTGGAGCAGTGGTCCCAATGAACTGCTATATTCAAAAAGGAGCATAGGTTGCCCTTAGCAGTGGTCTACAAAGGGTAGGGAGAAAGGAAAATGACCCTTGGCATACCTTAAAAGAGAGCTGCTAGTGATATGCACATATATTCATCTGTGCAACTGAATTTTGGAGATCTTTTTCCTTTAATATTTGCAATATGGTTAAGTACACATTGGCTTATCTTAATATTGAAAAATGTTATGAAAAACAAACTTCAAAATACAAAATGGTGGCCTAATACAAAATGTAACCAGTTATTCCCAGGCAACAAACTTATTCTCACTTCAAGAAGAGATTCAGTGGGTCTTCAGAGCATTATTGTGAGTTGTTTTGTACCCAGGCATTGTATATTTTATTGTGTCAAAGGGTATGAAACTTCAAGAGGATTTTTGTGGGAAAAAAGCACATGTATGAGAAAAGTCTCTGTCAGACAATGCGTCCTAATTATTGGTCAAGAAATACTTCACTATCCTCATAGTCTTTGCAGTGTTCATAGACGCCTTTACATGTGGTCTTTCAGAAATTTCTAACAGAAAACCTCAAACCAGGCACCTTCACCAGGAGGGAGAAATCTTAAAATACAAATGCATCTAGGAGAGGGAACAGTGTAACAGGCTTTTACACAGAAGTATAAATGATTTATCACAGGTTTTGATAGTTCCAAATTCCTACTCCTACCCCTACCCCCTTCCTTGCCAAAATTTTGGAAATTAAGGCTGGATGACAAGGACATATAAAGGATGGATTTGGGTTGGAAAAGAAAAACGTGTCATATTTCATACTGATTTGCTGAAAATGAAGCCTATATTCCACATACTAATAACTCTGCTTTTTAAGTTAACATGAGATGAGAATTAAAATTCTTATTTCTTCTTCAGATTCTGGGAACAGAAGAGGGTCAAATGTTAATCTGTTCTTATGACTGTCATAAAGGGTAGGATTAGAATATAAAATTTACTAACTTCAACTCTTGTCTTTACTATGTTAATATTGTCTTCTTGTGTCTCTTCCCCTTACTACTTTAAGTGCAACCAACTAAAGCTGACTTTGATTTTAATCAACTGTGATTCTTCAGGCCCAACCTACTGTGGAGTAGCTGGGAGATGGTAGGGGTCTGAGTGTTCTTACAACTTTCCCCTACAGACTGAGCTAACCTATTCTCTTTTTTCCCTTTTGGCCCGGGCCCTAACCAAAGCCTGCAGACCCTCATCTATTAGCAGCTAGGTACCTGCCAAATACCTGAAGCTCTGGAGGAAAAATGTCAAAGAGTTGGAGTGTGGGTAATGAGATCAGAGACTGCAGAAAGAAAACCTAGCAGCCCTGGATAGATATCTGTAGTTTATATAATTAGCTCAGAGGAACCTCCCTTCTCCTAGTTCTGAAGTGGAGAGGAAGAAGAGAATTGAAGGCAAAATGAAATGAGGAAAACCAGTCTTTGTTTTGTTTTGTTTTGTTCTTGTTTCTGACATGTAATCCAGTTTCTCATGTGACCAGAATTTCACTCAAGTTTCCCTCTTCAAAGCTTTTTCTATTCTTAGTTGTCTGACCACAGTGATTTTAAGGGAAACGGAAATCCTTCCTCGTGTGTATCATATTCTTCTGCTCTTTATTGTTTGTGGTGGCATCCAATACGGGCCTATTGATGCTTTCAAAACCCTTCTTAGTCTTTTAGTGTCCCCCCCCACTCATGACCTGGAATGCCTATGGTCTGAAAAAGACAGAATGATGGCACACGGCATTCTTTAGAGCTCGTTTGAACTGGGCTTAGTGCTGCTTTTTATCTAATGCTCTTGCCTTCCACTATAGCTTATAGCTTCTTGTTAATTTAAAGTCTCATTATGTGGCACGTGGGTTTCTTAGGTTAATATTACACTGGACTGGGGAAGATATTAGAAATAACTACCTTAAATTACCACCCCCCCCCCCAATTATTCTTGCTCTGTCCCTGTTAGTGTTGGGTGGTGGAATGGCCAGCATGGATGGGATTACTGACCAGTTATAAAAAGGGTAACTTTAGTCTACTAATGAGCCTGACAGACCCCCAAATACATTGGGAGCCAGGGCTCCTTAGAACTTATAGTCATCAGAATAGAATATATGAAAAATTGTACCTCATGAAATTAATGCACAATTTTGCTGAAGGAGGAAAGAGAATCAATTAAATAAATAGTACATAGACTATAAGGGAAATGATAAAATCAATAACTTGCAAATCTAGACTAAGTTAAACTATGCAGCCCATGTACTATTAGAAATATAAAATCAGGGGCGGAGCCAAGATGGCGGCATAGCAGCAGCAACATATCACAGCTCTCACATAGCCACCCCAAAATACCCATAAAATATGACTCTAAACTAATCCTAGAACTCCAAAACACACACAAATATACCTTCCACTAAAGTCAGCTCGGCTACGAGGAACCCTATCAGCACTACGAACTGAAACCAGCCTGGCCTGAAGCCCTGGCTGAGCCCTTGGGGAGGCTGGATGGGAGGAGCAGAGGAGCCTCGGATTAGCAGCAGCTGCGAGCAGCATTCAGAACAAGGTCAGTGGGACCTTCAAAATTGGGGGAGAAAAGCGTCTGGCAAAAATGCGTCCAGGGCAGGAAAGCAAAAGGCAGAGGTTTTGCACCCACTTCTTCACTGCAGCTTCCGCACCTGCAGCCTGAAAACAGCAGGGGGACTAAGCGATTGTTCAGAGGCCAAGTGCTCTTGCATTGAGCGGCCTGGATCCAGATTGCGGTCTTGGGCTTTCGGTCCTGGAGTGTTCATTATCTAGTGAGCCAGAAATAAGTAGGAAAGGGACCCAGCACCTTCCTGAGAGCTACGGCAGCTGGGAGGACCCCAGCAATTTTGGACAAAGCTTTGCCTTCTGGAAGCAGAGCCCCACAGAGATTTAAAAAAAAAAAATCACGGACTGACCAACCATGAGTAAGAATAAGCATAAGAAGCACAGTAAGAACAGGAACCAAACCGTAGATTCCTTCTTTGGGGAAAAGAAGGATCATGGCAAAGAGAGGTAGAAGGTGAGTGCACCCAGAGTGCCCCCACCAGGGGCCTCCAATAAACATGAAGAATGCCTTAAAGCTAGAGATGAGCTGAAGAAGGATTTTCAGAACCAAATAAGAGAAGTGGAAGAAAAATTGGGAAGAGAAATAAGAGTGTTGCAAGAAAATCATGAAAAGAGAGTCAGCAATATGACTGAAGAAATCAACACCCTAAAAAACAGATTAACTCAAATGACAAAAGAGGCCCAAAAAGCCAATGAGGAGAAGAATGCCTTAAAAAAGTCGCATTTGCCAGATG
>CM053585.1:122096500-122136845 GCA_028646515.1 Pseudochirops corinnae | reverse complement strand
TGCCTAGTCTTTTTTTCTCCCTCTATCTTCTATCCCTTGGTAATCTACTTAGTTCCTACGGCTTTACTTATAATCTCTATTTAACTGACTCTCAAAACTATATTCATTCCTAGACTCTCTCCTGAACTCTAGTATCAGGCATTGATAAATGCCTGATAAACATCTCTTTTTCAACATTCCTTAGGTATCTCAAACTTAACATATTCCAAACAGAAATCATTACACTAAATAGTCTTAATACTTCAGTCCTTCCATTTTCCATACTTCTCTATTTTGTTCAACAGGATTATCAGTCAACAAACATTTTTTGGGTGTCTACTATGCTTCAGAAGAGCAGTCAGGCGGCACAGTGGATAGAGTACCAGATCTAGAGTCAGAAAGACCCATCTTCCTGAGTTCAAATCTGACCTCAAGAGACACTAGTTACTAGTTGTATGACAGGTTAGGGGGGAGTAGCTTACCCTTGTTTGTCTCAGTTTCCTCATCTGTAAAATGAGCTGGATAAGGAAATGGCAAACCATTCCAGTGCCTTTGCCAAGAAAACGCCAAACTGGGTCACGAAGAGTGAGATATGGCTAAAATGAAGGAACAACAAATCTCCCAAGCACTATGATAAGTGTATAGTAAGATTATTATACTTTCAGATACCTAGGCCTATGACTTCTCTTTCTCTTAACCCCTGTAGCCAAACAGTTTCCAAGTCTTGTCAGCCCTACCTCCACAAAATCTCTTATATCAGTCCCTTGCTTATCCTTCACATAGCTTCTACCCTAGTTCAGTCCTTTCTCACCTCTTGTCTAAAGCACTAGAACATCCTAATTGGTCTCCCTTACCTCCAGTCTCTCAGCTTTTTAACGCCTCTTCAACACAGATATTAAAGTGAAATTCTTTATATTCAGGAGTGTGTTGGAGTAAGCTCATATGGCCTTTGAAAAGTTACTTGTTAAATTTTCAGTGAGAGCATTTATCCCTCTGAAATTTACATGATATTTACAAATCATTGGTTGATTGTTTTTTTTATCATCTAAACATTAAAAAGTGATGGAGAAAATTGTAATTGGGCAGATTAAACTGAGAGAAAGAGCTGGTTGTTTAGCATTTACCAACACTTCTCTGTATACGATCACTTTGCATACATTTGCATTTATTCTCTTCATATTATACTGAATGTGTTTCTATATGAACTTGTTATCTTTATAATGTAAGGATAATTCCTTTCTTTTTATTTGAGTCACAAATGCCCAACACTGTGCTAGTCCATAATATGTTCTTAGTAAATACTGATTGATTGGTTCATTGATTAGTCATGTGACTCCATGGATCATAAATTCTCAATGACTCCCTCTAACCCCTCAGACCAAATGCTGAATGTTCTGCTTGGCATTTAAAATTCTCCAAAGTTTGAATCTCACTTACCTTTCCAGTCTTATTTCATATGATTTTCTTCTAGTTAAGCTGACCTACTAGTTGGTCCCTATACATGTTCACCCATTTCCCATCTCTCCTCCTTTGCAAATGTGCTCTTTAATTTCTGCTTTCCCTCCTTTCCCTTGCCTCATATGATCCTTAGTTGCCTCCAAAACATAGATCAGGCACCCACTACTACAGGTCTATCCCAGTGCTTACCCCTATCTCTCCCCAGCCTGTTATTATCTCTCCCTGTCTGAAAACTGTTCTGTATTGCTTTTCATATACTTTGCATTTACTTACTTTAGATACAACACGTATACCCTAGTAAAATGTAAGCTCCTTGAGGGCAGGAACTATTTTGGTTTTGACTTTATTTTCCCAGTGACTAACACAGTTTCTTGCAAAAAGTTGATACTTAGCAAACGCTTGCTGAACTGAATTAATTATTTGTTTAATTGACTTATTCACTTACTCGGGGAGCTCTCCTTCACTTGGAAAGACCAGATTGTCTTTTTAAGGTGTTACTCCCTTTTATTACAGGATTCAGTGCTCTTCCCACTGGTTTCCTCTACTATTTCTGGGGACAGAAAGAAAATCAAATTGCTGGCATCTCTTAGGAAGCCTGGCTCAAAACCAAAAGGACAGTAAAAGCAGCCCAAACACTGACTCTATGGTCATGAGCTCATCTGCACAAGGAGACCTTTCGAGAGATTAAAATGCAGTTGAGAATGCAACTCAATTTAATTTTAGCCCATTAAAGCTGAGTAGAAACAGGCAAATCATTTGCTATTTCTCCTCTGCATTAAATGGCTGACCTGAGTGATACTCGGATGATAGGCACATATGCTGGAATTGAGGAGACAAGGAGAATAAACAGGAAAACAAACCAGCCTGGATGACAGATAAAATACCTGTGTTCTGAACCAATGGAATAGTTTGCTATAGACAACTGGTCCAAGTGCCAAGATACTGGAGATGGACCAAGGACCAGTGTTCATCTGGAAAAGCAATAAATAAAGCAGAATCCATTACTGGCATCTTCAAATGTGCACACATCAAGGACATGGGAATTGCATTGCACTAGGATGACATGGATAACTTTGTAGTCTTCCTCTGAAAAGAGATTGTGCAGTGGTTCATGAAAAAAAGAACATCATGTTGCTTTGGGTGATAGCATAGAATAGAAAGTGGGAGTCATTTCTCTGTTATTTAAAAAAAAAAATCTTATTAATTTTGTCAATCATTACTCAAGTGGTGGATTTATGTTTTTCCAAGACATATCTTCTTCTGCCAAATATCCCAGTACCACACCAAGCAGATATTTAATTTTGCAGAATGAAACAGAAAGAAACCAATTATATTGAAATCCAAATATCAAAAAGCTTTAAAAACAACAACCCAACAAGTTCATAGACTTCAGATCTTGACCTAGAGAGTGGTATAGGCCAAGGAAGGAAATGGAGCCTAGAGAAGAAGAAGACTAGTCCTCAAATCTTTACCCTAGTCTGGCTCAACCTGGGAATAATTCTGTTTTCTAATTTATTAGTCCTTTATTGGGCAGCGCACCAGAACTGATGGAATGGAAGCTTCTTTTGTGTATATTACTACTAATAATAGATCTTGCTTTGTCTCAGTATGAATACATCTTTATATTCTCCCTGAGTCACCCAAAATATGTCCTTTTGGGTGCTGATTTGTGATATCATTGGTATTAGGAATTCCCAGAGAATGAATTCCATTTAAAAATATTCATTTAACTATATTAATTTTAAATATGAGATCTCTATCCAATTACTAAATGAAATGAAAAGCCCTCTAAAGAAATGAACTGTATCAATATTGATATCCTAGCAATAACTGAAATTAAAAGACAAAGGGATACAACTAATAGAAAGATAGTTCGTAAATTCTACTTACAGTGAAAAATAATCAGTCTTGAAAGCACTGAGAAATTGCTTTATAAGATCTCTCTAGAAGGGAAAAATTCCTTCCAAAGTGAGAAAAGTGACAGCATTAACACTCCCAAAATGTGATTCAACTAACATCTGACACCAGCAGAAGTGGTGGAATAAAAGGAAACGGGATAGCCCAAGTATCCCTCATAACCAGTCTGACAAAGACAGAGGGAGGGTTTTCTAAACAGAGAATGTTCAGAAAATATAAGGAGAAACCACAATGGGTAGGTTTTCCAGTCCATGTCACTATAATGATTTAGCCAGAGGCCTAGACTGAATGGGGATAAAGTACAGCCAGGACAGCATATGTAGAGCCTTCTAGCCCCACTTCTGGGCTGGGGTCTGTCATATATAGAACAGGAAGAAGAGCAAGTGAGCCTAGGGCAGGGCATTAGACCAAGCCTGAAATGAACCTAGGATATGTAGCTGGATAAACAGGGTAGAGAGTGCCAACCAGGGATAAGCCTACAACTCTGTTGTTCTGACACTGAAGCAGAATTCTACTGGGCCAAAGTGTATGCACAATTATATAGTTCCAAATTGTTTTCCAGAATGGTTGGACCAGCTCACAACTCCACCAACATTTTATTAGTGTACCTACAGTCCCACATCCCCTCTAGCATTTGTCATTTCTGATAAGGGTAAGAAGGTACGTCATAGTTCTTTTAGCTAGTATTTTTCTACTTAATAGTGACTAAATGCATTTTTTTAATGTTTTTGATTTTTTTTTATTTCTTTTTCTGAAAACTATCTGTTCATATCCCTAGGCCATTTATCAATTGGAGAATGGCTTTGCTTTTATAAATTTCACTCAGTTTCCTATACATTTGAGGAATGAGGCCTATTTCAGAGAAACTTGCTGTAAATTTTTTGATATTATTTCATTGTTGATGTATTTTAGCAAAATGAAGTTTCCCTGATTATATCTCTTAATTAGGTCTGGTTTTGCTTTTGCTTTGTTTGAGATCATGATTGTTACCTCTGTCTTTTTTTACCTCAGCTGAAACAGAATACATTCTGCTCTAGTACCTTATTTTAACTCTGTGTCTCTGTTTCAAGTATGTTTCTTGTAAACAACATATTGTGAGATGCTGGTTTCTAATCCATTCTGCTATCCACTTCCGTTTTATGGGTGAGTTTATCTCATTCACATTCACAGTTATGATTACTGTTTATACTCTATCCTATTTTCTTCTATCTTTCTTTTTTTTTTTTTACCTTCCCCCTCCACAAAAGTTTATTTTGTTTTTGACCACTGGTTCCCTTAATCCACCCTCACTTTTATCAACCCTCTCCTTTCACTTCTGCTTTTTTCCCCCCTACTTCCCTGCTAGGTAAGATAGGTTTCTATACCCAACTGAGTGTGTAAATATATTCTTCCAACATTGAACCAATTCCGATCAAGGCGTAGTTCAAGAGTTGCCCACCCTCCACGTTTTCCCCTCCTCTATCAAAGCTCTTCTTTATGCACGTCTTTTGTGTAATAAAAATTTTCCCCATTCTTCCTCACCCTTCCTTCCTCTCCCAGGGCATCCTTCTTTCTTACCCCTTGATTATTTTTGGAGATCATTCCAATATAATCAGCTGTGTTGCCAGACCCAAACATGAGTCAAGAGTCTATAAGAGATTAGACCATGCCCCACCTATATCAAACTGCTTATAGCCAGTTGAAATTTTGTGATTCCCAGATCTGAGGCGCCTTTGACATCCTTAAAGAAAATAACATTCAATATCCAGTGGAAAAACCAATAGGACTTTAGAGGATGTGAATAAATCAATAAATATGTATTAATTGCCTCCTATTACTCCAATTTACATCTGCCTAATTTCAATTTCAGAACAAGATGCCCCTCACAGAATAAGTTTATCATTTCTAAATTTGCCATCTTGCTGTTAACTCAAATCTTGATTGAAATCACCTTTCTCAACCTCCTCTCCCCTCTGATTGGAAGACTGAAAGATGGAGTACCAAATTCCTCCCAATGTTTTCCTTTCCAGAGGGCAGAAACTGCATTTTCAGATTACTCCACTTTTTATCTGCTGCTCATCATAATTTCAACCTGATTTACCAGTCTCCACACTATATAAATGTTAACCATAAAATTTACAAGAGGCAAGTAAAGGAGATTAATTTTTTAAAGTATTTTTTTAGTTTTACTTTTTTTTTTTTTTCTTTTTGGAGGGGGGAAGGTAGAGCAATTGGGGTTAAGTGACTTGCCCAAGGTTACACGGCTAGTAAGTGTTAAGTGTCTGAGGTCAAATTCATACTCAGGTCCTCCTGACTCCAGGGCCAGTGACCTATTCACTGTGCCATCTAGATGCCCCTAAAGGAGATGAATTTTACAAAAATTCAAATTGCCCAGATTATCCAAAGAGGAAATAGAATACTTGAATAACTCTATTTTACAAAAAGAATTGAAAAGGCCATAAATTAACTCCTTAGGCCCCTCTAGAGCCTAGAGGAAAACAAATCCAAAACCAATTAGATTTACAAATAAATTCTACCAAATATTTTTAAAAAGTGATTTCAATATGCTATAAACTATTTGAAAAATAGGTAAAGGAGTACTACCAAATTCCTTCCATGATATAAATATAACATAAAATGAGGAAAGTAAAAACAGAAAAAAGAAAAATATAGTCAATTTCCCTAATGAATATTGATGCAAAAACGTACTTTTGGTAGAATTCTGAACAAGACCAACTATTCTGGAAAGCACTTAAAAACTTTGCCCCCAAAACTATTAAACTTCACACTTTCTCACCCATCAATGGAGCTACTACATCTGTACTTCAAGGAGATCAAAGGAAAAGGAAAAGGATCCATAGGAGCAAACATATTTGTAGCAGTTCTTTTTTGTGG
Source organism: Pseudochirops corinnae (assembly GCA_028646515.1). Classification (NCBI taxonomy): domain Eukaryota; kingdom Metazoa; phylum Chordata; class Mammalia; order Diprotodontia; family Pseudocheiridae; genus Pseudochirops; species Pseudochirops corinnae. The sequence continues at coordinate 122,130,617 of CM053585.1, read as the reverse complement.
TGGCAAAGAATTAGAAACTGAGGGGATGTATATCAATTAGGGAATGGCTGAATAAGCTAATGGCATATGAATATGATAAATTATTACTTGCTTTGAGAAATTATGAAAGGGAGAGTTTCAGAAAAATCTGAGCTGAGGCAAAGTGAAGTAAGAACAATGAGAAGAAAAATTTACACAATGACAGCAATATAATAAAGATAATCAACTATGAAAGACCAGAAACTCACCACAATTCCAAAAGACTCATGATGAAAAATGCTCTCCACTTTCAAATAGAGAACTGACGGATTCAGAGTGTACATCGAAGGATATTTTTTCTCTTTCTTTTTCTTATTTGTTTGTTATTTGAACATGGCTAATGCAGAAATTTGTCTTGGGTGACTTTGTGTTTCTTGCCTTCTCAATGGATGGAAGACAGGTGGGGATGGGAGAGAGTCTGCAAATGAAAATTAAATAAAATTGGATTAAAAAGAATGCTTTAAATCATTAATAATAACAGAAATTCAAAGCAACACATGTCATACACCAAGATAACAAAAGATAGAAACAGTAATTCACTGATATTGGAGCTGTAGATCAGGGAAGCAATTCTGGATTATAATAAGAAAGTATCTAAAATATTTATAACTTTTCACCTATACACATGAAAAAAATTGGAGCAGTTCGTTTCATCATAACAAATAACTGGAAACAAATTAGATGCCTATTAATTGGGAAATGACTAAACAAGCTATGGTACATGTAAGAAAGGAAACATTACTGCGCTGGGTAAAATTTGAATATGAAGAATAGAGAGAAACATGAGAAGACACATGATGCAAGATGAAGTAAGTTGAAGCAGGAAAACAATATATATAATGACTACAAATAGTGGGGTGCTAGAGCCAGCTCAAACCAGCTCATAAGAGCCAATTGTTAAATTTTCAGTGTCAGCATTTACACTTCAGAAACTGACAAAGGTTACAATCAGAACTTGATCTATTGATTGCCTAACCTTAAGAAAATGAAGGAGAAAATGCTAATAATGCAGATTAAAAGTTTAGTCCTCTATGTGAGTATGTACTTGGGGGAATGGGGGAAGGGGTTAGAGATTTGGTCCATAAATGTTTATCACTACACTTCTAACTACAACAATATAAATGAAAAGAATAATGACAATACAATCAAAACTACAAAATTATAATGACCAAGTATATCCCTCAACAAGAAAAGGCACTTCCTTCCTATTTTACACAGGCCAAGGAGGATGAATATGGAACATTGTATATAATACCAAGCTTTAACAATGTATTGATCAGTTTTGATGAACTTCTGCTCCTGTTTTATTCTTTGTTAAAAGAGATGGATTTCTGCGAGATGATAGAATGATACATTAAAAAATATGGGTAATATAAAAATGAAATTATTTTTAATATGTATATCTATAAATATCAAATATAGAAACAAAACAAATTTCTTAAATGGCATAGTCAAGCCTATGTTTTGGGCAAGACAGATGAGACAGATGGAGCTTTGCTCTGAACCTAGAATAATTTAGAAGGCATTAAACTGGCTACAAGGGCATGAGGGGAATGGCTATGTATATGTTCAACCATGGGGGCATTGAGAGAGAGGGATGAACAGAACTACCAACATAATTCAGTTCAATCCAACACATTTATTAAGCACTCATTATGCATAAATTATCTTGCTAGTCTAGGAATACAAAGATAATAACTGAAAAATAGTCCTTAAAAAGCTTACATTCTATATTTTCCAACATGTAAATAGATGAGTAAATACAAGGAAATTTGAAAAGGGACAAATAATTACAAAAGATAACAATCATAGCTTGTATTTACACGGTACTTTAATGATTACAAAGCGCTTTACATAATATCTCATTTGATCTTCACCAACAAACAGTCTTTGGAGAAAGATGTTATTATCCCCATTTAAAGATGAGGAAACTGAGGTTAAGAGAGAGGTTAATTGACTTGCCCAGACTTGACAGTAGCTGAGGCAGGATTTAAATTCAGGTCTTCTTGACTTCAATTTGGGCAGTATATCCACTATGCCACCTGGCAGGTAGGGGAAAACCCTTCAGTAGGAGGTGGTATCTGAGTTGAGTTTTGAAAGAAGCTCAAAATTTAAGAGGCAGAGCTGAGGAGATAATAGCACACAATGTGGGAGGCAGACTGTGCAAAGACAGCACAACAGAAAATGGAATATCCATTTAAAGAGAACAACTAGTCTAGAGGGACATCTTGGTTGGAAATGAAGAGTGTGAAAGGGATTAATACAAAATAAGCCTAGAAGAAGGCAATAAGATCATAGAGGCCCTTCAATTCCTGGCTAATGAGCTTGTGTTTTATCTTTTAGGATATCTTTTAGGGAGCCACTGAAGATTCCTGGAAAGGTGAGTGACACGGTCAGAGATACGGTTATGAACATTTCTTTAGGAAGTCACATGGAAGATGGTTTAGATCAGGGGTTCTTAAAACATGTTTGTGTGTCATGGACGCCTCTGGAAATCTGGTGAAGTCTATGAACCCCTTCTCAGAATAATGTTTTTTAATGCATAAAATAAAATATGTAGGACTACAAAGGAAACTATTTATATTGAAATATAGTTATCAAAGTACTTTTTTTTAAACTAGCAACTGCCCAAGAAAAGATTCAAAGACAGGTGTTCCATACCCCCCAAAAAAGGGCTGTTTCTACTATGCCATCTAATTTCCTTTCTCCAATCATCCTGATCACTGTGGAAACTTTATTGAATAGGAATAGCACTTGAGACCCCAGTGCCAGAGATATTCCACAGAGGATGAATGATAAGTAGAAGCTCTAAGGGTTCTCACATAAATCATCTGTATAAATAGCAAGGACCCTGCATACCTCCAAGGCAGGGATGAATGTTTGTTTAATAATGTTATGTTAAATGCATGCTGCCTTACAGTTAAGCTCTTGCATATATTATCTTATAAATGCTTAACATAGACTAATCCATTTGATCCTCACAACAATATGGTGAGAGAAATAAAACAATTACCATTATCCACATTTTATATATGAGAAGGATGAGGCTCTGAAAAGCTAAATAACATCCCCAAGGTTAGATAGCCTATAGATGGCTTGAACCCTTGTCTTCTGATTACAAGTTCCATTGTTCTTCCCATGATCATGTTTTCTAACCAACAAAATTATTCAAAATTTTTGTATTATTTATAGCAATAACGAAACCTATAAATGTGCGGTTTTATTGGAATATTTCTGGTACAGTCTTAGCATAATCACACACACACACACACACACACACACACACACACACACAAAACTTAATTTCATTTCATCTTAGGGAGAGAAAAAGAATGTTTCTACTCTTCCTGCATCACCTGTTGCTGGATCCTGTGGGTCAAAGAAACATCCTTCTATTAGCTCTTCCATTAGCCCTTAGTCTCTGATTTTTTTCTACACACACACACACACACACACACACACACACACACACACACACATATGTATAGATTCATATACATATGTGTATATGTATGTGCACGGATAGTTTCTTATATGTATATATCATACTTATATATGTATGTGTATGTACGCACGTATGTGTGTTTGTAAGAGTTTCTTAGAATACTATTTCATTTTTATGTATGATTTAATCATCTGCTACTTACTATCAATCTGGCTCTGAGCAACTCACCTCACCTCTTTGGAGTCAGTTTGCTCACTTAGTAAAATGAGGGCATTAAAATGGGTCATCTCTAAGGTTCCTCCTTAGAGCCTATGACCTTATTTCTAAGATGCTGGCAATTCCGTCATTCCATTATCATGTCATTGGATAATGTGCCTAAGACAGATCCAAAAAGTTTTGAAAGGAAAAACAAGTCAAAGCATTGGTCACCATTAAGAAGCCTGATGAGAGGTGAACTGAAATAGATAGAGTTTCAAAGTCAGGAAGACCTGGCTCCAAGTTCTGCCTTTGATATACCCACAGGTTGTCCCTGGGCAAGGAACTGACTTCTTGGTGTCCCAGGCAACTCTCTAAGACTCTAAATTGCACAGCCTATATTAGTAGGGGCTCTCTGTCTAGGATTTCTTTATACCAAAATCACTGGAACTTTCCAACTGAAACGGTTTCACTAAAAAGTGACTAAGTTAGGATTTGAACCTATTTTTTGCCAATGAAGGCAGATGGATTCTGTTAACTAATCAAATCTGTCCAACCCAAAAAGCATTTATGGTTGCACCTACAGTGTTCAAGGCAGTGAGCATGCAAGGACAAAATGAAAAACAGTCTCTACCCTCGGGTAGCTTATATTCTAATGGATGCTATATCTTTATGACCTACATCATCACACAGACATCTTCTTGGATATACTTTGCAGTCCAAAGTAGCAGAAGAGTCAAACATAAAATTCACAAGATCCCTCGGGACATATGGACATATCACAAAATCTCCCAGTCTTCCAGGGCCACATCCAACAAAGATAGCATAGTAACTCCTTGTATTACTCCAGCTGAGCCATTACAAGATTCCCATATCCTTACCCATCAATCAGCATTTATCAAATGAGGGTGGGGGAGAACCATCTAAATAAATAAGAATATACACTTATGATACAGGATAAAAGGAACGTAATCTAGAAGAAAAAGTTCAAGAAGGTGGGGACAGTCAATTTCCCACTCTTTTGTACATTACAGTGTGACAAGCATAGCTCTGAGCTTGTTTGACCAGTGTACACAAGCACCAAAAAGCAGTGATATATACAGAGCCCCTGTTGCCCTCTCTCCATTGCACAATCCTAGCTAATTCCTTCAGTCCTTCTAATATCTACCATCAAGTACGTACCCAGTGGAGAATTGATCACTTGGGAAAGATCAGATAAATTAAGCTATACTAAGGGATTAATGACTGAGAAAAAAGTGAGAAATGTTGCTTCTCTCTGAAGTGTCAGTATGTTTAAAAGGAGATATCCAAAGATAGCAAGGCCTTCTTTAAACTAAAAGAAGAGTCTGTGATGGTATGTTTTTAGACAGTATGGAAACATAGTTGAGGATAGGAGTCTAGATCATTCAGTCCATAGACTATGACATCTAGGTATCCATCTGCTCTAACAATATGTAAGGTTCTTCTTGCATTTAGAAATGGTTTTTGCCTGCAGGCTGATTAGGATTCTAACTGCCTAATGCAACTAGACAATGGATAGAGTGCTGGGCCTGGAGTCAAGAAGACCTAACTTTCAATCTGACTTTAAATGTTTACTAACTATTTGACCCTGGTGTAGCACCAATGCAATATTTACAGCACCCACAATCACAATAAAGACTGTGACTATAAGTATTGCATAACGTTCAAACGCAAAATATGCCAAACTCTCCAGGTAGAGGATAGAGCTGAAGCATTTATTTAGACACCAGAAAACTGAAGCCCCAAACCAGTAAGCCAATTCCATCATAGTACCAAAGATATTCAGAAGCCATAATAACACTGGGAGCCACAGCATCTTCCAGTCTTCCCACAAACCAATACAAGATCAGTATCTACTCACAAACCTCTCTCTCTCCTTGCCTGAGCTCCTCTTTCCCCCATAGTCTGGCTAGCTCTGACCAGCTTCCTATGGGATCTGCTTCCCTTCAGCAAACTCCTCCCACCACGGGCTCCATGTGACTATACTCAGCCTATCAGGGGGCAGAGTTTATCTTCACAGCAGAGAAGCTTCCTGTGGGCTCTGCTCCACCCTTCAGCACATTCCCTCCATCACAGTCTCCATGTGATTACATTTAGCCTATTAGGGGGTGGAGTTTACTTTCAAAGCAGGGAAGGTCTTCAAACTCCACCCCAGTCTATTAAGGGGCAGGGAAGATCTTCAAATTCCCATCCTCATTATACCTGGGCAGGTCACTTGACCTCTGTCTGTCTCAATGTCCTCAATGATGAAATGGTGATAATAACAGCACCTACTTCCCAGGGTTACTAAGAAAATAAAATGAGATTATTTGTAAAGCGTCTGAAACATTTGTTGTTCAGTCATTTCATGTGTGTCCAATTCTTAATGAACCCATTTAGAGTTTTCTCAGAAAAAAAAACTGGAATGGTTTGCCATTTCTTCTCTAACTCATTTTATAAATGAGGAAGCTAAGGGAAACAGGATTAAATTGCCCAGGATCACACAGCTAATACATGTCTGAAGTGAGATTTGAACTCAGATCTTTCTGACTGCAGAGCAGAGTTTTATCCACTGAACCATCTAGTCGTCCATGGCTGATACATAGTAGACCCTTAATAAATGCTGGTTTCTGTCCTTCCTTCCATGCATGAAATGTCTCACATTACTTTTCAGCACAATTTATCTTCCAGAAAGAGGAGGAAAAAGTTAAAACTCCAGCGGTTGTTTTTTTTTTTCTATTGTCCTGGATGTGCAGCATGACCTGTTTTGACTAGCATCAAAGGATTTCAAAGGTGACCGCCCTATTTTTCCTCCTGTATTTATTGCACTGGGGAAAATAGCCAACTTTTTTTTTTAGTGCCAGCATTTGACCTGGAAAAAAAATAAAGGAAACCAACTTTGAAATTAGAAGGCTGAAGAGTTTTTAAGTACATGAGCTTGGCCTTTAAGAATAAGTAGGAAAAAATCAATTATACAGTCTATATTTAATGCAGTAGTAGAAAACTGAAATGTCCTTCCCATCCCCATGGTTGTTGACCTGAATTATAGTAAAGCTCAAAATTCCAAATGACAATCCCATTTCTTCCCTAAACCAGCAAATAGATGCATGACAATGCCCCTTGCTTATGAATTGCTGGTTTAGTTAGCTGCATTGAACTCTAGGAAGAAAAAAGCCCAAAAGATATAGGAAGTTGAGTCTGCAATGCCTACTTAATCACAGCAATGCCTTAGAAAAGTAATTGAAGAAAGACCTATCATCCAGTATGATGCCTTAGGGCAAGAATCCTAAAGTAGTTAAATGGGATGCTTATAGAATGCATCATGCATTCCCTGTCAGTAGGATCAGTGTGAGATCTGCCCAGAGCTGTTGATTGGCAGGCGGGTGTCTCTCCTACCAGCAACTGCCAGGTACTATAGGCAGTGGGGTGTGTCAAGCTGTTGGAATAGCAATCATAGATGCTCTGGTGGATTTATTGGTCCTTCAGTAAATGGAGAGTTGCCCTAGGGGTTTGGCTTCTCAAAGAGAGATGTCCTTCTGGAACCCTGCCTCCTCCCACAGAAGGAAAATTAAATTCTGTCATTGCTTCTCCTTGGAAAGAAGGTCACATTTATACATGTGTCCCTGCAAGCCAATAGAGCAGCTCAAAGTACTTTTGCTCTTTTATTGCCAAGCTCACAACAAAGCAGTCTGGAGTTGAAAACTTATGTGAAACTTCTGTCCTAGTTTCCACTGGAACTGAGGTTTTTACAAAGAGCTAAGCATGAAAGTAATGCATAAAGCAACAGGTCTTCATAACAATAGCAGCCGATAGTAAAATGGGCGTTGAATAGATGAAGCACACAGGGGAAGATGGAAGGGATCTAGGGAAAAGGATAAGGAACCAGGGCAAAGGATATGATGCTTGTCTCAATGGTGGGGGTAAATCCATCTGGGTGCTGGTCATCAGATAGGGAAATGGGGTCAGTCACTGTAGCCTCAGGAGTTCTGGACTTCAGACTGAAATAAGAATAGATGGGCCTTCTAGGAAGACTCTTCTCACACTCTGCACATTCAATTCCCCTCAGCTTTTTGCTTCTCTTCCTCATCTACATGTAGAAAGCCTAAGTTCTTGACTACACAACCATCTTCCAGTGGTCCTTGTTTTCATAGAGTCGAAGAACCAAACCTGATGTTCCCTCACCTCAGATATTATAAATGGGGGTGGGAGGAGGTGTTGTTGAGTCTCCGGCTAGTAAACACTCCCCATTAGAAACCATAAATGGCTTCTAACAGGCTATTACAAATTGCTAATACAAGTGATTTTAAAAGAGTGCTGAAGATAGGGAGATGGATAAAATCAAAATGGCAAGCACACATGAACTGGAGATCAGGAAAGCTTCACTATTTATCAATGTTTACAACATTGTCACCACAGCAATATCCAAATAGAGCCCAGGAAGGAGAAGGAAAAAAAATATGAAAAACTGCTCTGAGTAAAAAAAATTAAATTAAATTTAAAAAACACCTGTTCTCAAAATTGCTTTTTCAGATAAAAGAGGAAGAAGTGTCCCATTTCCAATTTTTATTCAAAGATTGAGGTGCAGAAGAGCACTAATGTCATATTCAGCATTAGGGAGTCAAAATTCCTTAATTTTCTATAATCCGTGCTTACTCTCCATTCCTCTTTGTAAGTCAAGAGTAAAAGTATGCTCTCTCTCTATGCTACAGATCGTGTCTATTTCAGGGTTGGGGGGAGGTACCCTGCACAAAGCCAACTGAGATCAGAAAAAAAAAATCCTGTCTAGTGTGATGCATGGAAATCTGTTGTTTAAATATATACATACTACCTGGATATCCCCTTTGCTGAAACTACTATTTTTTTGAAGTCTGTTCCATAGTACCATAGTGTTAGAATCTCCCAAGGCATCTGCTCAGTATCATACTAGATATGAATAAGACTCTAAACTCTAAGAATGCACATTTATCTCTTGGGGGTTTGAAGATGCCATCATTGATTATGATTACTATTTGCGTGGATATGACTAAAAAAAAACAATACCCAGTGCTGAACACAGCTCTGTGGTTGTATTGAGAACACTGTGCTTTGGTTCCCAATATAGCTCTGCCTTTGCATCAGAACAAATTTAGGAAGCAAACACTGGGCCTTGCTTCAACCATTCAAATTTAGCATTCAGCTGAAAGGAATATCATATTTCTTTTAAAAGGAAAAGCAAAAAAAATTCCAAAAACCCCGAGTTGTCTAAGTTAATGAGAGCTGACCTCATTGTATATAGAAAACTCCTTTTTTGATTCCTATATATTATGCAAGACCATTGTGTTGTCTTACATAACCAGGCAATTGTACCTGCTCCAACCTTGACTGAGAATGAAAGCTAAAAGTGTTAAAAGAGAACAGAAAGATATTTGATGTAGGCACCTGAGAAACTATTCTCAATGTATGTGGCAATGAGAGCTAAGTAGAGTGGTCCTGGTGTCATTCTTTACACTGAATTCAAATTAGAGATCATTGGAACACAAAGGAAGTTTCATAATTTTTTGGAAGGGTTACTCTTCTCCAAATACCCTCCCTTTACCTCCCCCTACAACCTGTTCTTTGGCAACTTTTAAAATGCATGAAGAACCTCTTGAAGTCAATGTTTGCAAAAGCTGCAATAGCTGCTGAAATTCCCAGAATTCATAAGTAGAGCGTTCCAGGAACCCCAAGGACTTTAGAGAGCATCATATATCCTATCTTCTGGATAACTGCCAAGCACCAAGAATGAACTCCTCTTAATGAAGATAAACTGACTTGTTTGAATACCAAAAGATACCCTGAACATGCGCAGAGACCAGTCTCAAAAGTTTTAGTAGATGACTTTGTGCAGCTCACATTGAGCATTAAATGAATACTTTAGTGAATTGACATTCACTTGAAATGGATTGACCTCATATTCTACACAAGAAAAAATAAAATAAATATGGAGCATGTCACAGTAGAAGGTGGACTGAATTTGGAGTTGGAAGACACAAGTTCAAATCCCAGCTCTGTTCCTTACTATGCGTATGCCTTTAGGCAAATCACTTCACTTCCCTGGGCTTCTGTTCCTCATTTGTAAATTGAGGATACTAGACTAAAAGGTGTATAAACCCTCCCCCCACCATCTCTAAATGTATAATTTTAAGAATATGATGCCCAAATAATGAATTGAAGTTGGATAGACATTCCAGTGAGTTAGTCTATCAGACCATGCAGACAGACAGTTGGCCCAGAACTGAATAGGAAGAGGATAGTGGACTGAATATTTGTAAAACTGGGGAATATTTTCATTGGTCCCGTGACCAAATGCCAAAACATCTACATTATCCCACTGATATCACAGAGTTATGAATCATTAAACATCATGATCTTAGGAAAACCAACATTATAGGCTACCCAAAGCAAGGGGAAGAAACCTGATAGATTTAAGTCTGCTAAAAATTATTACAGTGACTTCCATAAAAAAATATATATATAAAAGGCCCGTATGAACATAAAAGGGTCTAGTTTGGTAATGTATCAAAAAATGAAGGATAATAGATGAACAATATGTTGCCTTGGTATTCTATTGGTATCCATGATATATATTAAAGAATACAGAGGGCTTCCAGTGTATTCTATGGATCTTTTATGGAAGATCACAGAATTAGAGCAGTAAGGGACTCTTTGTTGTTGTTTTCAAATTGTTTCAATGTGCCCAACTCTTCATGACACCATTTGGAGGTTTGTGGCTTTTGGGGGGTTTTTTGACAAAAATATTGGAGTAGTTTGCCATTTCTTTTTCCACCTCATTTTGCAGATAAGGAAACTGAGGCAAACAGTTAAGTGACTTGCCCAGGGTCACTCAGCTAGTTAGTGTCTGAGACCAGGTTTGAACTCAGGAAGATGCATCTTCCTGACTCCAGGTTCAGTGCTCAATCCACTATACCACCTAGCTGCCCCAAGAAGGGATTTTAGAGGTCATCTAATGTAACTTCTTTGTTTAATAGTTAAAGAAACTGGGGCTCAGAGCAGTATAACAATTTGTCACACAGGAAAGGTAGCAGAGACAGAATTCAAATCTAGGTTTTCTGATTCTAAATAAAGTGATCTTTCTTTGGTACTACATTCCTCTCTACTTGGAAGAAATTGAACAAGTTGTAAACAGAATTAGAAAACATGGGTAGACTGCTATGTGCATTAGAGAAGGGTCTACCCACACTGATGAGATCATAGATCCATCAAAATCTCAAAATATTTGTCATCTGAGCAATTTACAAAAAAAGATTTAATTCAGTTTTCCTGGGACAAGCTTTATTCTGTGTTCTAAATGCATTATCCTTCTCAACCTCCTTCAGAAGCTGGCAGGTGGTGCAGCCCTTTGTAATTAGTGAGCTACCTGGGTTCACTAATTTTCTCTTGGATATATTATAGAATACAGACATCAAACAAGGTGTATCAAGTCTTAGGAAGTAACACGCCCAACTGAAATCTGAGTTAGATTTAAATGTAATTGGGAAATATTTAACAAAATAAATTAAACTACAATGAGATATAAATAATATCTTTTGAAATAAAGTCATTGTGCAGCCCAAAGGGTCTGTTACGTACAGGTTAATAGCCCCCATTTCTACTTGACTTTGATACCACTGCTACAGAAAACAAGGTCAAACATTTTTACACCTAAAGTCCCTGCTCCTGACTCCTATTAGCTCTAGACTCTACATACAAATTTCAAATAAGGATATGAACTTAAAACAATATCCTTTTAGATAGCCACTCAATCATTCTAGAATAAAATATTGTTTTGCTTTTAAAGCCTTAGATAACCTTTCCCCAATCTACCTTCTCGGTTTCATTGGACATTCCTCCCCTTCCTGTACACAGTTATCCAACCAAATTGGTCTTTTCTCTTTTCCTTAGTTATGGTATCCATCTCCCATTGCTATGCCTTTGCACAGATCACCCCAAGCCTGAGAATGCACTATCTCTTTGCCTCCACCACAGAGCTCTTTTCTTACTTTAAGATGCAAATAAAGCACCATCTTGTACTAGAAGTCCTTCTCTTCCCTGCCTCCTCCAGTACTCTCCCTCTCAGACTAGGTCCAGTTAAATACAATTAGTTCCATATGTGTACATTTATTATTGATTTTCTATTTGCTCTGTGTATATATTTTACATATATTTTTAAGGGGTATTCAAGGAAGACTAGCACATCTAGTGTGAGGGCTTGATGTGCCCTTTTCAGAGCTGCTCATTCACCTTTGGTTGCCACCTATCATCAACTCTCACCTGTGGCCATAACATGTGCCCATAACTATCTCAGCAGGCAGACTAAACCAAATCCATGATAACCAACAGGCCTCAGACCTGTTGGTGAGTTAGGGGGATATCAACCCTGAGGATGTGAAGGCTTCCCTGACAGAATGGGGTGATGAGAACAGATTGTTCCAAGGACCATGAAGATGGCTGAAACAGATGCCACAGAGTTCTTAGAGTGTGGTCAGGCATTGAAGATGCCAAGATCATCCACCGTATCCTGGGCCATCCCCAATTGTCTTGATTTTTGTCCTACCCCTGGACTTCAATGACGCTGGAAGTGAGGAGAGAGGCTGATGACATTGTGCAGTTCTACATCACTTAAACCCAATGCACAGGTAAATCAAGCCATCACTCTCATGATGTCATTGGTTCTCTTTGAAAATGAAGGATGAACAACAGCTTGTCTCCCTCATTAGACTGTGAGCTCATTGTGAGTAGGAATTGTTTCATTTTTTGTACTTGTATCTCCAGTGCTTAAGCACAATGCCTGGCACATAGTAGGCTCTTAATAAATATTTATTGATAAATTGACCTGCCAGATTAATTAAGCACATGAAAGTAATTTTACCAGAGTTGCAGGATCATTGCACAATTTGCCCCAAAAGCAGCAACTAAGTGCTCACCATTAATCTCCAATCTCTTTCACTTGCTCATTTTCCTCTGCCTGATAAGAAGTAAACATCAAATAGATGAAACACAGAAAGACAAATTGATAAAAGCTTGGTACAGCACGAAGAGCTCTGGATTTTGAGTCAGAAGACATCCTGAATCCCAACTCTGCTACTCACTGCTATAATGCCTATATGGTCTTGGGCATTTCACTTTCCCGAGCCTCAATTTCCTGCTCTATGAAGTAAATATACTGGGCTAGAGCAGAGTTCCTCAAACTGTGGACCAGGGGCTACTAGGAGTCCTCAAGACCCTTCCAGGAGTTTCAAGACATAAAACTGTTTTCATAATAGTAATAAGATGTTTTCATTTCTGACATGGTAAATATTAGTAGATAAAACACATATAAGTAAAGACTCTGGTGGTAGGTCCTCTGTAATTATTAAAAGGGTAAAGGTGTCCTAAGACCAAAAAAGTTTGAGAACTAAGATTCACAACTGATAGTTGAACCAAACAACATCCATATGCTTGACACATAACATTTTCAAAGACTCATTCTTTCCTCCACCACCCTCTACCCTAGCCCCCATGCCTTCTGCAGGTGTCCATCCCCACAGTGAGCCTGCATATTAAGAATATACAAATTGCAGCTAAACAGTTTTGTGCTTTTCCGGAGAATGCAAGGTATTGTTTATCCACATTTGCAGCTGAGGCACCAAATGTTTTAATTGGTTATCTTTCCAACGAATTTTTAATTCATTCTTTTGCAACATGAGAATGATAATCTGCTCTGCTTATAAACTAAAGCATAACCCCCTCAGTCTTACATCTGAGTCACTCAGTTCCTTGGATAATGTTTTGTAAAAATTTATTCAGCCAAATTCTTGCAAGTTCAAAACACCACCAAAGTTGCTACTAGTTGGGGATGAAGTACTTAATCAAAATGTTTGGAGACTGAAACCAAAGGCCCAGCAATTTCTATACTTGATTATGGACTCCAGCACATAGGCTAGAGAAAGAAATTGAGCATGTAATTTGATGAGCTTGAAAGCAAGGGAAATAGAAATGCAATAAATCCCTTTGTAATTGAAAATACAAAGAATTTCTCTTCATATAAAAGCCTAACTTTCTGGACTAAGGAACACATTGTAGTGTTTTGACAGAAGTGTTGGACTTGGGACTAAGGAGATAGGGTTTTGAGTTACCAACTGGCAGTTTGACCTTGGATAAGTCACTTTGTTTTTCTAAACTTGAGCCTCGCCATCTATAAAATAAGGCAATTGGACTGTGATAGCTTTCAGAGAAACTTGTTTATTAAGCTTGTTCCTTCAATCAAACCAGCTGAGAACATCCTAGCTGCTTTTTAATGAGAAGAGAATAAAAAGTTACTTCTTTTTAAGACTCATTCTTTTCCTCTCCTCCTCCTCCTATTGACATGTCAGGAAGGAATTTTTGTGAACTAAATTTTCCCTCAAACTTAGGTAGAGATTAGCACTTATTCCAAATTAGCTAAAATGTGGAATCGGCAACTGTCAGATCAGGAAGTTAAGTACTTTATAATGTAGTGCTGACAGTGTAGAGCATGGCATCATCTTTAAATGCAATAAAATGATGTCATAGCTTAAAATTCTTTGTCATTATCCAGGAAAGTGAAAAATACCTGAGAAAAAGGCAATGGGATAGGTAGAGAGGGTCAAAATTGGTATTGTAAAAGTGTTCAGTAATGTTACATGGAGCAAAAGAAATCTGGAAGCTATGAAACATCCATTGACCATCAACTAGGGTCATCTATTATCAGAGAAATTGCACAGATATCAAATGATAGGTACTGTTGCCTATCATAACCATTAACAGACGCATAGACATGTCATTACAAGCTCAGAGCATGGATTCATGGCATATAAAAATCAGTTTCATCAATTTCAGTAATTTTATATTGGTTTCAGTGACAAGACTAGGATGGGCACAATGGAATGTGACAGAAGGCAGAAGAAGGTAATGGTTTACACATCAAAGAACAAATAGCATAGAAGATCTCATCACTTAAAATAGTAAACGGTTCCGTAACACTGGAGATATAGCTGGAATTTTCAAACTAACCTGTTAATGACTTAAGCTAACGTTGATGTCTCAGCTTGATGTTGCGAACGTTGTTGTAGTTACTCCTTTGTACTCAAAAAGAACCAATGGCATCACAATGTTGCTGTCAACATACAGTGTCTTCATCTATGACTGATCAGTCCAAACAAGCTTCAGAGTCTTTACCACAAGCTGGGCACAAATAGTACATATGAACATTTGGGATGGAGATATCTCTAGAATTGTGCATCTCACATTTCCTCTGCGCTCCTCTGATTATGCTTTGCTCATAAAGAACAGGATCTTTTTTGACAGGAGCACATCATGGTGGGCAGTCCTATGCCAGCATCTCCCATGTCTCACAATTGATGCTAAAGTTCTTCAGAGAGACTCTGAGAGTGTCCTTATATCACTTCTTCTGACCTCTGTGTGAGTGCTTATGTCATGTGAATTCTCTGTAAAACAATCTTTTAGGAAAACATTATTTAATATTTACGCTATGTGGCCAGCCCATCAGAGTTGAACTTTCTGCAGTAGAGTTTGAATGCTTGGCAGTTTAGTTCAAGAAAATACCTCAGTGTCCAGTATCTTATCCTGCCAGGTAATCTTCAGAATCTTCCTAAGACAATTTAAATGGAAGCAGTTCAATTTTCTAGCATGGGACTGGTAGACTTTCCAGGTTGAACAGACATATAACAATGAAGTCTGAACTGCAGCTCTTTAAACCTCAAGTTTGGTAAGTGGCCTAATAACTTCTTCTTTCCCACACTCTCTTTCAGAGTCTTTCAAACACTGAGTCATCTTTGGCGGTGTGTGCATAAACCTTATCAATACATCCCTGGAAAGTATAATGCCAAGGTAAGTGAACTTATCTACAGCATTCAAAATTTCTCCATTTCTTGTAACCAATAGTTCCACGTATGGATGGTTTGGTGCTGGCTAGTGGAGAACTTCTATTTTCTTGGTTTTGATTGTCAGGCCAAAATGAGTAACAAGTGACAGAGAATCTATTCATACTCTGTTGCATCTCAGCCTCAGGGGATACATTGAGTGCACAGTCATCTGTGAACAAAAAAAATGCTACACCATCTCTCCCTCTACTTTAGTCTTGGCTTGTAACCTTTTCAAATTAAATTACTTACCAGCAGTGTGGTGGCTGACCTTAATGCCACTTCCATCCTCATTGAAGGCATCTGACAATATCAAAGAAAACATCATGCTATAAAGTATGGGAGCAAGCATATAGCCCTGCTTCACTTCCCTGATGACTGAGAAAGTGAAAGAGCATTGTCCTTTTTCCAGAAATCTGTGCAAGCATGCCATCATGAAACTGGAGTACCATACTGATAAACTTCTCAAGATGATCAAATTTTGCCATGATTTTCCACCCTTGTTTCATTCAGGGTTGCTATTTGGATGTGGCACCTGCTAAGTTCTCTTGCAGCATGAGCTGTACCTCTTTCAATTCTACTGGATTTCTTATTGTCCATGATAATGCACACATTTCATGTACCAATGGCAAATGGAATCATCTTTGCAAAAATGTTTATGCTTTTTTTGTGTGTGTTTCCACCACAGGGTGATATCTTCATCTGCCACAGTTAGCAGACCAGAGTTTGGTGAAGTCAACAAATTTTAGGGCACCTTTTCTAGCCCCTTCCTCACTCCAGGAGGTGAGTAGTGCAGTTCTTAAGAAAGCTACTCAGACATCCAGGGGCTGCTGAATCCTACAGTTACTTTGATCCAGTAAGAAGATGACCCTATGGTCTAGATTGCCTGTGTGCAGGCTGTAACTTCTACTCCCAGGGTATCCACACCTGCTACTTCATCACTTGCCTATCACCACAGGACTTCAAGGTAGGTAAAACAGTAAAATGATAGCATAATAAAATATAAAATAATAAAATAGTATGATAGCAGAAGATGAATGAAGTCTTGATGTCTTGACTTTTACCTGAATTGGATTTAAGTAAGTCAGAGTTGCAGAAAGTCATCAGTTTCCTCCCCCCCCCTGCGCCCCGGTTTTTTTGTTGGTTTTTTTTTTAGGAATTAAGTCTTTGGGGATGAAATTAAAGACGGAAAGAATACACTAAAGAGAACCAGCTGTTGCAGCTGGTTCTGCAGTTCATGAAGGATTCATAGACAGGAAAATGGTAAATATAAAAAAAAAATGGAGTCAGTTATGTTCTTCTAAAAATATACTTTCATCAAAAATTAATCTAGATATTCTCTTATGACAGATGGAAAAGCTTGGCATGCTAGAGGGGAAAAACAGACTCTAGTGATCAATCATCTACTCTAATCTCCTCATTTTATAGACGATGAAACTAGACCCCAGGGAGGGAAAATAATTAATCCAAGGCAATTACAGGTCAAAGCTAGATGAACTAGATTCACCCCCTGATTTCCAAACCACTTAGTTTTCTAGTATTCTGGGGAAGATAACTGAATTATAAATTCACACTAATCTGCAAATGACTTATCAAATCTTTTCCAGACCAGATAGTTTATAGAAAAAAGGGAACCGATCAAAGAAAATAATAAATGACCAAAGTGGAGTCAGACGTGGTGACGGGGGGGAGAGATCTGGAGAATGAAGTACTAAAGATAACTTCTGCAGTCTTCATAATTTTGTCACACACTGATGAAAGTAGTAGTGCTGAAAGAGCAGGCTTCTTCCTCAAGAAGGAAGCAAGGGAATATTGAGACAAACACAAGAAGAACGCCTTTTAAATTCCATTTGTATGAATTTAATAAACAGTGCATGCCAACTATGGGCAAAAAAGTACTTTGCTGTGGTCCTTGGGAAAGAATACAAAAACAAAACAGCCCCTGTCCTCAAGAGGCGTACACAGTCTACTGGGTGGGCAGGAAGGATTTAACACATATACAAAGCAATATTAAGGGTTTTTTGGTTTGGAATTTTTTTTTTATTATGTAGACTTTTGATTTCATTGGTATTGGGGATTCCCAGTGAAAAAATCACTCCTACCAATGCAGATTAATAAGTGTTCCCTAATTTAGCCCTTAGAGGTTTGTCTGGGAAATCAAGTTAATTGACTTGCCCATGGTCACAAAGCCAATATATATGTGAGAAGAGACAAGTAATCCCAGGTCTTCCTGACTCCAAGGCAAATTTTATCCTTTATACTTGGGTTTCTCTGTTTAAATACAAAATAATACAGTGATATCAAAAGAGAAATAGCACTAAGGTACAGGGCTGGGAAGATGGTGGGAAATCAGGAAATATCTCATATAAGAGATGGCACTTGAGTTATGTATTGAAGAAAGCATAGAAGAATTAAAAAAAAAAGCAGGAGTAAAGTTTGAAGTACATTTCTGAAATGGAGAACCATTTCTGTGAAGACAGAGTTGGGAAATAGGATTCTTTGGAAAACAGCTATCAGCGTAGTTTGACTAGGATGGAAAGTATGTGAAGTGTGGCAATACAAAATACAATAGAAAAGATAGATTGGAGCCAAAATGTGCAATGGGATAAGAAAAATATATTTTATCCTGGAAGCATTAGGAAGCTGTTGATCTAGATTTGGAAGACCTCGTTTTAAGTCTTGGTTCTTCCATTTAGTATCTGTGCATACACAAGTAATTTTACCTATGTTGATTGCATTTTCCTTACTTCCAATGAAGGAGTTAGACAAGATGATCACTAAAGTACCTTCCTGTCCTAACAGTTGATAGTTCCATGGAATAACCACAGACATTAATTTTTAATAATATTTTAGTTTTTTCTAATTACATGTAAAAACAATTAACACTCATTTTTAAAATTTTGACTTCCAATTCTCTCCCTTCTTCCTTTAGTCTTCCCTGAGACTACAAGATATAAGTTATGCATGAGCTTCAGACCTTCTTAAGTAAGACCTTATGTTTCCTTAGGAATTATCATTCTGTGGAAATTTTGACTGAGTTTAACCTACAGTTGTAAGAGGAGGATTTACAAAATTCACACCTACATGCAAAATTCTAGCACGTTCTCTCTTACTGAAGGAGGTAGGAACAATGAATTGATGACTACTGTCAAAATAAATAACTTTTGGATAATGCAGAATCTAATTTTGGTATTCCATGTTTTTAAATCTTTACCCAAGCAGTCTAGCCTAATGATATCACTAACATGGTCTTCACAGAGAGGAAAATCAATAAGCAGATTCATCAATTCAGGTTATAACAGTTTCTATTGTAAATTCTAAATGCCTGTTTCAACTAACCTGTTCTGCCCTAATTACTGACATGTGAAATGTCAGTGTCTGTCAGTTAGTAGTCAGAAAGAAAAGTGTTTACACATGTTACAACTGAGTGGTTTGAACACACCTTTGTTATTTGATTGGTATTTTAACAGTCATAAATAATTCATGAGTTTAAGCTAAGAGGTATCTATCATCATGTAATTATAAGCAAGATACCTAATGAGTAAATGAATCTACAAATTGTTCTCTGCTGAAAGTTAGCCTCTGATAATGATAATGATAATAACAATAGCTAATATTTATTTAAGGTTTTCAGAGTACTCTACAAATAATAACTCCTTTCATCCTCACAACCATCCTAGAAGGTAGGTGCTGCTTTTATCCCTATTATATAGATGAAGTAATTGAGGCAGGTAGGGTTAAATGATTTATTCAAGGTCAAATAGCCAGTAAGTGTGTAAGGCAGGATTTGAATACTTGCTCTAGGTCCAGTGCTACCTAGCTCCTTCATATGCTGATATATGTGTGTATGTGTGTATAGATGCATATATATATATATACATATATACACAAGTATATATACATGTTAAATATATGTATGTGTGTGTATTTGTTGGTCAATCATTTCAGTCATGTCCGACTCTTCATGACCCCATTTGGGGTTTTCTTGGCAAAGATACTGAAGTGATTTGTCATTTTCTTCTTCAGCTCATTTATAGATGAGGAAACAGAGGTAAACACAGTTAAGTGACTTGCCCAGAATCACACAGCTAGTAAGTTATTTGAATTCAGGTCTTTTTGACTCTAGGATCAGTGCTCTATCCACTGTACCACATATGTGTGTCTGAATATGTATATACACACATATATATGCACACATACAATCAATTATATTGATTCCCACCAGTAGAGGAGGTGAAGAGCAAATGAAGGAACTGAGTATATATTGGAGCCAGGGGAATGCCTGATCAGTAATTTAATATAATACAAAGAAGGCTAGTTTAAGAAGCATTATGTTTTTCAGTAGTTTTTAGTCATTTCTGACTCTTTGTGACCCCATGGTGGAATGGTTTTGCCACTTCCTTCTCCAGCTCATTTTACAGATGAGAAAACTGAAGTAAATAGGAACACATACCTAGTAAGTGTCTGAGGTCAGATTTGAACTCAGAAAGATGAGTCTTTCTGATACCAGGACAATTGCTCTATCCACTGTGCTACCTGGCTAACCTAAGAGGTCTTATACCTATGATCAGTTCTAAGCTCTTCCACATACTATCTGGTCTGCCCCTCTGGATTTGTTTCTCATGTGTGATGTGGGAGTGGTACTGAATGACCTCTGGAATCCCTTCTGGCACAGAATCTACAGTCCTTTGACTACATATTTGAGAGCAAAGTTTATATGTTCATCCTCTTGAATACTTATTTAGCAACCACCTCAGCCAACAGGTCTATTAAAATAGCTATGGAATGAATGACTTGCATCATTTTAGTTAGACATGACCTGAAAAAATCCCGAGATGAAATTGTATACCTCCTAGCAAGAGGGAACCTTGGCCAGAAAGATTGTAATGACTGCTGCCAATGCCCCCACACAAATACACACTCCACCATGATGCACACTTAATGGGGCTTTATCCTTTGATTACATGATCAGATGAGCATAAAGGAAGAGTGAAAGAAAGTGAGGACCAAGGAACTGTGTTTCCTTCCCCCAACACACTCCATTATAGAGATAGAGAAGAGATTAACAGTAACCAATTTTAGATGTCAGCTGCCTGGCCTAAGAAAATTGAGATGGATGTATGCACACACATGAGTCGTGTACCTACATTCAACCCCAAGCTCCATTAATTAATTGTCCTTTCTTTTCAGAGAAGTTGTTTTTGAATGCTTCCCATCATGAATGAGGAAAAATATCATCCAGCCCCATAAGCTATTTGTCATGTAGAGAAGCAGTATGGGTATTCCCATCTGCTCATCAGGGTAATTCAAAATCTAGGTCAAGAATTCTGTTGGTATTATTCATTTAGCACCTTCTGAGTACCAGGAGTGAGGAAGAAAAGAAAACGTCCCATGGGATAGTCACCATCAATGTCAAACCTGTAAGACTGACATTCCTGCAGGAGAAAGGCACCCCCTGAAGAACTGTGTCAGACGGTACAGATTAGCATCCATAAAATACATAGTAATAAGGCCACAAGGTGACTCCTCAACTCCATGGACTGAGACAGAATAATGTCTCAGGGAGGAGTTTGAAACCAAAGTACTGCCCATGAATCTGACCTGCATTGATGGAGCTGTCTTGGACTTCTGGGCTTAGAAGTAGATAAATCAATCTGGAATGCTGATAAAAAGCAATAATAAAAAGAATTCAAGTTGTCCTCCTTTCCCTGAGAGCTAAGGCCATATTCTCCAGTCCTCACTCCTCCTACTTCCAAAGAGATGAGATACCATAAAAATGAAACTCTGTTGTATTTTATTATCCATTACCCAGACCTAAAGCAAAATCTCTACATACCAATAACCTAACAGGGGAAAGCAAGTACTCTATTTACTTGTCCTACATTCCCTCATTCAGTGGGATGGTCTAACAGGACCACTAGCCTCAAAAAAACTATATCCCTGCAATTGTGGGTGGACTCCTCCATCATGTCCCTGTGTGTGTCTCTTGTCCTCTATGCAGCAGTCAATCAATCATTTATTAAGTGCCTTCTATATGTCAAGCATTGGGGATACAAAGAATGGCAAAAAAAAAAAATCCCTGCTCTCAAAAAGCTTATAATCTAATGGGGGAGACAACAAGCAAACAACTACATCCAAAAGCACTATATAGGCTGAATTGCAGATAAATCTCAGAAGGAAGACATCAAAATTTGGGAGCACTGGATAGGCTTCCTGCAGAAGGTAGAGTTTGGGCTGAAATTTGAAGGAAACCAGGGAAACCAAGGAGTGGGAGGGGAGGAAAGAGAATTCCAGGCATGGGGAACAGACACTGAAAATTCTTAGAATCAAGAGCCAAAATGTCTTGTGTGAAGAAGAAAAAAAGGAGGCCAGGTCACTGGATAGTAAAGTCTGTGGAGAGTAGTAAAATGTAAGAAGGTGAGAAGGGAAGACAGCAGACTCAGGGGCTTCCATAGCTGAACAGAAACAAAGGTATATTATCATTTGTGTTCCCTGGAGATTGGAGTTCTCTGTCCTATTATTATTCTACACTTAGGACGATAGCCGGCCAGCTAGGTGGCACACAGATGAAGGTCTGAGTTTGGCATCAAGAAGACCTCAGTTCAAATCTGACCTCAGATACTTACTAGTTATGTAACCCTGGAAAGTCACTTGACTGACTCAGTTTCTTCAACTGTAAAAATAGAAATAATAATAGTATCAATCTCCCAGGATTATTGTGTGGATCAAATGAAAATATTTGCAAATTATCTGACTTATTAAATATTTGTTCCTTCCCTCAGGGGGTGACGGTTCATGTTATATGTTCAGAGAGACCATGGCTGATCAGCAATCTGTGGTAAGGTTTAACACACACACAATCATCTGGGAGTGATAGTGCCCCCTACAATTACTTGGCAATAGGCAGAGGCATACCACAGGAACCAAAGAACTGTGAGCAAACTACATGGTTCTACCAATGTTGACCCAGAAATATTTCAGGAAGCAAAGTCAAAGATACTTTGGTCACAGGCCAGAACATATCCTTACTCTCCCTCCCAGACCCTAAACAGAACTTGTAACAAAACCAGCAAAAAATCAATCATTGAAATCATTGCCAATCTCTCTGATTCCACAAAATCTTTCACTGTCTAAGACAGTTCTTTGCTTTCTTGTGGACGCACCATAAAAACAAACCCAAAAGACAAGCCTAAGATGCTCATGATTGCAAAGGCTAGAGCAACATGAGACCTCTCCATAGTTAGAACACTCCATTCAATCGTTGCTATAGCAATGTGTCAGGAGCCCTGAATGGTAGCATTTGCATTAATCAAAGTCAAGGCTATGGGACCCTGTGATGCAATAGAAACACTTAGTGAAATTCCTATAATTACATTCTTCAGGCTCTGCTGAACCTTACTCTTGAATTATCCATAGGGGCTGCAATCTTGTTTAGCATCGGATGTCTCCCAAATGCTGAAAAATAGAAAAATAAGAGAATAGGCATGAACTCAAGTAATCCTTCACTTTATGAGGAAATGAGCATAATCTCTGCAGAAAGCAAGCCTTAATTAAATTATAAGTACCATGTACTGTTAAGTGGTGCAAATGGAACCTCAGAATTTGCCTTTGACAACTTGAAAAAGAAACTCACCAGCCCCTGAAAGACAAATACCGTGGGGCTCCATGTTGCCTTACACTCTTCTTCAGTCTTAATCTCTCTTACCAAGGAGGCTTGTTTATTCGACATTTCATTATGCTCTTTTTTTGGTTCCATAATTCAAAAAAGTACTGCCTTTCATCTTCAAAGACTACTGACCCCCAACAGGAGGCTATGGATTTGAGTTGCTTCTCAAGTAGTAGGACTGGACTGAACCACCTACTTTATCTCTTTTAGTCTCTCTTTGATTAAGTAGAGATTCAATCACTACAGTCATGTAACAACAACAACCTGTATTGATATAGTATTTTGAGATTTATGAATTTTATTTATAAATAAGATTTATGAAATCTTATCTGATTGTATGCGCACAACAACTCTGGGGGTTATCTGAGGCTGTTATCCTCATTTTTTAAAGATGGAAAAATTAAAGCCCACAGAGCATTAGAGGCTTGCACAGGTAATAGATGTAGCAAATGTTTGAGGCTGGATTTGAATTCAGGTCTTCCTGATTCTAGGATTAGTGCTCTATCCAGTGCAACACCACCACTACCACACGCACCTACACACACACACACACACACACACACACACACACCACACGCATGCATGCATGCACACGCCCTTGCTTGCATGCCTTGCCCATTACTCTCTTCCTAATTCCTAACCATCCTTCAATGTGCCACTTAGGATCTATTTTCTCTATTAACAATTCTGTAACTACCTCAGACTATCTTTATAGAATCAATGAATGTTAGAGTTGGAAGATCTTGGAGATCATCTAATCTAAGCTCCCAACTCTTCACATCAAAATCTCAGGCAAAGAAAGCTGAAATTACTTATTCATAATGACAGGCATCCACTAAATTCTTATTCCCTTCCCTAAGGAGCAAAGTCAGGACATGAACTCAGGTGACTCTCACTCGAGACAAAGTTATTTTCACTGTTCTAAATTTCTAAGAATTTAATCTTTCCTTCATCCTCATAGTAATTTCTTTGTTGTTTGAATTCATTTAAATCCAAACCATTAAGCCTTCATTATGGGTTTACTATGGTCAAGGCCCTTTGATCCACACTAGGTAGACAAAAATGAAAAAACAGTCCCTGCTCTCAGGAGTTTTCATTCTACTAGGGTCCTAGAACATAGAACAGGGAAGTAAATAAAAGATAATGAGAGAGAGAAAACACTAAAAGCTGGAGAATCCAAAAGGTCCTCCAGAAGGATACGACACCAGAGCTTCCTGTTGTAGGAATCTTAAGGTTCTAAGAGGAAGTGTTGAAGAGGGAGTACATTTCAGTCAAGAATGACAGGCATATAAATAAGAGATGGAATGCCAGACTTGGAAACCAGTAAGAAGGTCAGTTTGGCCAGAATGTAGAATTCATAAAGGAGAATAATCTGAAATATGAAGCCACATTGTGAATGCCTTCAAATTCTAGGCTAAAGAATTTATACCTAAATTTACCTAGAGGGAACCATCAAGGATTCTTGAGAAGGGTAGTAACATGGTCAGACAATTAGAAAGAATATTTTGGCATCTCTCTGGAAGATAAATTAGAGTGGATATACTAGAAACAAGAAAACAAATGAGGGAGATCATTGCAATAGTCTGGATGAGGGATGATGAGAACCTGAACGAGGGTGGCAGCCTTCTAAGTAAAAAGAAAGGGACAGTTGCAGGAGATGTCATAGAGGTATAGTAGCATTCATAATACTCAGCCATTCATAGAAGTTTTGAGTCAAAGAGAGTATAGAGTCAAAGATAACTTTAAGGTTCCAAAACTGGGCAGTTCTGAGAATAATGCCTTCTTGAATATGCTGTACATGATATGCCTATCAAATACCTAGATGGAGTTATCCAACTGACTGTTGATAATGTAGGACTATACTAGTGGCCAGAAGAAATGAGGGCTGGACATACAGATTTAAGATTCCCAGCAAAGGACCTAGAGCAGTGGTTCTCAACCTTCCTAATGCCACTACCCTTTAATACAGTTCCTCATGTTGTGGTGACCCCCAACCATAAAATTATTTTCGTTGCTACTTCATAACTGTAATTTTGCTACTGTTATGAATCGTAATGTAAATATCTGATATGCAGGATGTATTTTCATTGTTACAAATTGAACATAACCTACAGCTTGAGAACCACTGACCTAGAGCATCCAAGGTTCATGGTTTAAAGAAGACTAACCCCTAAAGATAGTAGATCAGGCTTTCCTCATAACCTGACTCAGTCAACTCCTGCTCCAGGAAAGAACTCTAGAGAAAAATCTCTAAAACACAGTTTAAGAATGGTTTCTGTCTAGAGTCTCCCCAAAAGTGGTGAAAAGTATCCCTTTAGAAATGCACACTGTAGATCTAAAAGAGAATGACTATTTCCTCCATCAAAAATTAAATTCTTAAAACACAAAAGAAATACCAGGAAATACTGAAAAATGATTAAAGCATGCAATAGTAATTCATCACTGCTATTATACTCTCCCGGTAAGCTGATACTTAAATGAAACATTAAAGCACATAGCACTTTGTGACACTGCTGAAGGGGTATTTCACTTCTACCTGGGATCTTAATTTTCTGAGGAATTCTCAAGGTTAGTCTACATCTTCTGATAATCAGGCATGATTCCCCCATCCTGGTCATCTCCTCTGCAATGTTTTCACAGTTTGCTTCCTATGGAGAGGCTGACATTCAGACTCAGTAATTCCTGGGGTTGCTACCAAAGCTAGGAACATCTCTGTCTCTGAAGTGTGTCAGTAACACTACTGACTGTGCTCAGGAAGAGAAACAAGAAGTAGAAGAGGCAATAAAGGCCTTTGAGATCTAATTGCAGATTTAGCAAGACAAGTACATTCTTTCATTGCCAAAATACAGAGGAAAGGCAACATACCAAGGGATACTCTCCAAAGAGAGAAAGGCAGTAATAATAATAGCAATAATAATAATGGCAGCTAATATTGATGGAGTGTTTATTATGGGCCAGGGGCTCTACAATTATTATCTCACCCAATCTTAACAATCCCATGAGCAACTATTATTTTCCTCATTTTACAAATGGGAAAACTGAAGCAAACAGAAGCTAAGTGACTTGCCCAAGGTCACACAACTAGTATGAATCTGAGGGCAGATTTGAACTCAGGTCTTCCCGACTCCAAACCCAGCACT
Source organism: Pseudochirops corinnae (assembly GCA_028646515.1). Lineage (NCBI taxonomy): Eukaryota > Metazoa > Chordata > Mammalia > Diprotodontia > Pseudocheiridae > Pseudochirops > Pseudochirops corinnae. The sequence continues at coordinate 122,104,256 of CM053585.1, read as the reverse complement.
CTATCCACTGTACCACCTAGCTGCCCAAGATATGGAAGTCTTTTCTCCTCTTAAGCCTACGTAATAGACAGACTTATTTTCTGTTTAGTGACCATTTATTGGCACACATCATCTCTCTCTCCTATCTCCCATCATAAGCCCCAAGGAACCAACCAGAAGTCTCTAGTCATTCATATCCTTTCCCAAGAGCTGAGAACAAATGATTTATTTGGAATTGACCCAAGCACAGGGATGTTAGAACTGGCCCAGACATAAGCTCAGCTTCATACACACTCCATGGAATGCCCCCCACAGGCCTGTGCCCACATAGGCTTCATGAGGTCCTGGAGGCCCCTAAAGGCACCTAGGCTGAAGTCTAGCACATCAGGGGAAGTCATTTCCCTTAATTATCTCCACTCTTCCTATGCCACTCATTTGGCATTTACTACATAAATGACAAATATGGTAAACAGTATACTATAACAATGTCAAGAAGATCAGGGTTCAAATGCCACCTCCAACTTTCCCTAACTGTGAGACTACAGGTAAATCATTTAAACTCTCAGAACTCTTAATTTCCTTATCTGTCAGATGGAGAAAATAATAAATGCAGTACCTCCCCCACAGAATTGTTGTGAAGGTCAGATGAGATCATGTATGTAAAACACTTTGCAAATCTTAAAGTGCTGTATAAATGTCAGATATTATTAGTGCCTGGTGCCTTCTAACTCACCTGACAACCAATCATAGGAGCTGGAAGATTCAGAGCTAGAAGAGATCTTGGAGTACAACAAGTATAAGCCCTCCACCTCCATTTTCACCTTCCTCAACAAAGTCCAGTGGCTCCCTATCACTTCTAGAGTAGAATACAGAATTCTCTAGTGTCCGAAGCCCTTCATAACTTGTCCCCCTTTCTTTCCAATCTTCTGACACTTCACACCCCATCCTGCCCCCAAGGTGCCTCTGGCCTCCTTGCTGTTCCTCAAACAAGGCCCTACATCTCCTAACTTCTGCCATTTTCCTTGGTTGTCCCCCATGCCAGGAATCTCTCCCTTTTCATTTGGCCCTCAGGGATTCCTTCAAGTTCCTGTTAAAACTCCACCTACAGGAATCCATTTTAATTCTAGTGCCTTTCTTCTGCAGATTATTTCCAACTTATCCTGTATGTAGCTCGTTTGTACACAGTTGTTTGGATGCCATCTGACCATTAGTCTAGGATTTTCTTGGGAACAGAGAATGTCATTTATTTTTGTTTTCATCCCCAGCGCTGTCAAGATCTAAGACCACCCCTCTCTTTTTAACACACTCTTTTTATCATTAGGAGACACTCTATTTTCCAGATTAGGCCCAGCAAGTAAGCTGTGCCCTGAGCTTGACATAACAACAATCCTTGAGTCTCACCTTCTGGATGAACTCTGCTGCAAACTAAGTCACAGAACCAATGTTCCCTAAATCTGGGCAAGCACCAACAGGCCCAGACACAAACCCCTGCCAAGAATGGACTGACAACCTTGCCTTACTGTTGTTCCTGTTGTGTTTCAACACTGTTGCTACACTAACTGATTCTTTGTCTAGTCGCAAATATATAAATCAAAGTTTGGCCCCCTACCTTGGGAGGAAACCCTGACATGTGTGTCTGATTTCCCTCCCCCAATGAAATAAAGTTTTTTGCTTATAAACCAAGTCAGCTCTTTGGTATTTTTGGAGTTAGCAATGGTTGCAAAACCTCTGTGACTTCTTTGACAGTACTTAGGGCTGCCTGGAACACAGTACACTCCTAATAAATGCTTACTGATGGAACACAGTACGCCCTTAATAAATGCTTACCGATTTATGGTTTGTTTTAATAATCTAGAGATGGGTCTAAGTTTAAGTCCAAACTCTATCACTTACTCATGGTATGACCTCAGATAGGTAACATCATTTCACTTTATAAACCTCAAGATACTCTATGAATGATAGATATTTATTATTATTATTATTCATTATTATCATAGCTAATCCAGTCTCTGGAAAGAAGAAGCATGGTATAGTGGAAGGAGGGCTAAACTGGGAGTCAGGAAACCTGGGTTCTAATCCTGTCTCTGTTAATAATTTAGTCATGTGCCTGTGGGTAAGTCACTTAACTTCTCTGTAAAATGAACAGGTTGTATGAATGCATCTTTAAGAATGTTTCTACAGCTTACATTCTACAATAGAGCTGTTACAGGCCAGAAATCACTCTAAATCAGACCCAGACTCTCTGAACCACTCCAAATAAATAATTCCCAGATTTGCCCTTACCCAAGCCTCTCCTTTATGCCAAACCATGCACAGCAATAGTGAGAAACAGAGCCATATTGTTGGGTCACAGATTTGGAGCAGAAAGTAGACTTTGGAAATTATTTAATATTTTAAATTTTACAGATAAATGAATCAAAACCCAGAAAATTAAAATTATTTGCCCAAGGTAACTGAAAAATTCAGGATTTGAATCCTGGTTCATCTGACTTCAAATGCAGTTCTCTTTTCACTATCCCACGCTGCTTCCCTACTCCCCGGAAAATAAGAAATAGTCTGAAAAAAAAAGGTAGGAGCAAGTAAAGCAGGGTTGTCTAAGGCAAGAGGAGTAGTCCTTAAGTATAGAGATTAAGGCAAGGAGTTAGAACCATATATGGTAGACAAGGAGCTAGGTGGCACAGTGGATAGAGCCCCTGGCCTGGAGTCAGGAAGACCTGGATTCAAATACAGCCTCAGACACTTAGCTGTGTGACCCTGGGAAAGTCACTTAACCCTGTTTGCCTCAGTTTCCTCATCTGTAAAATGAGTTGAAGAAGGAAACGGCAAACCACTCTAGTATTTTTGCCAAGAAAAACTTAAATGGGGTCACGAAGATCCAAACATGAGTGAAATGTCTGAACAACAACAGATCAGGCAAGAGAAACAGAAGCAACACATGGGAAACAGTTAGTTCTTCAAAATGAGGTAAAACTTGCTGAGCCAAGACAGGAAGCTTCTCAGACACTTTAGTATTTAGCACAAACCAGTGACTAGTTTTCCAGTGTATCACTTTCTCAGAACCTGGAAGGTAGGGAACAGGAATAGAGGAGTTTTATCTTTTGCTCCAGCACTTAGCGCCCTGTCTTACACATTCATGCTTGTTGATTGATTGATTGATATGGAAACTTAGAACTTGCCATACTCCTAGCACTGGTCCGGAAACCAGATAAGCCTCTAAGAATGTGGAAATTGAGATAAAGTTGATCCTGGCACACTGAATCCATGTCACAATTCTTTCCCTACCCTTCAGAAATCTAGTCCAATGGATGAATCATCTGAATTTTATCATCGTGACTGATAATGATGTGCAAAGCAGAAAAACATGACAAATGCAAATTTCTCCCCATTCCATTCTCTATCCAAATGTACACTACCTTTGTTCTTCATAAATTATACTGAGCAACTTCACACCTACCCCTAAAGCACACAACTCTACACAAACACAATTATGGACCTTAATTACAGATTAGCTGCTTCCCTATGCATTGAATGCATCCTTAATGAAATAATAAAAATCTCAGAGAAGAAACACTTCTTAGTAATGATCAGCTAGTCAGTATCTGTTCAGCAAGTACACTGAGGTCATTCTTGTTAGCCTACTGATGACTTAATAAGTCAATAAAATGTTTTTAACACCCTGAGCTTTCCATTAGTTGTGAATTCTCCCAAGAATACATTTGCATAACACCAATTTCCCATAGAGTATTCTAATACATGGGTCAAATATTCTTCATAATTATGGCCAGTGGTTCAAATGTTTAGTTCTTATAGTGATTGTGGTGCAATAAAAGTTATCAGTGGAGACAAAATTTATAAGGAACTGTATTAAAGGATCAATTCATTAGCAAGCCTCATAAACCTTTGCTTTTTTTTTTTCATTTTGAGTACATTTTATAGAAAAGAAACACTTGTGGTTCTAAGTTCACCTAAAAAAGGATTATGAAATACTGCATCATCATACAGTATGATGTAATAAGAAATATGCTGGAGTCAGAGAGACCAGATGTGGTTTAGCATCATAGCTCTACTGCTGTATGACTATGGACAAGTTACTTCACATCTCTGATCCTCAGATTCCTTATTTGTAGGCTGGGTATATGAGTGTAGTGAGAAATGTAACTATCAATTCTGGCACCCAACAGAAGCCACATGAAACCTTGCCTCACATCAGATATATTTAATTCATGACATGAAAAAAATATAAGAAGAAATTAAGCAAAAGCAGTTTGAGTCTGGGTATGGAAATTAGTTACTAAAATGACTTCTATATTGCTAAAGGAGATCATGCATTACCTCATCACACCCTCTAAATATCATTATTGTGGTGCAAAGTTTTAATTGTCACCGCCTAATTATACCTCTGGATATAATATTGTGTGACCAGTATAACTCATGGGTAGTTGTGAGGATCAAACTAGTTATTTATATGAAAGAGCTTTGTGAACTGTAATATATTATTCAAATGTAAAGCAGTATTAATGCAAATGCCTGTTTATATTTGATAATATACTAGACAGCATGAAAAGACAGTTAAACCTTTGTTAAATCATTAAATATTTATTTATGGTCCTTGTTCTCCAAAATCTTATGGTCTTTTAAGATATTTGTGATAACTTCCCAAAAAAGGTTGGGGGAGTGGGCCAAGAGGACTGACAATCTTTCTGAACTCACTGACAGCAGGCTTCCTCTGCCCTGGACTTACCCATTGTGCCTGCCTAGCATCACCCCTTTCTCTGGCCTTCTACTAGAAAATTCTACACCCTTTGCTGGAAAATTTCATGCCCCACATTTGTACATGTGGGTTATGAGAGGAGAGTGGTTTTTCTCTGACCAATCTCTAATATTTCCCTTCCTCTGATATCAGAGTTTGGCAACTAATAAGATAATCTTGAGTGAAAGCTCACCCTTCCCTATACAATTCATGGTCCTCACTTGCCTCAGTGAGTTGTTTTAGTACTGAGAAGATAAAAGACACAAGAGTTCCACAGGTTGATTAGGAAGACATCTGAACCGATTGATGAAATTTCTCAGCCTCTCCAAATTTGGACTGTCCCTTTCTCTCACACCCCTTCCTGCCATAGATTTTAGGCCACTGAACCCAAGGTTCCAGTGGTTTCTTTAACTTTATCTTTTGAGTGTCTCAGTCCCTATCCTTAATGTCAAGCTTTGACCCTATGATCCTTTGAGTTAAAATGAACCATTGCAAAGACCTATTGCTATTTCTTTTATTGGCTTCTCTAACATTTTTTGTTCAAATCTCTTCTAAGTTTCCAAACTGCTATTACAGATGAGGCTACTCTACTGTACTGATACAGGAATGGGAGTTTGAACAAGACCTGGGAACAGTCATCAGAATGATTAGAGATTTAGAATATGGGATATATCATAACAGAACAAGATACAAAGGACTTAAATGATAGCATAAGACGTATTTACTATAGAGCTTACTAGAAATTGGAAGACATACCTAAGGAGATTTGAGAATTTGCTTTCCTAAAAGATTTATACCAAAGTTTACAAGATAATTGGAGGAAGAAAAAACCAAAGAGAATACCTAAAAGAGAAAGGGAAAAGTATTTATTAAACACTTACTTTGTGTTGGGTAAGGTGCTAAGGGCTGGGAATACAAATAAAGCAAAATTCTAATTTCTCCCATCTACCTAGAATGATTTCAAAACTGTACTACTTTTAACTTGAGTTTGTTTGACTGTCTGACTGCTGGAGACTGACAAGCAGTCACTCATGGTTATCTCCAAATGATCTATGAAGCACTGGCAGCATTTTATCTTGGCAATAGGCAAGATCTTGGTTTGCTCTTCTGTTCCTGAAGTCTTCCATTTCACATAGGTTTCCACAAGGCCCTGATTACAATTGGTCTTGACACACATTTACCCACTTCATACTAACATATCTTCAATTGTAAATATGGAAGATGCCTTTGAAATGTTAGGCAGGCAGTACTAGGTCTTTATCCCAAAGAGATCATAAAAAGGGGAAAGGACTTAGAACTACAAAAAAAATTTATAGTGGCTCTTTTTGTGTGGCAAAGAATCAGAAATTGAGGGAATACACATCAGTTGGGGAATGGCAGAACAAGTTGTGATATATGATTATATTGGAATACTATTGTGCTATAAAAAATGATGAGCAGGCAGATTTTAGGAAAACTTGGAAAGACTTCTATGAACTGATGCAAAGTGGAGTAAGCAGAACCAGGAAAACATTGTACACAGTAACAGAAGCATTGTGAGATGATCAACTATAATAGTGGTAGTTCTTCTCAGCAATACAATGATCTAAGATAATTTCAAAAGACTCATGATGAAAAATGCTATCCACTTCCTCAAAAAAAACTAGAGTCAGAATACAGATCGAATCATACCATTTCACTATTTTTTCATGGTTTTTCCCTTTTGTTCTGTTTCTTCTTTTACAATATGACTAATGCAGAAATATGTTTAACATAATTACACATGTATAATCTATATCAGATTGCTTTCCATCTTGGGGAAGGGGGAGGGAAGGAAGATGAATTTGGAGCTCAAAAATCTTATAGAAATGAATGTTGAAAACTGTCTTTACATGTAACTGGAAAAATAAAATACTTTTCATAAAAATGAGCAATAAATAAATGAAATGAAATGTTAAGTAGGAAATAAATGATTGTGAAGACAAAGTCATCAAACCAACATCAACTCCAAAAATATCTAAGAATCTAGTCTTAGAACTAGTAAGATTCTCCAGAGGTCATCTGGTCCACCTTAAATAGCTTACATTTATATAGCTTTACGTTTATATATGTATGTATATACATGTATTTGTGTGTGTATATGTATATATGTGTGTGTGTGTGTATATACACATATTTATATCTATTTCCAAGTTTACAGAGTGCTTTAAGTACATAATTTCTTTTGAACCTTACAACAAGCCCTGTAAAGTTGGTATTACAGGTGCCATTTCAGAGGTAGGAGGAAGTGTATCCCCAGGAAGCTTAAGTGACTTGTCTAGAGTGAGAAAACTAAGGTATCTAAGGTGGGATTTAAATCTAGCTCTTGGTGAATCTAAGGGAATCTAATCTCTATAATGCACAATTCTGCATATCTCAGGAAGATCATCCCAAACATATGGTTCTTTGTCTAAATCAAGAGGATATAATTGTCCCTTGATTCATGTAGTTAAAGGGAAATTAGAGTTCTTGGTACCTGATAGCTAAGAAACCTTGTGAGTCCTTCATTCTCAATTTGTTTTCTTGGGCAAGCAATGAAGTCACAAATTACATCACATCTAGATTGAGTAAGAACAAAAAGTGTCCCTTTAAATCCCAAAATGGGAAAACTACACATTTCTGAGCTCAGAAAAGAATAGCTTTCTGAAGTTTCTGTACAAACAAAGCCAATGTAACCAAGATTAAGAAGGAAGTGGGAAACTAGGAAAGAATATTTACAACCAGTGTCTCTGATAAAGGCCTCATTTCTAAAATATACTGGGAATTAAGTAAAATTTGTAAGAATACAAGTCATTCCCCAATTGATAAATGGTCAAAGGATATTGTAATAGTAATCAGTTTAGCAAGATACTTAGCACTTGTGCTAAGTGTGGAAGGTGCAAACTCTGTCCCACTGTTGAGAAGGCATGAACTCCCCTGTTGATGTGGAAGAAGGGGATTGGCTGAGCCCCTGTTGATGTGGAAGAAGAGGATTGGCTGAGGTGTGTACATAAGCAAGAATTCCAGAGA
>CM053585.1:122080118-122096000 GCA_028646515.1 Pseudochirops corinnae | reverse complement strand
GCTATAAGACAACTCTACAAGTCTCAGGATGGAAGGAGATGTCTACATTCAGAGAAAGATCTAGAAAGACTAGAGTTTAAATAGAGACTGTGAAGCAATACATGCTATCGTTCTTTTTAAAAAAAAAAAAAGAATAGCTTTCTGCTAAACTTAGTCTTACTTTCACCTACTATATTTCTCTACCCTACTGCCTGCTTCAGAATTTTATTTAATGATTATTGTTTGACTCCTCTATTATGAATTCCCCCTTTACTGCGATTTGAAAAATAAATTAATCACTAGTGACAATGAGATTTTTTTTTCTGTCTCTCAAAGTGACCCCAGTCATGAGAAAGTGTCACAACCAAGGTTAGATCAGTGGATCATAGACCATAAGAGACAAAGATTAGAATTCCAAACAGACTGACAGAATCAAATTAAGGTCACATAAATATGGGTGCACAGGAGTTGGTCACTCTAGGGATACGTATGTAAAGATGCAAGTGAAGAAATTAAATCCTTACCTAGGATGTAAGTTCAAAGACAAAAATTAAGACAGAACATGGATATCATTAGCCAAACAATCAAGTTCTAGATCAGAGGTGTCAAACATTAAGAGGACAGGAACAACAACAGTAAGGCTGAAACTAGATTAAAATACAATTGGGAAATATTTAATGAAATAAAAAAGTACAGGAGAACAAAGATAATGTTAAATGTTAATATGCAACCATACATAGGGTTTATGAACCCCTTTCTGTTGGGAGTTCGACATCACTGGAGTATTCTAACAATTCAAGAAGTTAGCAATATAAATCCCAAGAGACAGGTAGGCAGCATCAAAGAGGTTTGGCAATAGGTATGGTCTCTCAACCACTTAAAGACTAGATGTTAGGAAAAGGAAATCTACCCTCTATTGACCTAGAGTACAAGATGTCATTGTAAAAGCTGAACCAGCAACAAGATTGGTGCAATACTAAAACTATTCCAGCAATCTGCTGACATAGGACTCTATAATCTCCTTACTGGGGCCAGCTGGTTATAGAGTTTGAGATGAAGGTTAGCCTAAAAGTGACCATTCAGGCTGCTAGGGTTTAAAAGATTCTGCAGGCAAGAAATGAACAACCTATCACACATCTGCTGATTAATACCATGCCTTGGTCAACAGTTGAGAACTTAAAGAGAGGAATTTTTTTCCAAACATGCACCTAGCTATAGTATTATATGGAGGGTGTTCTACTATCTCAGTGAAGTTTAAAGCTTTAACAGCTTTAATAACTAGCACAAAGACATTTGGAACACCATTTATTAGAAAGAGGAACGGATCTATAGACATTAAAAACTGGGTTCTAATCCAGGATTGCCACTTATTTCTGTGTGACCTCAGGTAAACATCAGCTAATACAGTGAACATGGTATTGGCCCCACAGTCAAGAAGACTTGAGTTGAAATCTAGCCTCAGACACTGTCTATGAAATATGGCACAAGTCACTTAACCTCAGTTTACCTCGGTTTCCTTAACTGTATAATGGGAATAATAACAGTACTCTTCTTCCAGGGTAAATCAAATGAGACAATATTCATAAAGTACTTAGGACAGTACCTGGCACATAGTAGGCACTATGTAAATACTTATTGCCTTTTTCTTCCTTCTCTCCTTCCCCTCTCTGGACTTCAGTTTCATAATTTCTAAAATGAAGGGAACTAGGTATGGTAGCACACACTTGTAATCTTGGCTACTAGGAAAGCTGAATCTGGTGGATCTCTTGCACTTAAGAGTTCTGAGCTGCAGAGGGATAAAAGTCAACCCAGTCTCTGCATTATGGTGAACCTCTGGAAGCAAGGATGTCACTAGATCGCCTAAGGAGGAGAGAATCATCCCCGATCAGAACTGGAACAAGTCAAAGTTTGTAAACCAGTCAGTAGCAGAATCAGTCTCTGAGTGGCCACTGCACTTCCAATACGGGCAAAATAGGGAAACCCCATCACTGAACAAACAAGTAACATAAAATGAAGGGTTGAACTAAATAATATCTAAGGTTCATGTCAGATCTAAAAGACTGGTCTGGGGTGGGTAGGTGGCGCAGTGAATAGAGCACTAGCCCTGGAGTCAGGAAGACCTGAATTCAAATCTGACCTCAGACACTTAACACAAAAGCTAGGCATGTGACTTTGGGCAAGTCATTAAACCCCAACTACCCTCCAAAAGGCAAAAATAAAATAAAATAAAAGACTGGTCTTAGGAACCTAGTGCTGTATCAGCCAGATTGCATCACTAATAAACCAAGGATGGGCAGCAATTCATTGCTGCTTTCTTTCTCTGCACTAGTGAGGCTATGCCATAAGTCATTGGAGTTAAGACCACAGGCTCAGAGGTCAAGGTGAGGGGAAAAGGACAGATTGCAATAAGCACCTGTCCTTCCCCACATCCTGACAACCTTTACCTTACCTCCCATTGTAAACTTTGAGAATGAATGAATAAAAGCAGCATATTAAATGTTTAACGTATACAGAGCACTGTGCTAAGAACTGGGTATTCAAAAGGAAAAAGTTAGACAGTCCTTGCTCAAAAAGTTCACATCCTGATAGAGGAGAGGACATAGATGAAGGCTTCAGGGGCAAGTCAGATGGAACAGTCCCATTGTCCTTAGGGTATAGAGGCAAAGTGATTATTAACATCTCTTCTTTAGTCTCATTTCTACTGAAAAAATGACTCACACTGTGGAAACTGGAAAAATAAGGGGAGAATACAGTGAAGGAATTACATTGATAGAAGAAAAAATAGTAAGGGAAATAAAAATGACTTTCCTTGCAAACCCTAGGGTGTTTCAGTGCAATTGTTTACAGAGTAATATGTGCAGATTTACATAAATTACATAGTAAAATTTGATTATGCAGCACTTTACTGTATGACAGATTCAGTTATGCTATGACACAAATTATGCCTCCTGTGTATATTGAGATGCATGGCATATTTTTCACATTACAGCAGAGAAGATACATAGAATAAGGATGATTGTTTTGCCCTTTGCCCAAGTCAAGAGCTATAGCAGAATTCAACTATATATGATTATAATCCTGCTTTTCCCCTCCTTTTCTCCAAATCATATATATACATATATATATATATAGACACATATATATGTGTATGCATGTAAGTATGTATACATTTATAAAGTATATCCTCCCAGAGAGAATGCAAACTCCTTGATATAAAAGAGGACCATAAGGCTTTACTATCTGATTTGTAGTTGAAACCTTCCATATAGATTGTATCCCCTCTGGAGTAACTGATGGGCCTCAAACCCATTGGTGAGTTAGAGGAGTGTCTAACCCAAGAATGTGAAGACTTCCCCTATGGAATAGTTGGAGATGAACAATTTGCTCCAATGGGCCATGAAGGTAACAGAAGCAAGCAGAGTGGAGCGCTTTAAGCCTGGTCCCATATTGAAGACACCAAGGTCATCCACTGTGTCCTGAACCAGTGCCAGTTCTCTTGACTTTTATCTTGCCACTGGACTCTGGTAACTCTGGAAGAGAGAATTAGGCACTTTGTGCAACTCTGATTTACTTAAATCCAATTCACCCCAAGTCAAAACATCACTCCATGATGTCATTGATCCTCTTTGAATACAAAGGACAAAAAGCAACCCCCCATGTTCACCCCACTCCCAGCATATGAACTCTTTGAGAGTAGACTATCATATTTTTTTCTTTATATCCCCAGTGTTTAGCATAATACTTCATACACAGTAAGCACTTGATGAGAACTTCGTTCGCTGTTCCTTTCTGTTCCTTTACTCTGGCTGCATGCCATGATTAGAATATGCCTCTTAGAACCCCTAGTTTTCTTCAAAGTTCAACTAACGTATTATATTAGACATGAGGCCTTTCCCCAGTTGCTAGCGTCTTTCCCATTAAAATTATTTTGTATGTTTTCTATATATCTTCATACCAGAAACAGCACAACTTTAAAAGTCACAAAATAGGCTGGAAAATGAGGGGGACAATAAGAATCTTATCATAGAAAGTTACTATGGTGACAGGAAAGATCAAAACACAAACTCAGAAGAGGGCAACAATGTCAGAAACCCTATATGCAAAGCCTCAAAGAAAAATGTGAATTAGATTATATTGACATAGTTATCAAAATATTAAAAAACAAATTAAAAGACTCCAACCTAAGAAACTCAATTGTAAATACTAGTTGCTCTGAGTTATAAGGATTGAAGAATACAATTATAACTACAAGTTCACACTGCCTTTTCCTCCTAGCTCCACAACTATCTTAAATTTTTCTGGCTACAACAGGTTGGGGTAGAAGGGGTGCTACTGAGTTAATGTTTCTCAGGAATCTTTGCCATGAATCAAAGAAATTGATCATCACAGTTAGGCATGTACTCTGAGGCTTCGGAAAAAGTTCAAGCTACCTGGCCCACATTTAAACTAACCCAGTGGCCCTTGATCTTTTCGATAAGAGGCTCTGATCAATGCTATAATAATGAATATCTTGGCTTAATATTTCTTGTGAATTCTCACCTTTGACCTTAACTGTCTCCTATCTCCACTCTAAAATCCTGCCCACGTGTGGAGGAACACTAAATTCCCTTTGTGTGATGAAAGGACAGAAATATATCTTACTTTATGACTTTAAGAAATTAATCAAAATAAACAGAATACATGAAATTTTGCATTTTTCATTAGAAAGTCTAACTCAGGATTGTGCAGTTTTATTTTCTTGCCAGTGATATGGTAATTAAATCAAGAATGAATGCTTTGGAAAACTCTTAAATCTCATGCCTCCAGGTTACTGTAGAGAGACTGATGGCTACAAGTTGATGTTTGGAAGTATAGGCATTTTTGGATGGAAAAAAAAAACCACATATATCTGTGTATATATTTTCCATGAAATGCTGCTGCGCTGACATCCAGGGTGAAAAATCATATACCTCTACAACATCCCAAACAGTTTCTTAAAGAGAGCTCAATGAAGAAATATTATTTTGTAACTATGTGTGTGTGCACACACACATATACATATATGTTTATATACATATATACACACACATATGTATATATATTAATTCTTTCAGGGGGTAGTGATACAGAAAGAGAAACCTAATTATTTCCTTTTTGATATATGCATTATGACATTTGTAGTATAGACACAAAGCAGAGGAAGAAGATCAGAATCCACCAGGGAGCATAGTACAGCGATTCAAGGGCCAGATCCGTAGGCTATTTGGTTTGTAAAGGCAAAAATTCAGGATCAGCCTCTCAATCCAACATTTGGGCAATGGCCAAGCAAATTATAGCATATTAATGGAATGGAATACTATGGCAGCATTAAAAATGACAAATGTTAACACTACAAAGAAATATGGGAACATCTACACAAAGAGCTATACATCAAAGTCAGCGGATAACAGCTGCATACTTGGCAGCCCCCATCTAAAGGCAAGGAGTCTTTATAATTATATGGATGGAAGTAGGCACAGATATAATATTATTGCTCATATTGATAAATGTGTGCTATGATTTTTCTTAATCTAAATGAAAATATTTTTAATTTGGGAGTTATTTAGATATTTATTTCATATTTGGTTTGATTTGTTACTAGCATTTGTCAAGAATGTTAAGTTTATAATAACAAAAAATAAGGGTAGGGGCAATAAAACACAACTAAAAGGACTCTAAAGATACAAAACAGGATCGGGCCTAAAATGTACTTTCAATGATTATTGTTTCACAGGACTTCCTACCTGGGCTCTCATCTCTTATCTTTCAGATCTTCCTACCTATGCTTCTTGCTCCTTGACTCTCAGACTGGAGTGTTTTGTTCCCTTCCAAAGCCAGCCATCTGATTTCCAGTCTCCTTCTGGTGTGAAGATATATAGAGAACATACACAATAATTTTTAAGCGGAAAGACACTAGCAACTGGAGAGAGGCCTCATGTCTAATACAATACTTAAGTTGAACCCTGAAGAAACCTGGGGGTTCTAAGAGGTATATACCAGTCATGGCATGCAGCCAGAGTAAAGGAACACAAAGAAACAATTAATGAAGTTCTTATTAAGTGCTCACCATGTATGAAGTATTATGCTAAACACTGGGGATACAAAGACTCTAGGTCTTGGATATTGCCTATCCACTCTCAGTACTCAGCTCTCCCTGCAAAGTAGAGATTGCCTCCATAGGGGCTCCCTAGAATGGGGATTGTTTTATTCTTCTTGTTTGAAACACTAGCACTTGTGGATTGATTTCACAGTTCTGAATTCCCAGAGTACTCCTAGCTGACAGATACACAGTGGGGTATCTGACTCTCTTGGCTCTTTCTTCTTCCCTCCATCTTATATCCACAGATCCTTCAAGTTAACTATCAACCCTCCAATCCCAAGCTTTTTGGGACACAGAGAGAGACATGTAAGAATGGGTATATCAATTGAACCTCCTTTCCAAGAGTGCCTTTGTGATGCTAATTACATTTCTGTACACAAAGGGTAGCACATAGTTGGCTTTTGGCAAAGGCAGAGTAAGCAAGCACATGTGTATTCGCTATGATTTAAGGACAATAAAAAATACACCCACCCAAAGGGGGAAAAAAAAACTCCCTTTACCTTGCTCAGTGATACCTGTAATGCCTTTAATAGAGAACAAAACCAATAGGAGAGGATTTTCAACAGGATCACTTGGCAGGGATTTGTTTTTCTCCCTCTAATTGTTTGTTTGCTTTTTAAAAATATATATATATTTTAAACTTAAATACACAAGCTTTTGTTTTTAAAGGCTTTGGTAAAACAGAAGCATTTATTTTAAGTGTAAGAAAACATTTGGTTCATGGCTAAATCCCCCATATGACTTTGATAGTTGTCTACAGTACACATGGTTAAGTGGAAATCTTTTGTGAAACAGAGGAAGAAAATATAACTATAGGTCTCCTAAATTCCCTGTCATTAATTTAATTCTAAAATTCCAAGTCCTTACCCTCACCACCATGCTCCAGAAGTCTTCTCCTCTATCCCCGCATCACTTTCCACTGATTCATCTTGGAACCCCATTTTAAGGAAGGGCCCCCAGACTAGCCAGGTTCAATTTTTCACTCCTTTCTGTGCCTCATTCATTCCCCCTGAACCTGTACCTAACTCCTCCTCATTTTCCACTTCTTTTTCTGTGTTATGAGCTTGTATTCTCTTGAAGGACAGGTACTGCCTTTACTTTGGTTTTTTTTGTTTGTTTGTTTCTGCTTGTATCTCCAAATTGGGGGGTGGCTAGGTGATTCAGTGGAAAGAACTCTGGGTGGAGAATTAGGAAGGATTGAGCTCAAATTTGGTATCGGACTCTTACCAGCTATGTAAACCTAGGCAAGTCACTTATCCTCTCTGTCTCAGTTTCCGCATCTGTAAAATGAAGATAATAATAGCATCTTTCCATGACTGTTGTAAGGATCAAATGAGATAATATTTGCAAAATGCTTAGCACACACAGTGACTGGCACATAGCACTCTGCAAATGGTTGTTGATGTGTTAACTTTAAAAGTAAATGTAGGGATTTCAGACATATGGGGGAAAACGTCCACCCACTCCACCCCATCCCACATACAAATGTACTTGGAAACATAGCAGAGAGCAAAGCTTCATCACTTCACTTTTCACTTTAAATGTCTGATCTCTGCATTTCCCCATCCACAAGCTCAAGCCGTTTCTTACTTAAAATTAATTTAAAGATTGGTCTAGTCCAGCATTTCACAAATTGAGCAGCACAGAAGGGAAAGCAGCCTTCTGAGCCCTGGACTTAGTACAGATTCTGAAGGAGTTATGCTTTCCCTGAGACCAAAAGTGAAAGATTAGCCTTTAAGCTGCAAAGAAAGTATTAGCAAGAGGAGGATTACCCACCAGCAGACCTCTTGCCACCCTCTACTTATAAAGTTTCTCAGCCAATACATCATACAACAGAACCCTGTTTTCTCCTTGTAGAAAGAGCTGAAGATGAGATATTGACCCTGGAAAAATAGACTAAACTCAATGTTCCCAACAGGTCCAATAAGTTATGGCGTCTAGAGAAGTCATTCATTCATTCATTCATCTCCTATTTTACGCAGAGGACTGCATGGTCCTGGAGGAGAGAAAGTCTAGATAAACCTTTGACCTTGTCCTGACAGAACCTACAGTATACTTGAAGGATAAGACAAAGAAATAGCTGTGATATATAATATTACATAACAGATGCATTAGAAGAGTGCAGAACAAAGTACTATGCAATGTCAGAGAGAAGATTATTACTAATAAGAAAGATCAAAGAGAACTCCCTAGCGGGAGTGATACTTGACTAAAATTTAACAGGATTCAACCAGGAAAGATGGGACAAGAGAGCATTCAAGACATAAGTACAAAGTGTATGGTAGTTATTTACGTGGTCTAAAGTTGGAAGTGGAGAGTGGCATCATATTTCAGGGAATCTTGGGTATCTTATGTGGCTATTTTTTGCACCCTCAGTTTTGTTTCTGGGACAAATTGGTGATGTGAACATTTAGAGGTATACGTTAGAAAAATGCTCATGCTAAACTGGAATTCGTGTCAACAAAATGGTAAATACAGCATCATGGCCCAAGAGGATTCCAAAGTGGATTGAGCACAAATTGACCTACATCCAGGTTCAGGGAACCTAACCCCACCAAAGAATCAGGTTCTTTGTCTAATTCAGCCCTTACCCAGATTCCTCCAGGAAATTTTAGGTATGACTCATGTTTATTGTCTCCTCAAAGTGGGTAACAGGGTTTCCTCCTACCAAGGCATTCAGAAAGTGTCATTTATGGAACAGTCCTTATTTAACTCCCCAGAAAAGGCATAAGCCAGATAGGATTCAAAGGCAAACTTTAAAAAAAATACAAAGACCCCCTAACATTCAAATAACCCATTTTGTTCCCCTAGAAAGTGAGTCTGTCAACATAATTCACATCCATTTTTGATCTGCACTGTCAGAGTCACTCATAGCAATTAACGTGGAGGGTTGCCAAGACCCAGATCTTTTCCTAAATCAGTGTTTCAGATACAATATCATCTTCCTATATGTGGTCCTCTTCTTTACTGAAAATTTTGCTGTTACAAAACTCTCCTGGGGCAGGTAGGTTGCGCAGTGAATAGAGCACCGACCCTGAAATCAGGAAGACCTGAGTTCAAATCCAACCTCAGACACTTAACACAAAACTAGCTGTGTGACCTTGGATAAGTCATTTAACCCCAATTGCCCTACTTCTCCCTCCCTCCAAAAAGCAAAAAAAAAGAAAGAAAAAAGGAAACTCTCCTGCTTGACAACTGGGGCCAGACGCTTGACTCAGGAATCCTCCAAGGGTCCAGTAAATCATTCCCCGTGTTATACCACCAAAGGGTTCCTGATCACCTGTGATACATAAATGAAATGTATCTTCTATGATTTCCGATCTCCCTATCCTGTGCTCAGTCCAACCTCCTGGCAGTCTCTTCCTCTCATTTTCTGTGTCCTTGAGCTGCCCTAAATGCCCAAATTCTTCTACTCCAGATGCAAGTTTCTACTCATGTTATGCAACTTAAACCTAAATTACCCCTTCCTTTCTCTCTCCTCCCATTAAAAATCCCAATCTCTCAGAATAAATATCAAAACTAATCTATAAGATTAAATTGTTATACAAAAGAACAAATGGCAGGTAATCGGCATGCTGTTTTAACTTTTAAAGTTAATATTTAGCTTTAAAACAAAACTTTTTAACCCAGTGAAATATACCCCTACTATAGAATATTAGGAACATAAAATGAGGCCAATGTGTCTTTTCTATGTCTCTCTAATCATACTATATTAAATAACTGTAAATAAGATTGGCTGTCTCTAAAATTCCAACACGGGGAATATAAAGAGTTGGTCCCAGTTTTTGAAAAGTTGATGAAACATAAATGGAATCTTTTCTGGTTACTTTTAAAATTATTTATTTATTGGATACAATGTGTAAACCACTTGCCAAAGTGATAAGGCAAGAAGATTTCAAGTGACCTTCCCCCAACCTCTCAAATGGAGAGAGCTAGGTAGGCACAACAGGAATCAGCAGAGAATACCTCATATCTAAAAGTCAACAAGTCAAACCAACAAGCATTATCAAGCATCTTTCTGTGTCAGGCACTGTGCTAGCACTGAGGATAGTAAGCAAAACATTTAGAAACAAAGCAGCACCATCATTTTTATCAATGTTACTTCCCAAGCATCAGAAAAACTTTAAGAGCATATTCAGCTTTACAAAAACAATGGGTGAGTTAAAATTTGGAGAAGAGGGAAAAACATCAGTCAAAAGTTATTTGATTGAGTCAACCATTCATTTTGTGGAAAATAGGCCAAAAATGCTTGGTGAATTTAACTAAAGAGAACCACATCGCTCTGACTGACTAATGTTTTAATTTTTAAAAGGTAAATGGCACTGAAATTTTTTTTAAATCTCCTTATCTTCAGTCCACCAGATGGTACTATTTACATAAATAGCTTTTAAAAAATTTAAGTTATTTTCTGTGCCTTTAGTAAAGTACCAAGTTCTTTATGAAAGGAATTCAAATGCATAAGCTTCATCTCCCCCCAAAATTGCCATTTTTGCTTAAATGTCCTCCTGCCTGTACATTGTATGTTGGGTCTCTGAAGAAGGAAATGAAAATAATACACATTTGGGGCAATATTGTGATATAATTAGGGTGTGTTGAATGGAGAAGGATGTTGCTGCAGACTGCTCATTAGCACACCATCTGTAAGCAATTCAACTGAAGCATCTTGGGTTTTGGTGTGAACACAGAAGTGTAAGGTTTGACAAGGATTCATGGGTCTTTGCACGCTGAAATCATCTAGTAGTAGGAATAATTTGAAAGAATTGGAGAAAATATGAGAACATAGCTGGCTATTAACAAATAGATCCATGTAAAAATAATCCTCAAAATTATGAATATAGCGTGGATAGTTAGAAAAATATCTCACATGGAGAATATTATACAGAAACAAAGGGGATTGAATGAGCAGTATCCTTTAAATAATGCTAACTGAATATTCAAGGACAAATTAGGTACAAAGAGACCATCAGCTCACTCAAGTTATTTACTTTCTTGCCTTTAGCAAGAGTCTAATTTAGTTATCCTGTACAAATAAGCGTTTCTACTATTCTTAAAACTCTCTGGGGATGAATTTTTGGTAAGTATTGCCTGTGAATAAAGAATTAATAGACAAGTTATTTATTGAATATCTTGGACAACTGCCAGAGCAGTATCCACAGTTCTTCTCTCTCTCAATCAACCACCAAGTCTTATTAGCTCTCCCTCACACACATTTCCCCTTTGCTCCATTCATATGGCCTACACTTTAATTGAGGACCTCATCTTTCCCCACTAAAACTATTGCAATTGTCTGCTTGCTGTTCTCCTTGAATGCAATCTCTCTCCTCTCTCCAATGCAACCCTCGCACAACTTCCAAATTGATTGTCCTAGTGTACAGGTCAGTCTGGCCTTGGCATTCCTCAGCTCAAGAAAGTTCAGTGACTTTCTCTGTCTGGCCTACCATAAAATACAAATGCCTTTGCTTGGAAATTGTCAACTGTGCAATTTGGCTACAATTTATCTTTCCAGATCGTTTCAAATTATCCCCCCCTCAATTCCCCATATGTAACACTCAATCTCCTATGTCCATGCCTTTATAAGGAATGCATTACCTTCTTACTTCTAGAAATCCTTAGTTTCGATCAAGGCTTAGTTCAAGTACCACCTCCTTCTAGAGGCATTTCCTAATCTCCCCAGTTATTAATTTCCCCCCCCAAAAAAGGGTGTTTTACATTTACTTCTCTGCTTATATGATATTCAAAGACTTAAGTCAAATAAAGTCAAGGACCCTAAACATAGTGCGTTCTACAATGAATGTTCCTGGTAGCAATGTCTCTTATTTTTATACTTGATTGTGGCAAGTTTTCTCTCCAGGATGTCTGTTCAAATCTTAGAGAACAATAGCAATGACAAAGAAAAGAGAACATGTCCAAGAATTATTCGGATCTCTCTGAATTTCCTTATCCTTCAAAAGAATGTGCTCTTCCCAGGAAATACTGACAATGAGAGTCCTTAATCAAAGACCAATAAAGATCTTCTCAATTAAATGATACTGGCCAAGCAATCTTGAGTTGCTCTAGATTAAGATACTACTTAATTCTGTTCAATGGACATTCATTAAAGCCTAATGTGGGCAGAGCACTCTATACATAAATGACATACAAAGTCCAAGTAGGATAATGATCCCCGTGCCCTCGTGAAACCTTTTGTTAGATTGAAAAAGTAGGCAGAAGCTCTAGGGCAACTGTTGGAGCAACTGCTACCATGCATCACTGGCTTAAGAGGAGTCTCTTGCATTGACCCTTTAGTACCAATCCTGAAGTGGACCTGCCCATGTTTTAGTTCTATTTGCAGCCCATCTGACTCAAAGGCAAAACTTCAAAAGGTAACTTAATCATGGAGAGAGCGGGGAAGCACTTCTCACTTATGAAACATTAGCCATGGGATAGGAATCAAATGAATTCTTCATAGGATCATGTATTTAGAGCTGGAAAGGAAGTAATTAAATCCTACCCTCTCATTTTGAAGTACATAATGGATAAGTGACTTGCCCAGTGTCACAGAGCTGACAAGTATCAGAGGTGAAATTTGAACCTAGAGCTTCCTGAGTCTTACTTCAGTATTCTGTCCACTACTGCATGCTGTCTCTATTGCTTACATGACATGAGTCATATCATCTAGATAAACCACAATATATCGATCAAGAATTTGAGTCATAACTTCATTGATCAAGTCTCAGAAGGTTGTGAGAGCACTGACTAAAACAAGCATTCATAATGCCCAAACTGTATCTAGGAGAAAGTCTGTTTTCTATTCTTCTAGTCTTGATTTTTAAAAAAAGTTAAACGATGCCTCTTAAATCTACTTTGATTCAAATACTCATTCCCTACACTCTACTCAAAATATCTGAAAACAACAGTGAACAGTTGAAAAAGTTATTTCTTTAAGACCTCAGTAATCGATGCTAAGGTTCATCTTGATTTCTTGAGCTTTTGAGAACAGAAAAAAAATATATATTGATGGTAAATTGGAAGGCTTAATGGAACCCTTCTTTCCTTTCCCCTAATCTTTGTGCCTGTAGCGCCAATGCGATATTCACAGCACTAGTGGTAGATCTTCAAATTACCATTACCATTAAAGTGCCTCAAAAATATACTTGGTTCTCCTATTCATTTAACATAGAAATTTGTCCTGGGATGGGGGGAGAGACAGTGGGCATTGAGCAGGTAACAGGTCTTTTGGACAATCATGATTATGATCAAGAGGTAAATACCCTGCCTTTTGCAGGATAAAGATTCTCTGAAAGTCTTAGTAACCAGCAGAATTCCTTGTGAGAAAGGCAATCATGACCATAACAGCAGTTTCAGACACCTCCTGGTCATCAATAGAGGGCCCACCACTAGAAAGCTACAATAGCCTGAACTCTATTCAATATTGGGCCATAAGTACTCTCTCAAGAATGCGAAATCAAATATTATCACACTTAAAGTCATGTCAAACATCTTACATGTGATTTGCCCCCATGTAAGAAGAATTGATTCATATGGCAATAACTAATGACTCTTGGAGCTCCTTTTGAGAGTCTTTATGAATCACTAAATCAATCCATTCCGATCTCTTTTTTTGTCCTAGGTTGGGGTTCCCAGTCAATCCAACCCAAAGAGTGAATGCTGCAAGAGATTGTCTGCATCTATTTTGTGCAGGGCCAAATTCTCATTGACTCTTACTCCCTTGGCTTGGAATTCCCTAACTCATTCCCAGGTGTCTATTTCCTGAGCTCTTAGCAGAAAATTCCCAACTAAGGCATTATTGTCCCCACAGCCAACCCCAAGGGTCTGTGGCATCAGAGTGAAAGAGGTCCCAGTATTTCCATAGTTTTCGGAACTATTGTCTCCTGCTCATTTATGACTACCTAAATTCAAGTACTGTCTTACTTCCCTATCAATTCTCTATGTTCATGAGAGGCTCTAGGTATAGTGGAGAAAACATTGGACCTTTAGATAGGAAGACCTGAGTTCAAATCCCACCTCAAATGAGCTCTATAATCCTGGGAAAGTCATTCACTTTCTTTGTGCCTGTAGCGCCAATGCGATATTCACAGCACCAGTGGTAGATCTTCAAATTACCATTACCATTAAAGTGCCTCAGTTGCCTTATCTGTAAAATGTCTGGACTAGATGGCCTTGAAAAGAAAAGGGAGGCCTATAAAGTCCCTTCCAACTCTAAATCTTTGAAAATATAGAATAGATTAGAAGTTAACCTACATAACCTAATAAATCTAAAAAATGAGGCCTTTATTTGGGTATAATTATATCTGCAAAGAAAGATACAGACACACTCATGGGATCTGGGTAGTGGCCAGAATTCTAGTCAACCCATTCACACCTTATTGAGGATGGCTGGTTAGGTGTCAGTATTAGAGATAATTTAACTGGGTCAAGTTATTACAGATTTGAGTCACACCAATGTACTGAGTCTATAAAAGGGACCAGGCAGATTTGCTGGAGTTTAGTAGGAGAGAGATCTAGACAGAACTGGACACAAATGCAATTATCTTGAATACTTGCAAGAAAAATAAATCAGGATTCTTTTGTCCACAGCGGTAGAGATCTAGAAACAAACCATATGTTAAAGTATAGCAAGGTTGGGGTTTCAAAAGCCTAAGAAAAAGCTTTAGGAAAACCTCTCCCTGAAAAATTGGACCTAGTCCATTTAAATCCAAAGCCTGGAGTTCTGTACAATGGATTGGGCCTCCTTCTTCTATCACGATAATTTCTGCTTCTTTTTTAATTAATTAATTTTTAGTTTTCAACTTCCACAAGATTTTGAGTTCCAAGTTTTCTCCCCATCTCTCCCCTCCCTTCTACCCTAAAACAACATGCATTCTGATTACCCTTTCCCCTAATCTGCCCTCCATTCTATCACTCCCTGCCCCTTCTCTTATCCCCTTCCCTTCTATTTTCCTGTTGAGCAAAATAGATTTCTATACCCCATTGCCTGTATATCTTATTTCCCAATTGCATGTACAAACTATTTTTAACATTGATTTTTAAAACTGAGTTCCATATTCTCTCCCTTCCTCCCTCACTCCCCCCCACCCATATCGATAAGGTAAGCAAACCAATATAGGTTATACATGTGTAGTCATGCAAAACATTTCCATAATAATTGTGTTGTGAAAGACTACCTGTATTTCTCACCATTCTATTCCACTCTCCATCTATTCTATTCTCTCTTTTGACCCTCTCTCTCCTCAACTTTCAATTATCTCTCCTCCCATTTCTCCTCCCTTCTATCACCTCCCACTCTCTTATCCCCTTCACTCCTACTTTCCTGTAGGGTAAGATAGATTTTCATACCCAATCGAGTGTGTATATTATTCCCTCCTGTAACAATACTGGGATTTGAAGATCTTCCATGCCCCTTGAGCTTGCTGACATAGCAAGAAGGGGTGGAGCAAGAAAACGCCAGAACCGAGCTAGTCTCCATGCGGTGCAGACTGGAAGCGGCATCAGAGGCAGTGGCTGCGGCTGCGAACTCTTTTTGCTTTGAGCGGGCCAGAATCTCTGCTAAGGACTCCTGCTGAGGACTGCCTGGGGCAGGAACTGCCAGGGGCGAGAGCTGCTGGGACCAAGCTGCCTGGACGCTGAGCAGTTGCGTGCGTGAGGAGAGGAGGATCTTTGCCTGAGGTAGCCTGTCCTGTTTGAAGGCTTGAGGATGGGGGTATTTACTCCTTTGACCACATGTGCCAACTTCATCACTACTGGGTTGGCTTTGACTTTCTGGTTTTGGGACTCAGTCTTCGGTA
>CM053585.1:122069736-122080018 GCA_028646515.1 Pseudochirops corinnae | reverse complement strand
AATGCACTATCTATATTTCTTATGTAGAGAGCCTGTTCCATTTTGTGATTAATAACTATATCAGCATATTTATAGTTACTGTAGGCATTGTGAATACTGCATTGCTGATACACCTCCTTAAACCAAATCTGATAAGAGTAAAGTTAACTCATTCTCTCTCACCTTCCCCCTCTTCCTCTCCATTGTAAAAGCTTTTTCTTACCTCTTTTATATGAGATAAATTACCCCTTTCTACCTCTCCTTCTCTCTCACCCCTTAATTTTATATTTTAGATATCACTTCATATTCAACTCACCCTGTGTCCTCTGTTCATATGTATACATGTATGTATGCATATATGCATATATATATATATATATGTGTGTGTGTATGTATGTGTATATTCCTTCCAGCTTCATAATACTAAGAAAGGTCTTTAGAGTTACAAATATCATGTAGATATTTCCATGTAGAAATGTAAACAGTTTAACTTTAATGAGTCTCTGATGATTTCTCTTTCCTGTTTACCTTTTCATGCTTCTCTTGATTCTTGTGTTTGAAAGTCACATTTTCTATTGAGCTCTGGTCTTTTCATCAAGAATGCTTGAAAGTCCTCTATTTGATTGAATATCCTTTTTTCCCCTGAAGGATTATACTCAGTTTTTCTTGGTAGGTGATTATTGGTTTTAATCCTAGCTCCTTTGATATCCAGACTATCATATTCCAAGTCCTCTGATCCCTTAATGTAGAAGGTACTAAATCTTGTGTTATCCTGATTATATTTCCACAATACTTGAATTGTTTCTTTCTGACTACTTGCAATATTATGTCCTTGACCTGGGAACTCTGGAATTTGGTTACAATATTCTTAGGAGGTTTTCTTTTGGGATCTCTTTCAGGAGGTGATCAGTGGATTCTTTTAATTTCTATTTTACCCTCTGGTTCTAGAATATCTGGGCAGTTTTCCTTGATAATTTCTTGAAAGATGATGTCCAGGCTCTATTTTCACCCATGGCTTTCAGGTAGTCCAATAATTTTTAAATTATCTCTCCTGGATCTATTTTCCAGGTCAGATGTTTTTCCAATGAGATATTTCACATTGTCTTCTATTTTTTTTTCATTCTTTTCATTTTGTTTTATTGCTTCTTTATTTCTCATGGAGTCTTTAGCTTCCCTCTGCTCCATTCTAATTTTCAAGGAATTATTTTCTTCAGTGAGTTTTTGAACATCCTTTTCCTTTTGGCCAATTCTGCTTTTTAAGGCATTCTTCTCATTGGCTTTCTGGACTTCTTTTGCCATTTGGGTTAGTCTATTTGAAGGGGTTATTTTCTTCAGAATTTTGGAGGGGGTCTCCTTTAGGAAATTGTTGCCTTGTTTTTCATGATTTTCTCACATGACTCTCCTTTCTCTTCTCAATTTTTCCTCTACTTCTTATACTTGATTTTCAAAATCCTTTTTGTGCTCTTCCATGCCTGTGACCAATTCATATTTTTCCTTGGAGGCTTTGGATGTATGAACTTTGAATTTGTTGTTTTTCTCTGGTTGTATGCATTGATCTGATTTTTTTTCCACTGTTTGTTCATTTTCCCAGTCAATTACTTGACTATTTTCCCTTTTTTTGGGGGGGAGGGGTAGTGCAATTGGGGTTAAGTGACTTGCCCAAGGTCACACAGCTAGTAAGGGTTAATTGTCTGAGGCCAGATTTGAACTCAGGTCCTCCTGACTACAGATCTTCCTGACTCTGAGGCCAGTTCTTTATCCAGTATACCACATGCTGTCTATACTTAAATAACTTGTTCCTTCTCCTCCCTTTCCCTCATCACCATATACCTTCTGAAAGTTGGAAATGGACAAGTCTGGGACAGCAGTCTCATGTATAACTTAGAACTTTTACAGCCTGGCCAGCAACCTCTATATCCCCCAAAATCACATCTACTGTTAAGGATCAGCTGATTTTGAATCTCCTAAAGGAAGAACAGTTTCCCCAGAACAAGATTACTCTTTTTGTGGTTGGTACAGTTGACATGGCACGTGCCATCAGTATCTTAATAAAGGATTTGTTTGATGAACTTGCCTTAGTTGATATAACAGAAGACAAACTAAAGGGAGAGATGATGGATCTCCAATATGGCAACCTTTTCCTCAAAACTTCAAAAATTGTTTCTGGCAAAGACTACAGTGTAACTGCAAACTCAGAACTGGTCATTGTTACAAATGGAGCACATCAACAGGAGGAAGAAAGTCATCTTAATTTGGTCCAGCGTAATGCGAGTATCTTTAAATTCATCATTGCCAATATTGTTAAATATGACCCTAATTGCAAGCTGCTTATTGTTTCTAATCCAATGGATATTTTGACATATGTGGCTTGGAATCTAAGTGGCTTTCCTAAAGATCATATTATTGGAAGTGGTTGCCATCTGGATTCTGCCTGTTTCCATTACCTAATGGGAGAGAGACTTGGCATCCATTCTTCAGGTTGTCATGGATGGGTCCTTGGAGAACATGGAGACTCCAGTGTTCCTGTGTGGAGTGGTATGAATCTTGCTGGTGTGTCTCTGAAGAATCTTCATCCTCAAATAGGAACTGATGCTGATTCAGAGAATTGGAAAGATTTGTTCATAAACATAAAGATGTTGAAAGTGCTTATGAAGTGATTAAGCTGAAGCACTATGAAGAATCTTAGGAGAGTGTATCCAATTTCCACCATGATTAAGGGCCTATATGGCATTAATGAGGATGTCGTCCTTAGTGTCCCATGTATCTTGGGGC
Organism: Pseudochirops corinnae; assembly: GCA_028646515.1. Lineage (NCBI taxonomy): Eukaryota > Metazoa > Chordata > Mammalia > Diprotodontia > Pseudocheiridae > Pseudochirops > Pseudochirops corinnae. The sequence goes on along the minus strand of CM053585.1, from coordinate 122,077,267 downwards.
AGAATGGCATTTCAGATGTGGTGAAGGTAAGCCTGAATCCAGAGCAGAAGAGCCATTTAAAGAAGAGTACAGATACTCTTTGGGCAATCTAGAAGGAGCTGCAATTTTAAAACATTTTAATGTGCTGCCATCAAGAGAACATGACAGTGGTTAAGGGGTTATGTATGATGCATTTTTCAAGTAGGTCAAATCCTTCCTCTGATTAGTGATTGAACACCAGAAATGTAAAACCTGTGAACACACTCTAGTGTCTTCCTAAAGTTAGGAATGGGGAATATTACAGTGTGCTTATTGGTTAAACCCTGTTGTTGTTTCCATATGATGTTGGATATGACTTGTATAGTCTCAGTAGTTGGTGTCAAGCAGAGCCAGTGCCCCACAGGTATATAAACTATCTGCCTTGTATGTGGGTGCTACAGATTCCCATAGGTCCAAAAGACAACACTCCTGGATACAAAATGCTATACAGTAATAATTCTTTATTGATGCATTGATTACCTTTGTGCTCCCCTCCATTAGGGCTCTACAGCATGGCCCCATGGGTCACATTTCCAGAGGACCTGATTTTGTGTGTGTGTGTGTGTGTGTGTGTGTGTGTATGTTATACATATATATAATTTCCATATTATATAAAAAGATCTGTATATGTGCAGCAATGCAACCTGTTCCTCAAGCATCATACTAACCTTAAATACTGAATGAACAACAAATAACTGATAAAAAAAAAAGTTTGAAATGCCAATTCAATTACAGGTAAAATAGCTTCAGCTGACACTCTCCCCATGACTTCACTGCCCCACCCTCACACACATACACATACTCCGTACCAAAATTATTTCCCCTACATTTAGAGTCAAAAGACCTGAGTTTAAGATCTGACTCTGCCATTTACTTACTGTATGACCTTGAAAAGAACATCTACTAGTGTCTTTTAGCTTCAATTTCCTCATCTCCAAAATGAAGGTGATACCAGTATGACCTGTCCCACAAGACTATTATGATGAATGTATGAATTTATACAAATAAAAGTCCTTTGTAGCTGCAAAGGCACATACAAAATGGGGTGATAATTAGATAACCCCCAACTTGAATACTTTGTAGGTGTCCTTGTTTTTCAGCAGTGACTTTTCTCAAAAATAGGCATTCCTGAATTACAAAATAAGAAGCCCTACCCTATATATTCTTTCACAGATACATGGTGATAAAGACTAAATTTTAAAGTTTTCCTAAAAGAATACACACCTTTTCCAGCAATCCAGACACCCCTAACAGCTGAATCAATATCCCAGTGCATATCATGATGGGCACAGGAGCTTATAGCAACTAGCTCACCAAAAATCCATCAGAAGGTTTAAGTTAATATAAAACAGTAGCTAGAGGACCAGGCCTGGAGTCAGGAAGACCTGAGCTCAAATCCAGCCTTAGAGACTTACTAGCTATGTGACTATAGGCAAGTCACTTATCCCCGTTTGTCTCAGTCTCCTCATCTGTAAAATGAGCTGGAGAGGGAAGAAAAACTCCTTACCAAGAAAACCCCAAATGGGGGTCATGAAGAAATGGACATGACTGAAAAAAAGACTGAATGAGACATTCAACCCTGTAACAGAAATCTTGGAAAAAGATTTGATTCTATTTGCTAAGGGAGTAGAGAGAAATAGGATTTCTTGAAGGATTGATTGAAATGAAGCTAGAAATACAACCATCTCTGGAATCCCCTTTCTGGACTTCACTTTTTTTTTATTAGATTGAATCTCTATGCTAAGATGATAAACCACTTCCTCTACTTCTCATAAAACCAAACCACAGTGAATTTTTCTCTCTTCTCTTGCCAGAGGAACCCCATAGACATGAGTAGACAGGATACTGCTGCTCAGAGGTTGACAACATCCCATTCTGCTAGAATCCCCTAAAGCAGACTCACAAATTACATTTAGAGAAATATATAAAAAATATGATTTTATAGATTATGCCTCATAGTTCATATTAAAAGACATAACAGAGATTATAGATGATATAGATTATGCCATCCTGCAGTAGCAGGATGCTTGTAGTTCAATATGACAGGCTGTTAATTAATTATAACCTTTCCCCACTATTCACTTTCTTTAATAATGCTGTAGAAGCTTTATCTTTTAAAATAAAAGAAAACAGAAGGAAAATTCTCTGAATCCATCATTGTGCTTGGCATTACAATTGTTTTCAAATGCTTCTTATTGTAAAGACCTGACAAACTTTGCAGAAGTCAAAATTTCTTTGGAATTTTTAATCATTTTTGCTCCCATATTTTACTTCCTTGGTGGTCAAATATAGATGCAGGAATTCATCTTTTGATAGAAAAACTACTATAATGCCAACACTGAGCATTGCCGGGCTAGCCCAAGGACAAAATGGGAAGTTTCTATGCTTTTTAGCTCAGATCTGTGATTTTATTGGTGTAGTATACTCCCCACAAAGAAATTCCTTCTACCAATGCAGATTGGCATCTGTCCTATAACTCAGTGCCTTGCCCAGAGTCACAGACCCAGTATTTGTCAGAGGTGGAACTTTGGACCCAGGGCCTTTCTATGCAGAGTACCACAGTGGTTCTCCCTTCTACCAACACAAATCACCCATAATTTACTATCTCAGAGAGTTAGCTCTAGTTCAGAAAAACTAAGTAAGTTGATCACAGTAATACCATAAATCAGTGTCAAATGCAGAATTTGAATCCAGGTCTCTTTTTATTCCAAATGCAGTGTTCTTTCTACAACAATAATGATATGTTACATTTGCACTGTGCTTTTCACTGGGATTTTTTTTTACATTTTAATTTATATCTTTTAGTTTGTTCTTCATGTTGCATCACTCATTTCCCCACGTGCCCCTCACTGAACCCACCATTTCTATTCTCAGACGTGGCCTGGGCATACTCAGATCACATATGGAGGTACCTTGCATCCTGTGTTTTCCCATGGGTGGGAAATAGGTGAGTATAGCTTCCTTTCGTTGACTGCTTAGCCAAAACAAGCAGTGTTTTAAAAACTAACCAGATTAAAATAGTTCCTCTTTCCTATGAGCTCTTTTCTCCCGCTTCTAGGAGGTGAAGGTTACAATTAATCCAGAACACGAGTACCATGAACTGAACTTAGAGGGGAGAGAACCTTTCTATCCCTCTCTTTTACCATTATCAAAAAAAAATTCTACATATCATATTTCTAGAAATTAAAAAAGGAAAACTTGCCTGATATTCTAGAACCAGAGGGTAAAATAATAGTTAAAAGAATTGACTGATCATTATCCAGGAAAATTATAGCCAAATTCCAGAGCTCTCAGATCAAAATGAAAATACTTCGGGAGACTCAGCACACAGCCCTGGATGGCGGAGCCAGGCAGCACGGATTTCAGGCTGGTAATCTGCATGTGACTTGTTCCCCATGTACCCTGGCTCCTCGCAGGAGGAAGAGCAAGGCAGGCGTGGTGTCAGACGGAGAAGCCCGAGAAGCTGGCATAGGGCGGGGATGCGGGCACGGGAGAGGCCTGCGTGGTCATTGAGCACTGCCTCAGCGGTGTAGATGTACCCGCGCCACACAGAGCAGTGAGCCAGGCGCTGCCCATGCTGCTGAACCCCACCCAGCCCCGTCGGAGCAGCTTCGAGGTGATGCTGCAGCGTCCCAAAGCACCTGCCTAGAGCTCTGGAGTGGGATTAAGAAGGGTCCCCCCTGAAAACTCCCTGAGCTGGGCCAGGTGGTGGCCGAGCTTAAGAAGCAGTTGGCCTAAGGAGGAGCCCCCGCAGGCAGGACTTGCCCTGCCGAGCTGTCTGTCCCCAGTGAGGTTGGAGCATCCATGGTGGAACGTGGCCAAATCTCCAGTCATGTCCCTGAAGGTATGGTTCCTTCCTCTGGGAAGGGCAGCAGGTGCAAGGTGAACCTGGTGGTGTTAAATTGTTAATAAAAGCTTTTGATACAGAAAAAAAAAAAAATCCTTCAAGCAGCCAGAAAGAAACTGTGCAAATGCCATGGAGCCACAGTCAGGATTACATAAGATTTAGCTACTACCATGTTAAAGGAGCAGAGGGTTTGGAATATGCTATTACAGAAAGTAAAAGAGCTGAACTGGAGTGGCTAGGTGACACAGTGACTAGAGCACTGGCCCTGGAGTCAGGAGGACCTGAGTGCAAATTTGACCTCAGATACTTAACACTAGTCGTGTGACCTGGGGCACCACGTCACTTAACCCCTGCCTTCCACCCTCCAAAAAAGAAAAAAAAAGCTGGAATTAAAACCAAGGATAACCTACCCAGTAAAACTGAGTAAACAATTCTTCAAGAGAATAAATTGGCATTTATGAAATGAGAACATTCAAGTATTTCTGATGAAAAAAACAGAACTGAATAGAAAATTTGACTTTCAAATACAAAACTCAAGTGAAACATAAACACTTGAAACAGAAGGACACACATAGAGTTAAAATAAGGAGCTAGAGTAGAATCTAGTATGTTTCAGTTAATGTAAAAGAAAAAGCAGGGGGATCAGTCATGATCTCAGACAAAGAAAAAACAAAAATATACTTAATTAAAAGAGCTAAGCAGGGAAACTACATCTCACTGAAAGGGACCATAGAAAAAGATGTAATATCAGTATTAAACAATGCAGAAAATTACATAGCATCCAAATTCATAAAGGAAAAGTTCAATAAATTACTGAAGGAAATAGACAACAAAACTATACTAGTTGGGGACTTAAACTTTCCCCTCTCAGAGTTAGATAACTCTAACCATAAAATAAATAAGAAAGAAGTTAAGAGATTAATAAAATTTTAGAAGTTAGCTATGATAGACCTTTTCTATTACAAACACCAGAAAGCATTGTAAACAAAGCAGCCTTTCTGAAAATGGTAAGTAGTATCTATCTAAAACTAGGAGCAAGCATTAACTATAAGGGGATATATCTCAAGCCTTGCCAGTAAGATCAGAGGTGAAGCAAAGATTCCATCATCACAACTATTATTCAATATTGTGCTAAAAATGCTAGCTATACCAATAATAGAAGAAAAATTGAAGGCATAAAAGTAGGCAATGAAGAAACAAAGCTATAACTGCTTACAAATGATGTGATATACTTACAGCACCCTAGAAAATCAACTAAAAACCTAGTCAAAACAATTAGCAACTTTAGGAAACTTAGAAAATATAAAATTATCCCACACAAATCATCAGCATTTCTATATGGTAATAACAAAACCCAGCAGGAAGAAATAGAAAGAGAAATCTACTTTAAGATACAGACAGTATAAAATACTTAGGAGTCTACCTGTCAAAATACACAAGTAAATTATATGAAAAAAATTACACAACACTTTGTACAAATGAATAAAAATAGCTCTAAATAAGTAGAGATATATTAATTGCTCATTGGTAGGCAAAGTTAACATGATAAAAGTGACAATACTGCCTTAGTTAATTTACTTATTCAGTGCCATACCAATCAAAATGCCAAAAAAAAAATTATAGAATAGAAAAAAAATTAAAATTCATCTGGAAGAACTAAAGGTCAAGAATATCAAGGGAAATAATAAAAAATATGAAGGAAGGGTGTGCAACAGTTCCATATTTGAAACTATATTACAAAATAATAATCATAACATTTTACTACTGACTAAGAAATAGAATGGTGGATCAGTGGAATAGATTAGGTACATAATACACAGTACTAAATCACCAAACTAATCTAGTGTTTGATTAACCCAAAGATACAAATTTTTGGGACAAGAACTCACTATTTGACAAAAATTCCTTAGAAAACTGGAAAGCAGATTGGAAGAGACTAGGCATGAACCAGCATTTCACACTCCATAGCAAGATAAGGTCAAAATTTTTAAAATGATTTAGACATAATGGATGATATTGTAAACAAATATGGGGAACATGGAAAATGTTTCTGTCAGATCTATGAGCAACAGAAGAGTTTGTGACCCAGTGAGACATGGAGAGGATCACAAAAAGTAAATGGATAATTTCTAAATTAAAAGGTTTTTGTACAAACAAAACTCAAGAAAGCCAAAATTATAAGGAAAACAGAAAATTGAAGGGCTGGAGGGGGAGTTTATAACAAGTTTCTTTGATAAAGGCCTCATTTCTCAAATATGTAAGGAATAGAGTTAAAAATATTTTTTTTTAAAGATTCATTTGCCAATTGAGAAATGGTGAAAGGATATGAGCAGAGAGTTTTCAGGAAGAGAAATCAAAACTATCTATAGTTATATTAAAAATACTTAATCACAACTGATGAGAGAAATGAAAATCAAAACAACTCTGAGGTACCACATCAAATCTATCAGATTGGCTAACATGATAGAAAGGAAAAATGACAAATGCTGGAGGAGATGTGGAAAAAATTGGGACAATGATGGTGGAGTTGTGAACTAGTCCAACAATTCTGGAGAACAATTTGGACCTATGCCCATAGGGATATAAAATTGCACATATCCTCTGACACAACAATACCACTACTAGATCTGTACTCCAAATAATTTTTAAAGGGAAATGGACTTATTTGTACAAAAATACACATATAGCAATTATTTTTGTAGTAGCAGAAATTGGAAATCTGGGGGATACCCACCATTTGCAGAATAGCTGAACAAGTTGTGGTATATGATTTTAATGGAATTGTGCTATAAAAATAATGAGTATAATGGTTTTGGAACGACCTAGGAAGACTTTTTCGAATTGATGCCAAGTACAATGAGCAGAACTAGAGGAACACCATATACAGTAACAGCAACATCATAAGGATGATTAACAATGAAAGACTTAGGGCGGAGCCAAGATGGCAGCATAGGAGCAACAACACATCGCAGCTCTCACATAGCCACCCCAAAATACCCATAAAATATGACTCTAAACTAATCCTAGAACTCCAAAACACACACAAAGATACTTCCCACTAAAGTCAGCTTGGCTACAAGGAATCATATCAGCACTACGAACCGAAACCAGCCTGGCCTGAAGCCCTGGCTGAGCCCCAGAGGTGGCTGGAGGAGAGGAATGGTGAGCGTATTAGCAGCAGCTGCAAGCAGTGCTGAGAACTAGGTCAGTGGAGCTTGCAAGGTCTTGGGAGAAAAGCGGTCTGGCCAAAAGGCTTCCGGGGCGGGAAAGCGAAAGGCAGAGGTTTTGCACTTGCCTCCGCATTGCAGCTTCTGCCCCCACGGCCTGCAGACAGCAGGGGGACTAAGTGATTGTTCAGAGGCCAGTGCTCTTGCGTTGAGCGGCCTGGATCCAGATCCCAGTCTTGGGCTTTCGGTCCTGGAGTCTTCATTACCCAGTGAGCCGGAAGTAAGTAGGAAAGGGACCCAGCACCTTCCTGAGAGCTATGGCAGACGGGAGGACCCCAGCGATTTGGGACAGAGCTTTCCCTTCTGGAAGCAGAGCCCCACAGAGATTTAAAAAAAAAAATCACGGACTGACCAACCATGAGTAAGAATAAGCATAAGAAGCAAAGTAAGAACAGTAACCAAACCCTAGATTCCTTCTTTGGGGAAAAGAAGGATCATG
>CM053585.1:122016916-122069236 GCA_028646515.1 Pseudochirops corinnae | reverse complement strand
AGGGGGGATACACTGGGATGGTTGTTTTGGGGTGGGGGTAGGGGAAAGATGGGGAGAAAATATGTAACTCAAAATCTTGTGGAAATGAATGATGCAAACTAAAATAAAATTAAAAAAAAAAAAACAACGAAAGACTTAGCTGCTCTGATCAAGATAATGATCCAAGACAATTCCAAAGGACCCATGACAAAAAATAATATCCACCTCCAGAGAAAGAACTCTGATGAACTCTGAATTCAAAATTTTCTTTACTTTATCAGGGAAGCAGGTGGTCTATGTCTTGTTTTGCAACATGGATAATATGGAAATGTGTTTTGCATGACTTCACACGTGTCATTGCTATCAAATTGTTTCACTTCTTAAGGAAGGTGGTCCAGTGGAAGAGATCAAAAGAATTTGGAACTCAAAAAAACATTTTAAGTGAAGGTTTGAACAATTTTTATGTAAAATTGGGAAATATTTAATTAAATAAATTAAAAGATATTAGGAAAAATAATTGCAAGATTTTTCTTTCAGAATAGTAACATCATAGCTCCACCTGCAACATTCAGTCATTGAGTAAAATCATTAGTGGAGCTACAAATCCATACAACCATTCTAGAAGGCAATTTGGAATTAAACAAAGGAAGGACCAAAATATCCATATCCTCTGATTCAGACTTTCCTCTGCTAAACATATACTGTACACAAGGAGTTCAATGACAAAAAAAAAATATGATGTAGATACCAAAATATTTATAATGTCTCTTTTGTGGTAAAAGCAGAACTGGAAATAAAATAGATTCTCATCACCTGGAGATAGGCTAAATAAATTGCAGTATATGAATATGATGCAATAATACTAGATTGTAAGAAAAACTGAACAAAATGAATACAGAGAAGAAGCATGGCAACTAAAAAACTTGGTGGATAGATCTCTAGATTTAAAGTTCACAAGAACTGAGATCAAATTATTCCTCAGCCATTGAATAGCCATGACCTTGGGAAAGTCATTTAACTAAGCCTTGATTTACTCATCTATGAAATGAGGCTAGTAATAAGACCTATCTCACATGATTATTATAAGGATCAAATTAGATAATATATATGTAAAGCATTTGACAAACCTTAAAGCATCTAATAAATTGTAGTGTACGTTTCTATGAGTGTTGCCCAGGTAAGTTATATGTATGTCCATGTGGGTTTGTCTAAATTCAGCTCAAGGAAGGTGTGAATAGATATCTGTGGAATCTTTCCCACCCCTCTTGCAGTGATATTTTAATTTCTTCCTTGAGTGAAATGGGATGTGGAGGTCACAAGGCTAGCCACTCTGCTCTCCTTAGAGAGAAGGAGTATATTTTCCTCTATCCTGTTTTTCCTGTTTATCTTTCTCTCTCTTTCCTTTTACCCTGTCCTTCCTCAAGAGTGTATTGCTTCTGGACACTGCTTTCCTCAATCCACCCTGCCTTCTATCAGCCCTACCTCTCTCCACCTTTTCTTATCCTTTCTCCCTTCCTACTTCCCTGTAGGGTAAGATAGATTTCTCTACCCAACTGAGTATGTGTGTCTGTGTCTGTGTCTGTGTGTGTGTGTGGGGGGGGGGGGGGGTTATATCATCTTTGAGCCAATTCCAGTGAGAGTAAGGTTAAAGCATTGTCTTCAGTCCCCTATCCTTGCATGCAAGATTCTTTACCTCATTCTACCTCTTACTTTCCCCTTCTCCTGATGGATCCCTCCTTCTCACCCTTTAATTTTACTTTTTTTTCGATAGCATTCCATCATAATCATCCCTCTTTCTCATTTCTTAATTTTATTTTTTTAATATCATCACATCATAGTCAACTTATCTCTATGCCCATTATATATGTATACTCCTCCCAACTGCTCTAATAATGATAAAGTTCTTAGGAACTGCAAGTATTATCTTCTCATGTAGGAATGCAAACAGTTTAACTTTATTGAACACCTTATGATTTCTTTTTCCTGTTTACATTTTTTGCTCGAGTCTTGTATTTGAAAGTCAAATTTCCTATTCAGTTCTCATTTTTTCATCAGGAATGCTTTAAAGTATTCTAGTTTATTGAACATCAGTTTTTTCCCTGGAGGATTATACTCACTTTTGCTAGGTAGATGATTCTTGGTTGTAATCCTACTTCCTTTGTTTTCCAGAATGTCATATTCTAAACCCTCCAGTCTTTTAACATAGAAGCTCCTAAATACTGTGTAATTCTGGCTATGGCTCTGTGATATTTGAAATGCTTCTTTCTGGCTGCTTGCAATATTTTTTCTTTGACCTTAGGAGTTCTGGAATTTGGCCATACTATTGCTGGGAGTTTTCATTTTGGGATTGCTTTCAGGAAATGATCAGTCAATTCCTTCAATTTCTAGTTTACCTTCTGCTTCTAGAATATCAAGACAGTTTTCCTTGATAATTTCTTGAAAGATGATGTCTAGGCTCTTTCTTTGATCTTGGCCTTCAGGAAGACTAGCACATTAAGTGTGAGGGCTTACAGTTCCTTTTCAGGACTGCTCATCCACCTTTGTTCTCTATTTTCACTCAACTCTCACCTGTGGTTCCAAGAAGCTGAAGCGTATGCAGTGGCCACAGTCCTGTAAAACCATCTCAGCAGAGGGTTAAACCAGGTTGAGGGTGACTGGCAGGCCTCAGATATGTTGGTGAGTTAGAGGAATGTCTACCCAAAGTATATGAAAACTTTCCCCTACAGAATGGGTAGATGACAACAATTTGTTCCAGTGGCCATGAAAGGCAGCTGAAGCAGCCTCTATGGAGGCTTGGAGCTTGGTCAGGCATCAAAGATGCCAAGGTCATCCACTGCATCCTGGGCCATTACCAGTTACCTTGATTTTTGTCCTGCCACTGTTCTTCAATGCCTCGGGATAAAAGACTGAGGCTGATGACTTTGTACTGCCTCACTTAAATCCAATTCACATGCAAGTCGAAACATCACCCATGATGTCGTTAGTCCTTTTCAAAAATGAAAGCAGAACAACAACTTTAGAAAGGAAGTAAAAGGCTAGAATTATGTCTATGCTCCCTAAATATTTCTGACTTTGTGGAAATTCATTTGGCGTTCAGGTTACTTCTAGTGGTCTCTTTCTTTTAATGGGGAAGGCATATCCAAACTATATCTGAAGATTTTATTCTCTTCCCATAAAATGCTAGATATACAAAGATGATTACAATATTGAATAGTGAATTAGGTCATTTATCCAATCTAATAGCCAAACCAGAGCAAATTACATCTCCCACTGAGAGTGAGATAACGTATTTCAAATGAGAAAGCAGAGAGAGATAGAGACAGAGACAGAGAACACCTTTCACCCAAAGACAAATTATCCCAAGTCTCTAGTATAGTAGCAGGAAGACACTACCAAAAAGCAGACCCTTATGTAAAGTCCCAGGCTTGAATCCCTGGTTACATTAGCCATTGTGTAACTGTTTTATGAACTTAAGACAAGTAAAGTAAGTAGAAGCAAGAAAAAAATACACACAAATACTAAAACAATGTAAATGAAAAAGAACAACATAATAATAGTAAACAAATACTTTGAAATTATCGTAATCCAGCTTGATCTAAAAGAATAAGTATGAGAAGATACCTCCCTCATCTTCATTTGCAAAAGTGGAGGAGCCTGTTGCCGTGTTCATTTCGGTCACGTCCAACCCTTTGTAACCCCATTTGGGGTTTTCTTGATGAGAATGTTGGAATGGGTTTGCCATTTCCCTCTCCAGCTTACTTTACAGATGAAGAACAGGCAAACAGGGTTAAATGACTTACTCAAGGTCACACAGCTAACAAGTGTCTGAGGCCAGATTTGAACTCAGGAAGATGGTTTTTTCTGACTTTAGGTCTGGCATTCTATTCACTATACCAGTGAATAGAATGTAGTTGTGCCTATGTAACCACAGACTAGTCATTTATCCTCACTAAGCCTCATCTGTCTCATCTGGAAAAGGGAGATGACAATAGCTATAGAACTCATTTTACAAAATTGTGCAATGTTGGGCGAGTAGCTGACCCTTAGTTTCCGTATCTATATATAGCAAGGATATGGCTACACTCCCCAACTAGAGAAGAGACAGAGGGCCAAGGCTTGGTGATGCCCACGTGATATAAACTTTGAGACTTAGAAGATGAGAGCACTACCTGCCTAGCACTTTTCTGAGTGAGAAGTAAAGAAGCAATAACCATTTTAATTTACCTGCTTCAGGACTCAGTATTATACCAATCAAGGATCCATTAAACCTCAACTTTTTCCAAAGAAAATGGAAATTCAAGGACAGTGAAGCGCTTCACTCCTAGATTTTCAAAGGGAATGGGGCAAGGGAGGACAGGAGTGCAGTGTGGGCAAATGAAAGAACCAAAAGAAAATCATCATCATTAACAGATCTTTTCCCCAGTACCTTCACTTATCTGACAGCCTTTCCTGTACATGAGCAAATAGTAGACAATCGTGTAACTCAAATATGCAATATAATAAATGAAGATGATAATAAATATATTTTATACTCCTTACCTCATAGGGTCATTGTAGGGAAAATGTTTTTTAAGTGTTAGAGTCCTATAGCAATACACCCTTGTACAGGACTGCTGCACCATCATCATCATGGGAAGAAGTTGGGTCTAAAGCCGTGTGACCTTGGGTTATGAGTTAGAGGTTAAGCCAGGACATAAAGCACTTTGCTTCTTTCCTTCTCTTCTCTGGACTAATTGGTTGCTGAGCCAGCAATTTTATCTCATCACACTCCCTGAAGAGGTACTTCTACTAATTGAGGATCTTTCTAGTTCCAAGGACAATCCGTATTTCTTTAGCCTCATAAGTCTCTCAGAGTCTCTAGATCTTCTGTTAGATGGCTGAGTCTGTGACCTCAGATTAGCTACCTATCAAAAACCATTTCTTCTTTTACTGTACTATCACCAGCATTATAAATAAGGGAAGGAAATTACTCTACATTTCCAAAGGGATTTTTTTCTTCATCTGATTTAAAATGATTCTGAAACTGAATGTCATTTTACAGCCATCAGTCCACACTACTGACATACTAATTGTACTCTCCCTCCTAAAGCTGCTGTCCCCTTCACCAGGCAAATGTCTAAAGGCAAAGCAGAGAAAAGGAAATATTTTGCATTCGTACAGTTAATTGGAACTCAGATGACATCCTCATTTTAAATCCAATGAAATCAGGTTCAAAATCTTTATTGGTTACAGAGCATGGATAAGACAATATGGTATAGAAGAAAGAACACTTGATCTGGAGTCAGGAGACCCAGGTTTGAATCCTAACTATCACTTGCATATTTTATGGCCTTACCTGGCTAGACAGACAGACAGACAGATGGACAGACAGATGGATGGGTGGATGGATGGATGAACGGATGGATGGATCGACGGATGGATGGATGGATGGATGGATGGATGGATGGATGGATGGATGGATGGATGAATGGATGGATGGATGGATCGATGGATGGATGGATCGATGGATGTATGGATTATAGGGCACTTATTTAGAGCTCACTGTGTGTTAGGTATGGTGCTAAATGCTAAGGACATAAATACATGCAAGCAAGAAAGCTCTTGACATCAAGAAGCTTATATCCTATTGGGGAAGACAACATATATAGAGGTGCTGGAACCCCTTGGGCAAATCACACCAGCACTCTAAACCCCAGTTTTTACCAGATGCTATATTAGACACTTTTGAGAGAAATAGCTAGTTGGAAGACAAGGTTTCTGCCCTCAAACAAATGGCAATCTAGTAGAGAAAAGAATTATGAATATATGCCAAGTTGAGTCACAATAGAAGACAATATTAGAAATTCCCCCTGGTACTCCATGACTGATTAAGAAATGAGAGGTGTAGACAATAAGTGTCTAAGATTTATCGCATCTCCAAGCTAGATGGAAGTTTTAGAAATCATATTGCCTATTCCTCTAATTATGCAAATGAGAAAAGTGGAGCTCAGAGAGATGGAATGGACTGTGTGAGCTCAAATGGCTACTGCATGCTATACATTTAGAAGAGAGAGAGGACCCTAGTGGGAAAGTGGGGCATGGATGGGTTTAAGAGGGCCTCATCTACTTGATCAAGTAAGTCCCCAGGGGATATAGACATGGTCTCCTAAAATCTCATTTTAACAGAACTAGGGCTCTGAATAAAACAAATTAATTCACTGGCCCTCTAATGGGATACAATTAAACACATTCATAAGGCCAAGAGAGGAATCTGAGGTCAGAGTTAGAAGGGACTTCAGAGACATTCTTGTCTAATTCATATGCCCTTCCTATTTATAGATGATGAAACTGAGGCCCAGAGAGGATGGTTTGCCCAAAGTCACCTATCTTTTCAGTAGCAGAACAGGGATCAGAGCCTACGTCCTGAGTCCTAGACCAGGGTTCTTTCCCTGTAGGCATTCTGCTAACCTATAATGAGTACTTTTTTGTCAGGTATATATCTATTCATGGTCTTAAAGTTCTCTGCGATTCTTAATTTTCCTCTCCAGATGCAGAGAATACAAATAAATAAAAATTGTATTCAACTCAAGAAAAGGAAATCGTTGAAACAGGCAGTGACAGCTGATCTGTCATGCAACCTTCTGAAATCCTCTTTGGACTTGTCACGTGTGAACATACTGAGGGGACACTGAAGTGGAACCAAGTGGACCAAAGAAAACCGTGTGAGGTGAACTGTGAAGCATTGCAGAAATCAATCCAACAAAGTCAGGTCAGTAACCTTGCCCACATGACTGGGGAAGAGCATGAGCCAGTTAGCTTCACTCTGTACTATTGCCAGCTGCTTAATCCAAAAAAAAAAAAAAATCCTCCAGGCAAATCCAAACACTCCTTTCCCTTCCACAGAAATATTTGTTCTCCAACTTCAGTTAAATAAAATACTGTCTGCAGCTCAAGGAAGAATGTGGCCTGTGTGTCAAATTAAAAGGAAGTTTTTTACTGAAACACAAAGTTTTCCATGTCATGTAAAATAATCTCATTATACAATTTATGACAAGAGACTAAAGCTTACTTTATCCATGTGTTATTTCTACCACTGGAGTCTGTGTCAACGCAGTATCTCAGAAAAACAGAAATGCAGAGGCAGAAGGGGCCTTCAGAAGCCATCTAATCTAAGTCATGCCTGGATCAGACTCTCTTCTACAATATACCCCACAAGCGGTCATTGAGGTTTGCCTGAAGACCTCCAGTGACGGGAATGCACTGCCTTCTAAAGCAGCCCATTCTCATTTAGAAGAGTTCCACTTAGCTAGCTTTTTTTATCTTTCCCACTCCACCCCTACTCCATACACCTTATGTCAAGCCTAAGTTGTATCTCAGTAACTTCTCCCCACTGCTCCTACCTCTACTCTTGGTAGCTGAGAGAATGACTGTAATCCCTCTTTTGTGCAAAAGGCCTTCAAATACTTGGAGACAATTACTGTGTCTCTTCCAAGTCTGAGACCACATCTGTGCATATGAGACCAGGGTGGTGATTTTTGTAGGCAGGAAGCAGATTTCACAAAGAAACAAGCAAATTACTGCTCCCACTTTTCACAATGGTTGCTTTTCGTGAGTCTTTCTAGAGTCTACAGGGATAGGTTTTGTTGATGGACATGTCACCAGGCAAGTACTTCTATAGGTACTGTAGCCCCGTTTCCTTAGCAGCTAAGACTGTTTAAGACCCAGAAAAGAAAATTCTCACCACCCAAATCCTAGGCATAGTCAGATCATTCAATATCAGAAGCGGATATGGTTTCATCAGTTGAATTAACCTTAAAGAAGATGTATTACCATCTACTTTGCCATTGTACAGGATTCTTCCATCTGGCTTGCAGCTGAAATCTTCTACATGTGTTGTCTCTATTAAAATGTAAACTTCTTGAAAGCAGGGACTATCTTCTTTTTCTTTAAATCTGTACTCTCAGCATGCACTTAGCATAATGCTTTGCTCATAGCAAATACTCAACACATGCTTTTTCATTCATTTATGAGCTTTGCTGTTATGAGCTCACCACCAACATCTATTGTTCTTGCCCCCTTCTAAGAACATTTGCCCTAAGGTCCCCAGTGGACAGTGACCAAACCGAGATCAAAAAAGAGGTACCTAGATTTCGAAAACTGTTTATGCTTAATCTATTTGCCATAAAGAGTAGACCAGACTCCCTCTTCCATCTCATGTCAAATGGGCATTGGTCAGTTGCCCTAGACATTAACAAAATTCTCAAGTAGAAAGTGTTTTACTTTACTTCCCCTCCATCCATATCTTTTTTGCACCTTATCCCCAACCCCTGATATCCAGAATCTTCATACTGACCCCTGGATAAGGTCAATTTATGGCAATTGACAGACACCTTCTAGGCAGCAGGATTATAGGAGATACATGCAATATTGGCTCTAACGTGGACGTTAAAAGAATCCCTGGTCCAATGCACTCATCTTATAGAAAAAGAAACTGAGATAAAGAAAGAAAAGGTGAGTCATCTAAACCCATAAAAAGAAAAAAAACAACAAGACTGGAATTCATGTCTAACTATTAGTCATATGGACAGGAAGACTTCTCAAACATTAAAAAGAGGATGTTACATTAGGAGGAATAAAAAACATAATTATACTTAGAGATTTGGTTTGGTTTTTTTTTTAAATCATCATATCAGATAAATCACTGGATTAAGAAAAAGTCATTTCCCTCCCCACCCTTCACTCCCTCCCAGCCCCGATCATGAGGTAAAGAAAATCATGTAGACTATAAAATCCAAACAGGAAGATCCGTTCCTGAAGCTATATAGGCTGAAAATAACCATAGTGCAGTCATTTAAATTTTGTGTACCATGGTGAATGAATGGAGGAATGAATGGGGGAAAAAAAACATTCTAAGCATATACTATATGCAAAGCACTGTGCTAAGTACTAGTTAAAGTACAAGTAAAAAAGTAGACTATCCTTACTGAAGGACCTCAGATTCTGCTCGGGAATATAGCACATAGAGGAAGTTTTAGTTTCAAGTCACTTGAAAAGGTCCTATAGTCCTTAGGGTATAACAACAAAATACACATCTTTTTTAATATGGAACCATTTGACAGTGCTGAAGACTTTTATACTGAGAATCTACTTCTATAGACCTTCAGTAGTTGTGATTGTACATATAGAGGCAGGGGTTGTAATGCCTGTAGAAGCAGATGTCAGGTCTCAGCTCTACCTGGATTGAGTCCATAGATAATGGCTATAGGGGAAAGGCTAGAAGCAGCGTTGGCACTGGTATTCTTCAGGCTCTTGGGCTTAGGGTACTGGATTATTTCTATCTAGGTCTCAGCAGAAATGTTTTGACTTGCATGGAACATGTTATCTCTTATTTTTACTCAAAGTGCCTTGTTGGTTCATCTAAGCTCATTTGCTTGCTCATTAATGGCAGTTGGTTGGCAGTTATTAATTAATTAAGCAATTAATCTCATCATTAGAGAAAGTCCAGTCAGTTAGTAGTTTTCTGAAATAGCACTGAGAATTAGCAGTATGGAAGAAACTTAATGGAATTTCAGAATATAACTATGTTCTCATGCTCCAATGAATCTGCAAACATTAATATAGGTCATTCCTTAAAATCAGTGTAAGGATGCCATCCACACTCTCTCATCCAGTAAAATTCTTGTCTGTGTTGTGCTGGGCAAGAAACCTTCCTCTGAATTCTGTTACATTTCATGGTTACTAGTAAAACACTGAGATGGTCCCTCACTGTCAATATGTACATATATACATGTGTGTGCACATACATACACACATATGTACATATATATATACAAATATATACATATATATGACCTGTTCATCTGTCTTTTGAATCATACATTTTGGCAATGCCATCCTGTCAACCACTTACTAAAGAATGGGTAATCATTAGTAACATGCTGCACTTTACCTGAGCCCACCCTCTCCATTGCCCCTTGGAATAACTTTAATATTTCTGAAATTGTGATGCATTAAAAATTCACAGTTCTAGAACAATTCTGGGAAAACATTCATGTTAAAAAAAAAAAAAAAAAAGGACAGGTCTTTGTACCAGGGAGCAACTTGGAATGGTTTAAAAAAAACAAAACACTCCATCATTTCCTAAATAAAATCCAGTCTGTTTTCTCCAAAATGCTGGAAATTATATCTTAAAGCTGAAATCATCACAAATGAAATAATACTTTTCCATAGGAGTAATTTCTTAATTGAGAGTTATATTCCTAAACAGGTAATAAGACATCAAATAAATCATAGCCTTAATCACATGTTGTAAGATCAAAGATGCATTATTAATTGAGCAGCCTTGGGCAAGTCACCTAGCCTCTTTGCATTTTAGTGTCATCATCTGCAGGGTAGGGCTAATAGATTGTGCCTTACTTATCTCATAGGGGTATTGTGAGAATAAAATGCATGTTCATATGAGTGTGTGCATACATACACATACATATATTTGTACATGTATACACACATGCGTGGCAGTTCCGTGTATACATGCACATGGATGTATAAATAGCTTGGATGTATAAATGCTTTTACTCCTTTTTTCAACAAAGATTATTAAATACTTTCCAACTGTCATCATATATAGGCATGGTCCAGCAAAATAAACTCCCACATTGGCCATACTCTAAAATGTCTCTCTCTCTCCCCCCTCCTCGCCTTCTCTCTCTCTCTTTCTCTCCATTTTAAGTTCATTATTTCTCTGCCATGAGATTAATGGTAAGTTTCATTTTTCAGTTTTTTGGACTCATAGTTTATAATTAGATTTATCAGAGTTCTAAAGTCCCTGAAAGTTATTTTTTTCTCTCTATTGTTGACATTGTATAAATTGCTCTCCTAGTTCCGCTCTCTTTGCTCTGTATAATTTTGTAAAAATCTTCCCAGTTTGCTCTAAAGTTGTTCTTTTTGTCATTTCTTATGGTACTTTAATATTTCAGCATAGTAATATATCATAATTTGTTTAGTATTTCCCTAATAGGAAGATACTGCATTTGTTTTCAATTTCTGGCTATGATAAAAAGAGGTGCTATAAAAAATATTTATACATTAAGTCCTTTTCTTCTTTGATCTCTTTCAAGTATATATATGGCCTCATAGTAGCAAAGCTATGTCAAAGGGCATGTGCAATTTTGTGACTTTGAGCACAATTCTAGAATGTTTGCTAGAACAACCGGTCCATTTCAGAGTTCCACTAACTGCATTACTATGTATTTTCCCACAGCCCTCCAACATTTTTAACTTTGTTCTTTTCTCATCTTTGTCAATCTAATGGGTGGTAGGCAGAACCTCAGAACTGCTTTATTTTGTTGTTGTTCAGTCATGTCCAACTCTTCATGATCCCATTTGGACTTTTCTTGGCAAAAATACTGGAGTGTTTTGTCATTTTCTTCTCCAGTTCATTTTACAAATGAAGAAACTAAGACAAACAAAGTTAAGAGTCTTGCCCAGGGTCACACAGCTAGAAAGTGTCTAAGGCCATATTTGAACTCAGGAAGAGTTCAAGTAAGTTTCTGACTCAGACCCAGTGCTCTGGGCCCTATGGCACCACCTAGCCGTACCTCAGAGTTGCTCTATTTGCATTTCTCTAGTAATTCAAAGCATTTTTTTCATGCATTATTGTTAGCTCAGTTTCTTCCTGAGAAAATGTCCTTGAGTCCCTATTTTCTTATTACAATCTACCAGTAAGGATTTATTAAGTACTGTAGAAAGCATGGTGCTAGGCACTGGGAATACAAAATCAAAAATGGAATAGCCACTGCCCTCAAGGAGTTTACATTCTAGCAGGAAAGAGAAGAGGTGAAACTATGATGAACATACATATAAGCATGTACAAAACAAGGTAACTTCTGGCAAAACTAGGAATTCTAACAGGCAGAGCTGAGAAAAGAATGCACTTCAGATATGGAGAATGTCTATACAAAGATATGGAAATAGGAGCTAGAAATCACTGATTCCAAGTCCAGTTATATGACCACTGTACAACCTGGTTATATCACACTCTTTTAATGGCTCTTTATTTCTCTTTTGAACTATTTTGGTGTTTTTCACTATTGTGCCATGGCCTCTAGCGAGTATGCAGGATTCTCTTTTTCAATGAATAACACTGGTTAATTTTTTTTCTCATAATATTTGGTTAAAGTGCTTTGGTTTCTTTTTGACATTTGATTCATTATTCCTTCTGTTTTTGTGCTCCTTTGTGATGATTTACATACTTCTGACCTCAATTTTCTGTTCCAGTTTTCATATGATCCCTAATTTATTTTTTCTTATAGACACAGAACAGAAGTTTCCCTGAGAATCCAAGAAAGTATTGAAAATTCATCTTGGGAATCTCAGATAATAAATGACAAAGCTAGGATTCCCAGATCTTCTGGATTGAATCCAGTGTTCTTTCCACTATGTCATTCTTGCTTTTTCCCTGTCACATCATTTAAAAACCCCTTTACTTTGAAATAACATTTAATAGTCTTCTGCTTGAATTCCAGAATGAAATCATTTCCATCCTTCTCCTTCCTCATGGATTATTTTCTGATTGTTTCCTTATTCACTGGTCCATTCAGCCATCCCCATAGCTAATCAGTTGCCAAGTCTTATCAATTCTTCCCTGATAACTTCTCTCTCATCTATCCCCTTTCCTCTACTTACTTGGCCACCACCCTTGGTTGATGACCTTATCACCTATCTGGCACCAAATTCACGTAGAAATGGGGGCCACTAAACTGTACATAAGCAGTTAGAAAGCTACATATTAACATTATTTCTGTTTTATTGTATTTTCATTGATTTTGTTTAGTATTTCACAATTGCATTTTAATCTGACTCAGACATGTTGAGGGCTGTTACAGGCTGCATGTTAGATACACTATTGTGACAGCCTCATGATTTGTCTTCTTGCTTTAGGCATCCTCCCCTCTCCAATTCATCCTTTACAAAAATAGCAAATTGGTATTTTTTGTGATTTGACCATATCATTCCCTAATCAACAATTGCCAATGGTTCTCTAGGTTGTTCTAGGATAAAACACAAAATTCTTATCCTGGAATTTAAAGCCTCCCCCAATCTGTCTCTCATCTTCCTTTCCAGACTTATTTACAGTTACTCTTCTGCATATTGTCTTTGTAATCAAACTGACCTATTAGTTGTTCCCCGTATATGAAAATCCATCTCTCATTCCTACCATTGCAAAGTCTGTCCTTCATGTTTGGGATGCACACTCTCTTACCTCTATTTCTTGGTGTAAAGGGCTCACTCTGTTTCCTATGCATACCCAGATTGCCTAATATGGAGGTAACATGCTTCTCAGGGATTCAATCAATCAATTCTTTGCAAGGCTGGCTGGCTGTGACGTCCTGCCCGGAATCCTAGTTCCAAGGCTACCATGGCTTCGGCTCTTGGGTCCAGTAATGATCACCACTGGCACTTGAAAGTGAGGACAAATATAATAAAATAGAGAGCCCAGACTCATTTTTCAGAACTGGGGATACTTATATTGTATTCCCCCTCATTGTTCAGTTCATGACACCTGAGCTGTGGATGACCTGTGGGTGATGTTCTCCCTCTGGACACAGCAGAAAAAAGGGTACAAGAAATTATCTCAGTCAGGCATTTTGTTATAGTTATTTTTTTTAGAGGCAGCCTATTCCTGCTACACAGTCAATCAAAGGAAGCTAGTCCCACCAGGGTAAACATCAGGATGCAGAATGCTTCCATGTTAGGTGATCCAGGCACATACAGAGTACAGAGCAAGTCCCCGTCCATTGGAATCCCTGGTTTCTTCCAAAGCCATATCCTACCTAAAGTTTTCCCTAATCCCTTCCCTCTCCCATTTGAAGCTACTTTGCATTACTTTAAATATACTTCATGTTAACATATTTGTGTAAATGCTGTATTGTTCCAATAAAGTAGAAGCACATGGAGTGTATAATTATCCCTTCCACATTGCAGAGACAATCTGGAAAATCTGCATAAAATTTTTCGGCCCTCCCTTAATGCTAGAGAAGAAGTCTGAATTAGTATAGTGTTAAAAGATAAAATGTGTTGATATTATATAGTACTATACATATATTTTATGCATTTCTGAGTTTCTAAACTTTTTCTGTGTCATCTGCTGACCTTTATGTGTCACCTGCAACTTCCACAAAATTCCCCAAAAATTCCCATTTAATTTCTTATGCTGACTCACCAGATGACTTTTGTTCACATCAGCTAATACCTTATTTTTGACTGTTGTAACCCTCCTCACATTGGAGGTGCTGCTAATGTAAATACTTTATCAGTAGAAGGAAAACTAAGTGATTGGTGAAGTCAATACGAATTTTTAATCATCATCATTGTTATTTCATTCTTCTCATCTTTATGATATTATTATTATTATGTATGCATACTGAAACTGTAGGACACATGTTTTGATAAACTCCTGTTACAAGAAGACACCTGTATTAAATGATTTCTTGTAATCCTTTTTGTCCTGCTGGCATATTAAGGATTGGTAGCTTCCTTTGGACATTCATAATCTCCCAAGTTTTATGTTTTCATTTTCTGTTTCCTTAGTTGCAAAGTCCTCATTCTCATGTTAAAATAACAGTAGCTCCTCCCAATATCATTAACTATTCATCATTCTTGAATGATTTCTGATGGCCAATTCATCCTAGGCAGCAGGTCACTATCTCATAGACTGCTAGGGGTCAAAGCCAAATAATAAGCATGGAGAAGATATTCTGTAATCTAGGTTCAAGTGCTTTGGCCAGTTAGCATTCAGAAAAGATTGTCCACAAGCCCATACATATGCCACCTGGTCAATTACCCCTCATAAATCTTTAAAAATACTTGAAAATCTATTGGCATCAATAAGGACTGATCTCAGAAATGGACTTTTAAAAAATTTTTTGAAAACTCAAGTAATTCAGCCTCAAATCACATTGTTGTAAAAAAAAATAATGGGGAAGACTGGAATAGTCTTTCCAGGTTCAAGCTAGTGTGTCCTTCATCAGGAACTACCCAAGGGGATCAAACCAACATTCACACTATAGTCACTAGCTATCCATATTTCAACCAGCTGGCTAGAATTCACCTCTGCAATAACTCATATTGTTTATTAAATCTCACTAGAACATACATAAATCATATGGTAAAATTTGCTTTCACCTTTTCATCAGACCCAGGCAAAGTTTATAACATTCCCATAGCCTTAACTGCTAAATGCTGGGAGATGGGAAGAAGAGCCATATAAGCTCTCCAGTATTCAGAATTTGCCCATGAACCTAGAACAGTCTCCAATTCCTAGCACATTGCTCTGCATGTAGAAAGTGCTTAATACATATTTATCAAATTGAATTGTTTGGAAAAAGTCTGAGTTTGACTGTGATCACATTCAGTCAACAAATCAAATAGAACTAGAGTGACATGAATGTGAGATGAGCTAATGTTTTGGTTTTTATTAACATCAACTACAATTGATGAAGTA
This sequence comes from Pseudochirops corinnae, assembly GCA_028646515.1. NCBI lineage: Eukaryota > Metazoa > Chordata > Mammalia > Diprotodontia > Pseudocheiridae > Pseudochirops > Pseudochirops corinnae. The sequence continues at coordinate 122,053,776 of CM053585.1, read as the reverse complement.
AATATGCTGAGAAATGAGTATCTGTGAATGACACATTACAGGCTACAATCCTGAAAATCATGAACAAAGTCTTACCTTTTCTTGAGAAAAAAAAAAATTCAATCACTACAAAGCATCTATATAAGACCATAAAAAATAAGAGATTGTTTATTTTAAGTACCTCAACCATCAACCATAGCACCCTACTCAAAAAAATCTTATTAGATGATAATGGAAATTGTGTCATGCATGAATATCCATTTTAAACACACTTATGTCACACTTCACGTAAAGGTCAGAATTAATGTTACATTGAAAACATTTTTCAAAGTACAATTATCTTGACTCATGAAGCGAACCAAATTCCTATTAGGTTTACAGTCGAGGGTTTAAGTCTTGCAAGTTTTATCTTACGAGCTCTGGAGATCAAATTGAAAACTGAATTAAAAAGATATTGTAATGACCTTATATCCCACAAGTTAGCTGCCTTTGTCCACTTTATTCTGTTGCATCTCAGCCCTTAGGGATAACTAAAAAACAATGATCCAGAAGTAAACTCAAAATATAATTTTTTATCAGATTCTTTTTATGGCCTTATTACCATATTTCCATAAACTTCTATGACCTCCTTCTCCCCCTAATGGTATCTGTATCTTGAAGCCTCATAGCCCTGAGGAGAATTTGCCAAATAGCATCTCCAGAACAATTATGGGAAGTCAGTGAGCCCCAACACTGTTAATGGAGATAGAATGATAAAAATGCCACACTCAACAAAGCTACCCCTTTACACAAAACTGAAGGCTTGATTCAGATAGGTTCTGAGAGTTCTATGGATTGAGCATTGTACCTTATGTAGTGGCCATCTAGGGATGTAATTCATAAATTTGGAAGTCCATGATTCCTGTCTGCTAACATAACAGTTAATGTAGAAAGGGCATTTTGGGGGCAGCTAAGTGGTACAGTGAATAGAACACTGGCCCTGGAATCAGGAGGATCTGAGTTCAAATCCGGCCTCAGGCACTTAACACTTACTAGTTGTGTTACCCTGGGCAAGTCACTTAATCCCAGTTACCTCTAAGAAAAAGAAAAAAGTCATTTCATTCCCCCATTTAACATCTTTTTCTCAATACAACCCTTCTGTCCCCGTCTTCCTCCTTTAAAAAAAATGATTCAGTCATAGTTCCTACCATTCCTAATATTGTTCTTTAATTCTACAGATACAAAAATAGAGTAAGCAATTTCAATTCAGTATAACCAATATGTGTTTCTGGAGGAACTACTAACACACACGGTATTGGTCCTTCTACTTTAGAAAGTTTCTTTACTCTCTTATGAATATACCATACTCATTTCTGCTTTCATACCTAATTTTATTCCCAAATATTTCTAAAATATTATCTGTCCTTCTCCCAACCTATCCAAATCCTACCAATCTAAATGAAGAAGCTATAAGCTATGAAAATAATTACTGGGTCAAAGAATCATGAAATGTCTGAGTTTGAAAAGACCTTAGATAAAATCTAGTTCAACCCATAACTGTAGGAAAAAAAATCCCCCTCTATGATATCCCACAAAGCAGTCAGCAGTCTTTAACCTGAAAATCTCCAATGAAGGAGAACCCAGTGCTTACTGAGGCAATCTGCCCGATAGCTCTGATGGTTAGAAAGTGTTTCTTTATATCAATCTCAAATCTGTTACTCTACTTGGTTACCAACCATTCCTAGTGCCGCCTTCTAGGGTAAAGAAGAATAAATGTATGTCTGCTCCACATCATACTGGTTAAAATGTTACATAGCACAAGAAAGGACATACCCCTTGGTCCTAGGGCATTTCACTAAACAGCTGGAGTCTTAATTTAAAGAACCACCACCAAGTGGTCCCTGGAAGAATACAGGAGGAAAAAAATGTCTAGGAAATTCTGAAATATCTAGAACTGAATCTAAAGTAGTAAGTAGACTGAGTATAATGTCCTATCTTCTCCTTTTCACACCTATTTTCTGTGTTCCCCATACATAATATTCTGTCTCCTGTCAGTATGCCATTGCACAGTCTGTTTATCCCCCATGAGTGAAATAGTCTAGCTCTTTTATTTCAATCATCATCTTTTTTTTAAAGCCTTTTCTAATTCTCTTAGTTGTCAATCATTGTGCATCTCTTCTGCATATATCTCGTTATTTACTTATCTGGTTACATGTAGAATGCAAGCTTCTTAAAGGCTTTCTTCTTATTTTTACATTTTTATCTCTAGTTCCTAGAACACTTGCATAGCACCTTACTCATATAAAAGTCACAGAAAGCAGGCTTCAGAGAGAAAAAAACCATGTCACCTCTCTACTCAATAAAATCCAGTGGCTCCCTATTGCCTCCAGGCAATCCTCTATTTGGTGTTCAAAGCCCTTCATAACCTAGTTCCCTTCCTCCTTTCCAGTCTTCTTATACATTAGTCTCCACCACGTAATCTTCAGTCTAGTGATGCTGGTCTCCTTGCTGTTCCATGAACAAGACCCTCCCTCTCTCATTCCTGGTTCTCTGGTTGTTCCTCAGGCTTGGAATGATCTCCCTCTTCCTCTACCTGCCGACTTCCCTGGCTTCCTTTAAATCCCAACTAAAATTCCATTTTCTACAGGAAGCCTTGCCCAACCCTCTTAGTTCTGGTACCTCTCTGTCTCATTTTTTATTCTCTGTATAGATTGTGTATACATATGTTTGTTTGTGTGTTGCCTCCCCCTCAGATTGTGAGATCCTTGATAGCAGATTCTGTATTTTGTCCCTTTGAATATGTCCAAAACTTAGCCCAGTATCTGACACATAGTAGATACTTAATAAATGTTTTGACTGACAGAGTTCAAGTCCTACCTATGACACATGCTGGTTATGTGACCTGGGCAAGTCACTTACCCTCTCAGTGCTAGTGTGGGAGTTTCCTCACCTAGGAGGTTATCATTATGTTTGAATCTTTGGATTTACCAAACACTAGATTAATATGATCATTTACTACTGTGCATTGTGTACCTCATCTATTCCACTGATATCTAGTAGAAGTTCTACTAACTAAATAAATAGTCTGAGCACCATCAAGGGAATCCTTCATTTGAAAACATACAAATCTATCAATAATTAACATTACATAATAAAAAAATACAGGTCTTCCTAATAATCTTATACATAGAGAAGACCCATAACTATTCCTATAAAGAGGGAAACAAACTAGGTCACATATCCATTCATGTATATTCCCTCCTAGCACCATCTCCAATGTATATCCACATCTGAAGTCCTGCTAGCAAAAGTCAGCTTGGAAGTCTGGAGTCTAATCCCCACTAAGTAAATAGAGATCCTGCTCCCTACTCAAGGGACATAATACTGAATTAAGAAGATCTTGTTCTATATCTTCAAATAACAAGTCACTCTCTCAATCTGTGATTCCTATGGGAGCATTGCTATGTTCAAGACAGTAGAACAGGGAAAAGAAGAGATGAGTTCTACTGTCCCCAGCCTTTTGAAACATCCAGATGGTGTCAGCCATCAACTATAACATTATGAGACATAAAAGCTAGAGCCTGAGATACCTTCTAACGTTGGACACAGGACCAAGATTAAAAAGAAACAAAAGAATTTAATTTGCTATGAACTTATAAGAGAAGGAAGAATACACAGAGGTTTAAGGACCCAGGGATTTCTAAGGTCCTTTCCACCTCCAAATCTGTGATCCAATGACTTTATGGAGAAGAGAAAACAAACTGCCTGCTCAACCTGGTAAGTCCTACTCACAGAATTCACATGCCCTAGAAAGATGCTTATGCTCCCAGATTCAGATCTTCCTTTTCTTTTAACTAACAAATTTCACATAATGTGAGCTTTAACCTAAAAGGGCAGAGTCTAGCACTGAATCTAAGTGCTAGACATACAAACAAAAGATAAGTGAGTTCTATAGATCACTGACTCCTTGTGCTCCTCCTGCTGCTCTCACCAAGGGGAATAAATATTTCTCTTTCTCCTGGAAATGTAGACAACAGGATAAGATAGAACATCTTGCGTGGATAAAACTCCTGAGGACTCATTAGTCATGCTAAGATATGCATGACTGTACACAAACTCCAGCAATGAGATACATGAGATATCGGCTAATTTGATCAAAGCCCTAGTCTTCTAATTTATTCATATTGGTATGGAAGGGGAACCTGTGGGACTAAATTCTTAATAACCCTCAAGTGCATTAGTAATATTACCTATTATGACATAAACTGCCAGAATGTTTAAAATATGTAAATTATCATTTACCTTCAAATTTATAACGGGTGAATGCTAAGGAAAATGGCCCAGGGCATACTGTGATTAATCCTGACCTTGATTAGTGCTTGACATACCATTTTTGCAGGCAGGATCTGGGACTTCCATTTATTCCACTTTGAAAGGCCTAACACAAGTTCCATAACAAGGCTTTCTGGAGTGCTTTTCTTGGAAAAGATCAAACTATTTTCCCGAAAGCTACCCTGGACCAACAAAATAGGAAGAATAAATTACCAGTCCTGTGGAGAGGGTGGTAACTTTTTCATGCTCCAGAATCCATTTGATGTATGCTATTTCTAAAACATATACCTAAAATTCATTCCCTTACCATTCTCAGAGCCTGTGGTTCTTTTGAGTATCCCTGTGCTTCTGAGTTATAGGTTGGCTAGGATAAAACATCCTTTCCTGACCAGTAACTAATCCCCGTTTCCTCATACCTTTCCATCCCTTCGGCCCGATCCATCTCTCTTAAGTCTTCATCCCACTTTTTAGTACCCTTCCATGTGCCTTTGGAATCTTTATTCTATTAGTAATAGGCTACTCTTCATATTAAATCTATGACTATTCTCCAACAAAATGATTTTGCACTTACTTGTGCACACGTTGTTTCCTCCAGTAGAATATAAGTTCCAGTAAGCTGGGGAGTATTTCTTTTTGGTTTTGTATTCCCAGTGCCTAGGACAGTGCCTGGTACACCATAAGTATTTAATAAATTGTTTTTTAATGAATGAATTATGTCTAAGTTCTCCTAGTATCCCTGGGAAGTTATCTTGGCAGTATATGTTGTCATACTCATTTCTCAGCTAGAGTGGAAAAGGTACATAATTGGGAGACTTATTTTCCCACTGATACATGACTAGAACCCTGAGTATTTCTCTGATATTGAACTACATAGCCCTGTTTCAGTCCAAACTTTAAAGAGGCTACATGTCAGTGAGAAACAAATGTTTTTGGAGGGTACAAAGACCAGACAGACAGTGAACAATACATAGAAGCAAAGAACCTCAGAGCTATTTGGAACCTTGGTTGGAAGGGGTATCATTCAAATCCTTAATCTACACTGGCTACAAAGTAATGCCTTCAGCACTGCAAGCATGAAGCATAGATTATGAGAACATCTTTCTGTTTCTTCTTGCACTCCAGAAAATGTGACTAAAGGAAAAGAAATGTTTCTAGAAATCCAAGAGGGGGTAGGATTTAGATCTTGGGGAAAGGCCAGGAAGAAAAAACCGATATCCAGGAAGGGAAATGTCCCTTCTGGAAAGTTATTCCTGAAGGCCAGGATTGAGAGATCAGTCACAAAGCAAGTCTAGCAAAACAGTTATATAAAAAACCAGAGGATGCATTCAACCAAGGGAAGGTTCATTTTATCACTATTACAAAAATGCAGTGTACTTTCCTTTGTGGAGGGCATCTTCCTGCTTTAGTCATTTACTAGCTGTGTGACCCTGTGTAGGTCACTTAACACACATGTGGGGGGGAGGGGGAGGAAAAGAGGGAGGAAGGAAGGAAGGAAAGAAGGAACATAGGAAGGAGAGAAGAAGGCAATGAGGAAAGAAGGAAGGGAGAGAGGGAAGGAGAGGAAGGGGAGAAGGAAGAGAGAGCTGAGTGCTTAAAGTTGAGATGTAGCCAGGCATAGCAGAAAGGGAATTGTAGTCAGGAGATTTGGTTAAAAATCATATCTCTGACACCTTTTGTGTAACCTTGAACCAATTCTTTAATTTCAGTTTCTTCATCTGTAAAATGAGAGTAATAATACTTAACTGATTTTCACAGCATTATGAGGACAGAGAGGACAGAGCTTTAGGTAAACCTTAACCCATTATTACATGAGTTATTTTGTATTTTTCAGTCATAGCAGCTGAATGTGTCTCACTTACTTGAATATTTTTTCTCCATCTCTGGTTCTAAAATATATATGCCATGATCAATCACCTCCAGTCTAAAGCAGGAGAGGCACTCATCCCTAGTACTCCCTCCATTTTCATCTCCCATGACACATCATGCTTCTCTTTGATGGATTTGGGCTCCTTCCACATCAGACCTGACATCTGGACTCATGGCTTTATATTCCAACAGTCTCCATTAAGTTCTTCCAGTCTACTTCTGCTTTTCTATCTTCCTCCAATTAAACTGTCCTTATTTTTCACAAGACAAGAACAAAAGACCATCCTTAGAATCATTTTTCAGTATTGGAAATGATCACATTAACCTTTAACTAACATTTGGCTTTATTTGTGGCCTTATCACAGTGCTCTGGTCTAGTTGAACCCATGTGGCCAAGGGCTTTGTAAATGAATATGTCTGGTCTGATCATCTCACATGTGATAGCACAGACCTAATGGACCAAGTCACTCATTCCATCAGTGTAAACACTCAACATGTTTATTCAAGCATAAAATCTGAATTCAGGAATGGAGCTTGAGAAGTCACTAAGTCTGTCCTAAATGAAGAGACTTTCAGAAATGGTTATTCTTCCACCACTACATGCTAGTGGAAAACAATCATGCTTTTAAAGGGTTCTGGAGGAGGCAATTCCACTTCTTCATATCCCTCTCCAACAATTGACTTCTATGACAGACTTCTTTGCATTTAACTTAAGTCCCCCATGTTGCAATTGAAGTCTCATTTATTTCCCAACTGGAAAGTAGCATAAGTCCCTTTCCTTCAGACTAGTTCCTTCATTTTAATCATCTACTCTCATAGTACTCCTGTTAGAAATACATATAACTACTCATTCACCTATAATAAATAGTCTATTATATTTATCTGAGTGTCTGTCTTATTATCCCTCAAAAATAACAACTAGCATTTCTCTAATTCTTTATACTAGCAAACCACTTTGTATTTTGTTACCAGAGTTTTCCAATAGTTTCATGGAATAAGGAGGCTGGTATAATTATCTGTTTTACAGATAAGGAAACTGAGAATCAAAGAGGTTAACTGACTTTCCCACAGACATATAGGTAATAAGCATCAGAGCTGGGATTTCAACCCAGATACTCCTGACTCCTGTGCTATATCCACTTTAATATCATGCCTCTGCATGTTCCCTCAGAGTAGGAATTGGGTTTTATCTGCTCTTTTATCCTACTCCTTTCACCCAGTACCCATGTGCAATTCACATATGTGCTTAATAAAAGTTTGTTGAATGAATAAATGGATGAATGAAACATTTATTGCTGAATTTTTGTCATTTGAGCTATAAAAATTAAGTCAGTTCACAGAAATCTCATAGGACCCTTTTGTCCTATTGACAAAGTTGATCCATTCACAAAGGAAATTTTTGAAATTTTTTCTGCAACCAGGCTTTGACAAATATCCAGATCACCTAAAGGGAAGGTACTCATAAAAGAGATACCAGGAATATGATCCTGAGAGAAGACATTCTGTGTTCCCCATCCATGTGGGTGGGAGCAGCCTCTCCATTAGCTGCACAGAAGAACTGACTGCATCTTTAAAGCTAGCTCTTTTTGTGGTTTCCAGGAGCACCATGTACTAGGCTGAGTGGGAAAGGAGCACATTCTTCTTCCCCTTAGGGCCTCGGACCTCTAGAAATGGGCTTGGGTTTGGGGGTCTGTTTTGTCTTTTCTAGTTCTAGGTATAGGGAGTGGAATTTTGGTCCTGGAGATCAAATCATGATGACCTTGGAGACAGGAGTCAGGCTGGTTTTTGTACACAGCCCAGCAAGAAAGCTCTGAGAAGAGTACTAGAGCACAAGCCTGGGAGGGGAGGGAGGACTTTGGATCTTGAACTTGGTGGGATTGATACTGTATAAGAACTGAGCTAAACCACAAGCCTAATCTTCTTTGAAACTGGTGCCATGTAAGAATATAGGAACTAAACTAATCTGTCACACCCAGTTTTTTGGGGGGAAGTGAGTTTTTGATGTTTATTGCTATAACTTTGAAGTAAATATTCCTTTAACCTGATCATTAAGTGATTAAATGGAAATGGGGCATTTGGACCCCTAAAAATTAAAAGTACATATTAAGTAAGAGTTTGAACCAATGGCAGAGACTAATCCTCCCTCAAGTCTCTTAAGGATATTAGAGAACTGGGGTGAGAAGGGGGAAAGAGAGGTTTTGAAGGGTTTTACTCCTGGCTCCTCTGGGGAGGGGGAAAGAGAGGTTTTGAAGGGTTTTACTCCTGGCTCCTCTGCAGCAGGGGCCAGAGTAGTCACTATTACCCATGGCCTGTAAGGAAATTTGTCTCCTGAAAAATTATTCCCCCTTTGCACACTTGCCAAAAAAAAAAAAAAACCTCAGAGGAGAATAAAATAGGTTTTCTGTCCTGTGGCTGATGACATGTTTTTAAATGAGGGCAGCACCAAGGTGAGAAGAAAATGACTATGTGTCACCCTTCAGAGTATGTTATCTTTTTTATTTGGGGGCTTTGGGAGAGGACTTCTTAAATATCTCTCCTTTGGGGATTTGGAAAAGAGATAAGGGAGGGGAGATTGTTTGGAACATCATGATCTGTCGTCTTTCTTGAAGAAGCTTAACATTCTGAAGAGACATTTAGTGAGAAAATGACTCTTCTTCCCCCCCCCCCCCCCCAGTGGCTGTTGGGAGCTCGTAAGTACAACCCAAAGCCCTCTCTTCGAAATTTTTCCTCATGATGGATGTAGTCATTCATTCCTTGTCCTTGTCCTCATTACTCCAAAAAATCACTTAATTCTTATCTCTAAAACTTGTGCTTGTTAGTTCTTAGGAGTAGGACAGCATCAGAGTCCCAGTGTCGATGTGAGGAAGCATACATAAGTTTCCTGAACTTAGAATTCTCTGTTCCTAAATTTTTCTTCCCAGAATGCCTCTGGTTTCTTTCATATCTATAATAAATGAAAGAGCTACTCTCTAGGAATGAAAGAATGCTTAACTTCCAAGGACTCCCTCCCCTACCAAAAAAAAAAAAATCCCACCCACTGTCCTTGTTTTGTTATCTGTCCTGGTAATTAGAACCTAGGGTTCACCTTGCCATTTGTTTCCCTCTTCTATAGTGGTTTGGGTCAAAATAGTAAAGTGAATTAATCATAGCATGTGTGGAGAACAGCAAAGAGCCTGACCTGACTGGGTTGGACGTGGGGGACGAGTGTACATTAGGATATAATGGGGGGGGGGGAGGGGAACGTTAAAGCTAGATTATAGAGGACCTTGAAAACTTTGGTGTGTAACTAGTAATTTCATTCATTGAAGGATGAGTGGGATTAGAGAATCATTGACTCAGCATTAGCATGATAAAGAGCTTTGGAACCAGGAAGAATAAGGTTCAAGTCTCACCTCTGACACATATTTGCTTTGTTATCATGGACAAATCACTTAACCCATCAATGTGCCAGGAAATTTGCTGAGATAAAATTCATTTGAACTAGTGATCTTCATCAGTGTAAGGAATTTCTATATCACTCATTCCCTAGATTGATAAAATCATAGATCCAGAGTACTATGTAGTAAAAGGAAAAAAAAAGTTTATCTTACAATCAGAAGACCTGGGTAAAAATCCTGGTTCTGACACAATTAATTGTCTGACCACATTTAACCTCTCTCTATTTGCTACATCCATAAAGAATAAAATGAATGAAATATGTATTAAGTACTTCCCATGTGTCAAGAACTGTGCTAAGCACCAGGGATAAAAATATTTTAAAAAGGCAATCCACTCATTCAAAAAACTTACATTTGAAGAGACAACAAACACATAAAGGAGACTGGTGACCAGAGAGCAACACTTTAGTTCAGAAATTTACAGGAAGGGATGGCAAATAGGGACATATGCTTATAGACTGATATATCCTATCCCAGAAAAATGGCAGCAGGATTAATTTGATCATGATTGTTCCAGATCTGGAGCAGGAGGATAGGATGGGCAGAAAAGGGTACATATTTGGTGGCAAGGTTGTGGAAGAGATGGCTCCAGAGTAGGGAGTGAACTAAAACATGGTGGCAGAGGCTTTCCTGAAACTGTTATTCAAGAGTGGCAGGAGCCCCATGCTAGACATTTTTCTGGGTGGCAAGAAGATTAACTGAGTCGGTCAGAACAGCCAATATTCCTACTATCTACCACATGGAAATGTTCTGAGAAAAGAGATATATAAACCTTAAAGTGCCATGTAAACGGGAATTGTGGTCATAGAAGTAGATATATTTTTTCTCTCCACAGAACCTGTATAGTTAGCTCCATAGATGGAACTCCAGGATCAGTGAAGTATCAAAGTAACTTTTTTAGTGGATAATACTATCATTTCTTCACTACATCTTAGCCATAACAAGAAAGTAAAAGGATGGAAGAGTAGACTCTATGTGTAGAAGCATCTGAAAGATACCAGTGGATTTGAGGATACAAGAAACTAAGAGTTCAAATGTGAAAGAAATTGTTAGATTCAGAACTTCCCCATCCCCATCCCACCGCACCCCACACTTCTTAGAAAGTCCTGACTTTAAGTTCAGATCTTTGGGACACTACTGATAATGAGATTGGACTCCCTCTCTCCTTCAAGGCTTCACCCAAGGGGAAGCCATTGTGCTCTACTCAGGCTTCTCTGGGGTATGTATTGTTTGAATCGATAGCCTAAGGCTGTGGGTGGTCTGGTATAGAGATACTTTCCCCTTCAAGAGACACTTAGCCCTTCATTTTAATATAGCCCACCTCCAATCACATTAACCAATTAGATTTGATTGCTGTTTGATGGCCTACTGAAAACCTACTGTTTTGAAGGGTATATAAAGTGTGAGTCCCCCATCACGGTACAATTAGTTATCCTAGAAGAGGAATGGTTTGTGGTCTAACTTGTAAATGCCTTCATGAGTCATACATTTTTGATAGGGGTTATTCATTTGAACATGGCTAGAAGCTGAAAATGTTTTTTATTATAAGTAACTTACTTGATATGCCTTGTTTTAAAAACAATTATTCAATATATTTATATATCCTATCAAAGAACCTTTTGTTACAATTGAAGTTGATCTGGCAACTTTTAAATGAATTCATTTTTGTATTAGAGTCCATCTTCTTATTGAAAGTGTTCTGTTATTAATTCCTTAGTAGAATCTCATCCTCCTAATGGGGGAATGAATAATTCCAAGGATAAAAATTGGGTCCTCATTTTCTGTTTGTATCTGAGTTTCATAAACACACACACACATACACAGAACTGGACAAACTAAATTGTAAATTCCCTGGTCTAAGGAGTCCAAACTTGATTTTCTAATAATACAGACATAAGATTTGAGCTAACTTTTATTAATTGGCCTGGTTATTGGCATGGCAAATTTAATTTTGTACAAAGATCAATTTTCTAAGAAATTTTTAGCTGAGAAGAAAATTTCTACAAGTGACCTGAGTTGGAGAAGAACTGCTCTCAGACCACACATGAATCACAGGACTGCATCAGATATTTCCAGAGGAACAGAAAGAAACACATCTATGAATTTTATTTTGCCTTTTATATTTTTGCTTTGCACCCTTTATTTGTCATTTCTACTTGTCAAAGGGGATTACCCCTTTGATTTTGTCAAAGTGCCATCTGTCTTTGCCCTTTTCCCCCTCACATTGTCTCCCTTCATAAGTCCCATAGTTAGAAACCTTTAATGAAGTATTTGTTATATCAGTTGGTGATTCATTGAGAAAGCCTCTTAAAAGAATCAAATGGAGAGATGAGAGAAATTATTATTAATAATTAATATCTTGGGGGAGATTCAGAGCTTACACACACACACACACACACACACACACACACACGCATACGCTTCTTATAATGTCCAAACTGAAGTTCAATTCTTGAAGGTATTACTGATGATGAACTTGGACTCACTTTCTTGTACAGGGTCCCACCATGGTGGAAGCTACTGTGTTCTGCTCAGGTTTTGGTGAGGCTATACATTCTTTGAATTGATAGTCTAAAGCTGTGGGTGGTCTGGTATAGAGATACTTTCCCTATTCAAGAGATACTAGCCCTTCATTTTAATATAGACCATTTCCAATCACATTAACCAAATAGATTTGATTCTTGTTTGATGGACCACCTACTGTTTCATAGGATAAATAAACTGTGAGTCTGCCACCATCATTGTCTTGGGTCTAAGAGAGATAACCAAATGACCATTCTTTTATTAATAACCTGCTGGCCTCATTAATAAGATGATTAAATGGTCCAGAAACTATGTCTCTGAAACCTTTTTAAATGTTCCAAATGCTATAGGACTTTGAACTCAGACTAGGTCAAAACATTTACCTGTAAGGTAATTCAATTAAATCCAATTCAACAAGCATTTATTAAGCACCTACTATATGCAGCATGCCATGCTGGGTACTAGAGGTATAAAAACAAAAATTAATTAGGACCTTCCCTCAAAGAGCTTATAATCTTCTCAGGGAATACAGCACTTATACAAATAAGTAAATTCAAAATAAATATAAAGCTTTGCATATGTCTTTATGTATATGGTATCTCTTCAAATAGAATATGAGTTCCTAGAGGGCAGAAAATGCTTCATTTTTTTCCTTTTTATCTTCAGTCCCTAACATAGTGCCTGGTATATAGTAGGCACTTAATAAATTATTGCTGATTTGCTAATTAATTGATAAATGGGGGAGAGGAAAGCATTAACAGCAGAAAGAATCAAGAAAATCCTCTTATACAAGTTGGCAATTCAGCTGAAACTTAAAGGCACTAGGAATTCTAAAGGACAGAGTAGGAGAGCAATTCAGGTCATTGAGGACAGGTTGTACAAAGGCAGAGGAAGTGGAAATGATGAAGGAAATACGTGAAGGAAACAATCTGAGGACTAATATGAAATAAGTCTATAAAGATAGATTGGAAGGCAGATTTTGAAACAGTTTTGATGCCAAAGAGAAGAGTTTGTATTTTATCCTAGAGGCAATAGCTAGTTACTCAAATTTCTTAAGTAGAAGAGAGATGATAGTTAGACATGTGACTTAGCTATATCAGTTTGACAGCTATGTGGAGGATTGTTAGGTGATGGAGAGACTTGAAGCCAAGATATCAATTAGAAGGCAACTTCAATAGAGATATCCATCTATTCTGAGAGTTCTTCTGCTGTGTGTGGATGTGGGTGATCTCATTAGCTACCCTGAGTTTAACTGTCAAGCTTTTGCTGATGAACAACAGATCAATACTAGATTCACCCCCAATCTCTCTTCTGAGCTCCAGTCCTATGCTACTAATTACATATTTGACATTTCTAACTAAACAGTAAGTATCTCAAGTAGAACATGTCCAAAAAAGAACTCATTATCTTTTCCCCCAAAACTACTTCTCTTCCACAGCAAGACCTGTTTTCAAGTTCCATTTCTGAATCATACTGTCTATTTGACACCAGGCAAATCACCTATCCTCTCTTTGCCCTAGGCAGTTGTTCATAGGATGTGCTTACATGTACTGGTAGAGGGAGTTTCCTCACGAAGAATTCCCTATGCCAATGAAATCCCAAATCCAATCCCTATCCTTTTCATAGTACCTTAAGGTATGAAAAGGGTTTTTACAAGTTTTCACAATAACCTCTTCAACCAAACAATGCAGAGATTGTTAGCCCCATTTTACAGATGAGGAACCAAGGTTCATCATGGTCAGGTCACTTATTTGTGGTCATACAACTACTAAGTGATGCAGTCAGAACTAGAGCTCAGCTCTCACTGGACTCAAAGCCTAGCACTCCTTTCCCTAGTCCATGATGCCACTCTACATTTGCCTAGGAGGTCATCAGTCCTTCGTGAAAGAGCAATATAAGTAATGAGAGAGGAAATCAGATTATAAGAGTGGCTTGTTTTTTTAAGAGACAGAGAAGAAGTAGATATGATAGACTTATTTTAGACCATAGAGTCTAGAAATGTGGAAACATTGAGAATAATAGTTGCTTTGATAACAAAACCAAGCAAAGAATTCGGGGTGTTGAGGAGGTTTTTGTGGGTGCCCAGTTTTCTTTCTGTTTTTGTTTTTATTTTTGGTTTTTGTTGATGGTGGTGGTTTTTTTCTGGTGGTTTTTTTAAGGGTGAGGGAGACCTGAAAGTAAAAAGGAAAGAGCCTATAGAGAGGCAGAGATTGGATATGTTAAGAGAGATAGGTTAAGTGTAAGATAGAGGTGCCTAAAGATGCAGAAGGCACAGGATACAGGAATGAACGATTTCCTTTCTAACTAAAACTAAAATAACATACAACGATCAAAGACAATTCCAAAACACTCATGATAAAAAATGCTATCCACATCCAGAGAAAGAATTATGGAGTCTGAATGCAGATTTAAGCCTACCATTTTCACTATTTTTGTTTTGTTTTTTTTCTTTCTTATGGTTTTTTTTTTCCTTTTGTCCTGATTCTTCTTTTACAATGTGACTAATGTGGACATATGTTTAATATGATTGTTCATGTATAACTCACATCAGATTGTTTGGCATCTTGGAGAGGTGAGAGGGAGAAAAAAATCTGAACTCAAAATCTTATAAAAGTGAATGTTGAAAACTGTCTTAATACATAATTGATAACAATAAAATACTATTAAGTAAAACAACATGCTTGAGCAGCCATAAAACAATACATCAGAGAGGGGAGTTCTAGCTTCTGTGATAAAATATCAGTCAAGCTACCTGGGAACCCTATCCTACACAATACTGAATTCAAGTGGCTGCGAAGAGGTGAATGGTCAGTAACCCAAATGCCCATGGAAGATTGGAAACTAGTCTATCTATTACATAGTTGTGTTCAGTCCAACAACTGGACAATACCGTAGCACTCAGAGATGCACTAGATTAAGTGGTAGAAGGTACCTTGATAGATGAGGCAAATGAGAAGCAAAATGAACCAGAGCTAAGGAATTTAGGGATTAATATGGAATTTGTGGAAGATGTCAGATTAAAACACAATCTGTGAGCTCTAAGAGCATGTCTGGGGAAAAGAAAACACAGGATGATTCCAATATTTACTATAACCCAAAGCAGTTGACATGCCTGTTGGTGAAGAGTTGATGTGTAGAAACACTACAGGGAAGAACTTTGAGGGCCACAAGGAATGAAGTAGGAACCAAAAAACAAAATGATAGGCTTTTATTAAAGTTTACCAGTAACTTGTAAGTAAATCAGTGGTCTTTGCAAGTAAATTGGTGGTCTACCAATGGAACAAATATACATATCTTATTATATTAAGACTGTGTAAGAATCAAAACATATTAAAGCCCTCAAATCTCATCTTTCCAAACCCTTCTACTACTATAAGCTAAGCACTGAGAAAGAGAAAAACAACAGAATCATTTTAATGAAAACTAAGCTTGGCCTTTGAGAAGAATTGGGGGGGAGAAATGCACCTTTCTCTATTCTTTGTAGAGGGGGAGCATTATAAGTGTAGAATATTGTTGCTAGTAAGAGGCCCAGCGGCTGTGTTAGATGGTTTTACTAAATTGCTTTTTTTTCTCTTTGTTTTTAAATTCTTTGTTACAAGGGATGATTCTATGGATAGGGAAGGAGAGGAATAGATTTAGAAATTAAAATGGCATAAATTATCACCTCCTTATTCTTACAGCTCTGCTTGTCTTAATGCAACTTAAAACTGCATTAGCTTTTTGACCACCATTCAGAAGCCCCAAAGCTCTACTTTTGTATTAAAAGCCTTCAGTATGAAACTGGCTCAGGTGAAAAACTTAATCTCTTAGAAAACAAATGGGAAAATGCAAATGAAGTTCTAGAAGTTCACATATTATAGAACAATAATGTTGCTTTATCCCCCTGGAAGCCTGCAGTTTTATCAGTTGTACAGACAATTTAATCAACAATTTTTCAGACTGGTTCTTTTGCCGTATAGAGTTAGAGCCAAACTTGTACTTTCATTCCCTAAGAAAAGTTCTATTTCTCTTCCTTTTTTTTTTTTTTAAACTGGAAGGGCTGAAATTGATGAGCAAAATCAGTGGTAAGAAATAAAATCTTCCCTAGGATCCATCCTTCTTTGCATAATGTAAGCTCTTAGTGTATTATAATTCATTCATATATTCATATATATGTGTGTATATATATATACGCATGTATATGTGTATTTCAGTACACACACACACACACATGTGTATTTCAGTACACACACATACAAATCATTTTGGATCCAATATTCAAGAAGCCTGACAGGGGCAGCTAGGTGGCAAAGTCAATAGAGTACCAGCCCTGGAATCAGGAGGACCTGAGTTCAAATTTGACTTCAGACACTTAACACTAAACTAGCTGTGTGACCTTGGGCAAGTCACTTAACCCCAATTACCCTACCTTCCCTCCTCCAAAAAAAAAAAAAAAAAAAGAAGCCTGACATAGCTAGGTGGTACAGTAGATAGAATGCCAGACCTAAAGTGAGGAAGACTCAGCTTACTGAGTTCAAATCTAACCTCAGACACTTAATAACTATGTAATCCCATGCAAGTCACTTAACCTGTTTGCCTCAGGTTCTCATCTATAGCTACTGTCTTTAGACTTAAGCAGTTTCTTTATTCCCAATTCAAAAAATCAACAAACTGCTACATGGCCAAAAGACTTTATTATTTATATGCAACTCTTCCCTAGCTATTATTACAGATTGACTTTTCTGGAAACTAGGGAGCAAAAGAAAGAATTTATTTCCACTGAATATCTGCTATGACTCTGTATTTTTATTCCTGTTTATTTATTGTTAAATTAAATTTTCGTCGGTCTCAACCTGTGTGCCTATTAGTCATGTTGTTTGCTTAAATGTCATCATTTGCTTTCCCCAGAACTTCAAAGATTAAGATTAATTGTTTAAACTTGCTTACTGTTCTCACAATTCACCAGTAGTGAAGCTCAATATGGGGGAATGTAAAGGAGGGAAAATAATTAGAGATGAGATGACCTGATTCCCCTAGCGGGGGTCTTGAGCTGGATAGCATGTCATTTTTTTTCAGTGCCTTCAAGTTGAAGTGAACTTGAACCTAGGGTGAGAAAGATTAGGCAAAAAATCAGAAATTTGGGAAGCCAAGCAGAACAATAACTCAAGGACTCAAAATAGTACAGTAGAAGGAGGGCTTGCTTTAGATTCAGAGGATCAAGGTCCATATTCTAGCTTTGCTACTTACTACCTGTCACTGGGGATAAATCACTTCACCCTTCTGAGCCTCAGTGTCCTCATCTGTAAAATATGGGTGTTAGAAGAGGTATCCTCTAAGGTCCCTTTCAGTTCACATACTTCGTGGCATAAGTAAGGTTAATTTTCCCCATTTTGCAGGGAAGGAAACTGAAGGCCAGAGAAGTCGAATAACTTGTCCAAAATTATACATTTGGCAAGTAATGGGGTTGGGACTCACCCCTAGGTCTTCCATCTCTAAGTCTTATGCTCACTGAATGCCTCCTCTTTTATAATTGTCTCCTGATGTAGCTCAAAGTGTAGCTCAAAACCCAGGACCATCCTCAAGGCTCTCAGGTCACATGGTCTGGGTCCATTTCTAGAAACTGACAGTGAGGTTCATTATCTCTCCTTGGCTCATTGTCTCCATCTGGAGTTGCTTCAGGAAAATTTAACCTACTCAAAGTAGAGTACCTGTCAAGCCTTCAGCAAATGAAGGGGAAATTTATCCTTATCTGGCTAGAATGTTAGATTTCAAGATATGCTATCTAGGAAATTCAAAATACCTCTTCTTTCATAGGAGAATTAAAGTTCATAGATATTGTCTATAACCTCATTGCCATCAGGCAAAAAATATAGCCACTGGTTATTCCTCCACTTTGGCTGACATGAATCTCTTGAGCAACTATGTCTAGTAACATACTCATTGGCTTCTTTGTTGAAGTCTCTTTCAAGGTCAGTGGAAATTGGAAAGACCTGTAGCTTTTCCAGTGCTGCCTAAGAACTCCTAGTATTTGGTCTTTCCTTATCTCTCTGACATATCTTTGAAGAGAGAATGGCTTAGAGAAAGAACATTTATTCTCCTTCTTACTCTTCTGTCTTGTCAATAACCAAGACAATAAGAGCTATCAAGATAGTTATTCTCATAGACCACAAAGAGAGATGACTCATCCAATAAGAATCCTTTCCCTTGAGTCTCAATCAAGATTTTTTTTTTGTCCTATGATCATGGTACCAGTGGACCTCCATGGCACTTACCCTTCATGGCAAAGTGCCCCTGAGAGACTTCTAACAAAGGCCCACGCTCTGTAATATCATTCATTTGATTGGGGGAGTCATCAAATTGATCAGTCTCCACTCAACAATTCCCTGGAAAGATAGACTTAAAGACTTTCCCCTAGTACCTATCAGGGAGGCACATAATGAGGTTCTTTAACTCCTTCAGGTCAGTAGGTGATGCCCATATCAGTACAACTAAGAGAGCAAATGGAAGGACAGAAGGCATAATTGGTTCCCTGACAACCTGGGGGAAAAGCTAATTTGTCCTCTAATAAGACCTTCACTCACTAGAATGTGAGCAATTGAAAAATGGGAAAGATAGAAGCCCTGCAGACCTGATAGCCAGGGTCAGCATTGCCACCAGTATCAGATATATATACAGAATCATAGAAATAGTGCAGGCAGGGGCAGCTAGGTGGTGCAGTGAATAGAGCACTGGCCCTGAAGTCAGGAGGACATGAGTTCAAATCCAGCCTCAGATACAACACAAAACTAGCCATGCGACCTTGGGCAAGTCACTTAACCCCAATTGCCCTACCTTTCCCCCTCCAAAAAGAAAGAAAAGAAAAGAAAAGAAAAGAAAAGAAAAGGAAAGGAAAGGAAAGGAAAGGAAAGGAAAGGAAAGGAAAGGAAAGGAAAGGAAAGGAAAGGAAAGGAAAGAAAAGAAAAAAACAAATAGTACAGTCACAGATGAGCAATGAGAATGAAATGAAGAAATTGGTTCCATCACTACCATATGCATGATCAGGCATGTCACTAACCTGGCTTTCATGTTAATGACTCAGCTGCAAAAGACCCTAATGGTCAATCACCCCTCCAGCTTTAATTTCCAAGGACAACATGAGTATATTCTGAACAAGGCTGCCCTAGTCTTAGAAGGTAAACTGACCCAATGTCACTCACTGTCAATTTTCATCATTATCAATTTCCAGGTTTCTCCTGAATCTTCTTTTCTTGACCTTTTTTATCTTCTTTGAGAGAACAGATACTCTCCCTAAAAGATAGCAGATGAAAATTGGGTGAGCACTTTTGGAAAATCTCCCATCTTCCCCCTACTAAGGAAACATGCCAAATTCTTTCTGAATCTGGGTATTTGAGTCAATTCTTATTGTTATGGGTGCATTAAGTAACCAGTCTAAAGCACTTAGAAAGCAGGAGAGCTCTAAGAGAGAGCAAATATTTCTAATCTATAGCAAGAAAGAACAGCCTTTGAGATCCTCTGACTTCCAGCTGATGAACTGAAAAGCATTTTTGTCTTTCTTTCCTTTTAGAGGGGAAAAAAAGTCTGTATTTGCTTAATGCTTTGATAAAAACTAAAAAGAAGAGAAAGGTTGAATGACGACTTTGGGGATTTGCATAACTCCCCTGCTGCTGTCTTCCAGGCACATCCTTCAGTTCTACTTTCATTTTCTGATGTTTAAAATCAGAAAGGCCACTGAGCTGGAAAATTCCACCTTGTACTTCCCTGGGCTTCACTGGCAAACTGAGTGACTTTGGGAGCTCCCTGCAGAGGCTCTCCAGAAGCCACTACCATGGCTTTCTGCCCCTCTTGAAGAGGACTGATCATTTGTTATTCTAATTAGATGTCTCTGATTTTTTTTTTATTATTTATACATCATCATAATTTTGTGCAACCCTGTACAAATCATGGAAGTTTGGAACTTATATTCTTGCCCCAGAGAGTCTATAATCTAGGTAACACAATGACAAAGAAGAAAGCAAACGTTGTCTGTTACTTAAGGAGCATATGAGAGTAACATGGCTATAAACTTGCATACGTTAGGTATTCAATAAAATAGTTATTGAATGAATAAATGTATCAGACAAGCCCTACAAAATGTGGTGGGACAAATATGTCCTCAAATGAGAAAAGAAAAGATGTTTTACAGAGTTGAGAAAAAAGGCGCATGACACAATTCATTGACTTTTTTTTCAGTATGTCCATGAATCTATGATCTTGTCAATGTTGATTTTCCTTCCACTGACACAGATGCAAGTTTTCATGATCTGTGACTCTTGGATGTTTACTCCTGTAAACCTACACTGAAGATCTACCCAGCATGTCAGGGTCCTCCCTTTCTTGCCATTTCATACATTCTAAGAAAGTAATAAGTACCTGGGTAATCCTTTGCTCTAGCTACCTGACATCCCACTTCCTTTTATGGTAAGTTATCAAGATCTATGCTAATTTTCTAGGGATACTAAATGTAACCCAGGAAATTCTCTCAGCACCTGAGGTCTCCTCACCCCAGAATATCCAACTTACCTCAATAACCTTTACAACAGAGAACATCCTTCTGTCAGGTCTGCCCAGTTGTCCCATTGGTAAACTCCTCCTAAACTCCATCTTGTGGAAGGACTCAGACTGGTCTTCATTCAGCCTTTTCTGAATCCTGGATTCCAAAACCAGGTGCCCATGCTGGTATCTCCATCATTCGCCCGCACACCATTTTTCAGCTGCCTTTGGTGTGTTATCTTTCCCCATTAGGACATAAACTCTTTAAAGGTAGAGACTATCTTTCTTGTGGCTTGTATTTATATCTGCAATATTTAGCATAGTGGCATATAGTAGTATATAGTAAATTCCTAATAAATTGTATATAGTAAATTCTTACTAAATGTTTATTTCCTTACTTAATTCCTTATAGTCTTAGGTTGCTTTCTGAGCCACAGAGAGTCAATCAATCAACTAGAATTTATTAAGCTCCTACTATGTCCAGATACCAGTCTAATCACTAGGGATACAAAGATAGACAAAAAACAAAAAGGGGGGAAAAGTCCCTGTTCTGGATCAAGTAGGGAAGACAGCACACAAATAACTGTGTGTAAACACAGGATAAATTGGGAATAGTCTAGAGGGAAGGCACTAAGATTAAGGAAGGCTAGAAAAGGCTTCTTACAGGTCAGACTTTAGCTTAGACTTGAAGGAAGCCAGAGAAGCTAGGTAGCGTACATGAAGAGGAAGGGAATTTCAGGCATGGAAGATAACCCATGAAAATACTCAGTTACAAGATATGTCATGTGTGAGGAAAAACAAGGAGGTCAATGTCAACTGCTGAACAAATGTCACGTGGTGAAATTAATTTAAAATCACTCAAATGAAATAGGCCTAATAATCTACACAGAAAAAGCCAAGTGGATGAAGTTCATCAGTATAATTATGAAAAATCAGAGACGGTAAGGGGAAGGTGTGAAGGATAAAGAATCAAATTTCATCATTTTAACCTAAAACAAGTCACATAAATATACCTCACCAACAACATTAATCAGCCTCATTTGTAATGTCACACCTATATGACCATCTAGTCAGCTATGTAACAGAGAACAGGGTCTGAATCATAAAAGGATTCATGTTGAACATGATTATGTGCACCACCAAAATCCTTCTCCAAAAAAGTTCCATAAGTTTTCCCCTTCTTTAGGTCAAATATCTGAAGACTTCATGGAAACAGAAGTCTTGACACCTACAGCAATGACTTTCAGAAAATTTGGAACCATCAGCAGTTTTGCCAGTGATGTTTCAGTCACACATTTTCCTGCCACTGTCAGTGAACTTCATCCAAATGCTAATCCCTAAGTCCTAAGGACTACTATTAAAAAGCTAGAGGCCCCTCGGGCTGAATAAGCTGTTCTTTCCTTGTAAAACTGAGAGAGAGAACCACCATGGTGAAACATATGAGTGTCCAGGGACTAGCAAATAAATGCTCATGGTGAAGTGGAAAAGGTCATGGACTTGTGATAAATGAGTATGAAGCTGTTCACCTTTCACCTCTATAGCTGCCCACAAAGGTATATTTAACAAGAATCCAGGTTAATGCCCCAAGACATAAGGAACTCTATCAGTACTGGTGAAAGTCAAGCTTAGGTAAGTGCCTACCCCTTCATCCCACCTTCCTGAGGCATCTGCAACTCCATCTTTAAGGTTAAACAAGAGTAAAAAGCACTTGAGTCAAAGGAGCTTCTGCCAAATTTATAGCTATCCAGAGCAAGCTGTATTCAAGTCATTACTATTGAACAAATCCCCAAACACCTTCGGTAACAAATGACTCTACATTTCACCACAATCTCTATATTATGACCCCAAAGAGGGCCACAAAGACCGAAGTGACTTGATAACAACAACAATTATATTATGACAAGAAGCCAGAGCCCATTCAAAATCTTCCCTAAAAGTCCCTTAATTTTTTCTCCCTGCCTCTGGGTTGAGCTTCTTGAAGATAAATGTTAGGGGCAAGTGGGGGAAGGGATGATGAATTTTGCTACAAGACTTTGTATTTCATCCATCTGTCAAATGTATCTCCCTGATTCCCTGCCAAATCCGATCAATGGAGATGTGCAGCGTGTAGACCACAGGCTTCCAATTAGTCAGCTAATCATGTAAATCCTCCCATCATCTCTCACAGTGGGATGGGGGCATTGAGCCTGACTCAGAGGGATGGCTCTATCAGTGCTAAGTGGGTATGTGTGCCAAAGAATACTGTACCAGGGATGTCAGAAGGAGCCCACCTATCTCATGCTGAACTCAACCTTCTGTTTTCTTCCCCATGTTAGGTACCCCTTTGTTATCTAGACTGACTCCTACAGAGACTCTGATTTCTGTCACTAGATTCCAATATTAAAATTCAGAAAGGCAAGCAGAGAAGTTTTTTTTTCTTCTTTTCATTTTATCTGAAATCTTACTGTACCCATTGGCAATTATTTCCTAGTAATGTATATTGTGCCATAGGTTAAAAGTATTAACATATTTTTCTTTCTTCTCATTTTTATTAAATTATAGAATTTAATAACATACCATTTACCTTGTCTTCAATGTACAGAGCAGAGATAGGATGTTAATGTGGCAAAAGCAGTGGATATGAAGGCATAGGACCCAAGTTCAAAACTTCTCTCTGCTAGTTATTACCAAGTGACCTTGAGTAAATCACTTATCTTCCCTGGGACTCAGTTTCCTCGTCTATAAAACGAGGGGTTGGACAAAATAATGCCTGAGGTTCCTTCTAGCTCTAAGTCTGTGATTCTGTGATTAATGCTGAACCATCGAATTCAATTTCTGCACATTTCAATTAAAAAACAGAAGCACAGAGAAATCAAACATGTCCTCATAGTCACACTGCTAGTAAATGCCTGAGGCAGAGTTTGAATCCAGGTGTTTCTGACTCTAAATCATGTCTATACCATGATTTATGGGCAGGACTGACCTCTTAGGTTCCTCCCAACTCTAAAACTCTGATTCTATTCACAGACTCTCAAAGTCAGCAGGAACCTCAGAGATCATCCCATCCTAAATTATGATCCCAAGTTACAAATGATGTTCTGACTGGTGAAATAGTGAAGAATAAAAATATATACTCCCACATGCTGGAGCCTCCAGGGACTGTCTTTATGTATTTCCTCATGCTTCTCTCTCTACCAGGAATCTACTTGCCAAAATCTGTTCTCAAGCTTTAAGATGCATCTCAAACAATATCTGAACTAGAATCCCCTTTGCAATGTCCCCATTGAGTAGCTTCTAAACCAGCGGTTCTCAACCTGTGGGTTATGTTCAGTTTAAATACATCCTGCATATCAGATATTTACATTACGATTCATAACAGTAGCAAAATTACAGTTATGAAGTAGCAACGAAAATAATTTTATGATTGGGGGTCACCACAATGTGAGGAACTGTATTAAAGGTTTGCAGCATTAGGAAGGTTGAGAACCACTGTAAATCTAAATGAAAATCTCCAAGGACTGAGAACTCAATACTCTGTTGCATCTGAATCACCAGCCTTGTGGGTACATTGTATAAATATATGTATGCAGTTTGCAACCCATCTATACTTTCCAAACTTGTCCATTTTCTCCCCTAAAACTTTCGCAGCGGACAATCTGGGGACTGTTTCCTAAATCCTTTCATCTCCTGTGGTTAATAACAATAGAATATGTGAATCATCTATTGATTAGCCCTTGATCTCACCACATGGCGAGACAACCTCCCTTTCTGCTTCTGCATCTCCCTCATGACATCATTCCCGCTGCTTCTAATGCACAATTATTTAACTATTTGCCTACTATGAAAAGAGGTATATTACACTATGAAAATATGTATCCCTTAGATTCAGCCTTGTCATCTTTTTGCCATTAGAGATACCAGTTACCCCTACAAATACTTAAATCTTGCTCATTTGCCTTTAAATATCTGGGTCTGGTTTTTGAAAGCAACAATTTGCTTTCAAAAACTGATTATTTATTCATGGTTTCACAAGAGAGTTGTGAAATTGACTGAACATACTGTCACCTTGGGGATCCAGAAGCACAGAACGGCATCCCCTTCAATTTAATAATCATGTTCTTCCTTGTTTTTCTTCTGTCCTAACCCTCCTCCCATAGAAGCAACTATCTAGTTTCAGAAAATGAAGGAGACCAAGTTTCACTCCATCATTCCCTATCAACAGACCTGGAGAATTGATACAGAAACTGTCTGGAATTCTACATAAAGGCCTCCGGTGGGTCCAGGGAAAGTTTAGTAAAAGATGGCAATTTGAAGAGAAAAAAAGTTATCTGTCAAGAACTGTCCACAGCTTGTCTCAGGATATCCTACTTATTGGTTGTAACTAGGTTCTCTTGGATGCCAGGTTTTCACTGGTAAAATAACAAACTGAAACAGTTCCAGAAGATGAGAGCAATTGATTTTTGCTGAATAGTTGAGATCAAAAAAAGAGAGAATGAGGGCGAGAGCAACAGAGAGACAGAGAAAGAGACAGAGACAGAAACAGAGAGGCTTTCATTTATATATAAAAAAAAACAGTGTAGTGTTGTGGAGAGAGGGACTGTGATTACCTTTCTTTTATTTGATTAACAGATTTTCATAATTCTGCCAAAGCCTTGGGTTGGCTATCTTCTTCCAGAAGATCTGAGTTCTATCAGTCAACAGACATTTAATAAGATTTTACTATATGCAAAACATTGTGCTATATGAGGTGCTGATGATACAAAAAAAGAAAAAAAGAAAAACAAATGTCCTTGCTCTTAAGGAGTTTACATTCTTATGGAAGATGATATGCATATATATATATGTATATATACACACACACACATATATATAAACACATATAAAATCAATGGAAAGTAACCTTAGGGGGAAGGCATCGGAGAAGGTAGAGGGTGGAAGGGGTACCAGGAAATGCATCTTTTGTTTGTATACCATCTAATGGGAGAGAAAACACTATCACCAGAGACAGCCCATTATATTTTTAAATAGATCTAATTTTAAATAAAGTGTTACTTATAGCAAGCTAAAATTTACCTCCTTGAAACTTATAACCATTGCATCTCTTCCCATCAAGATGCACTCCTCTAGATTTCTCCCTCATGCTCTTGTGGCAAGGACCTTCCCACTATATCCTGTTATTCAGCTTCATTTTGTATGTTGTCTTTGCCCATTAGGATGTAAGTACCTTGAGGACAGGGACTATCTTTTGCCTTTTTTCTGTATCCTCAGAACCTAGCACAGTGTTGTGCACATAATAGGTACTTGATATATGCTTACTGACTATATGACTGCTCCTAGCTCTCCTAGCTATACACTCTGGGGCTAAACAGAACAAGTTAATCCATCTGCTACATGAAAGGCCTTCAAATACTTGAAGTCAGCTATCTTGCTTCTTGCTTCAGTCTTCCCCCTTTTATGCCAAATATTCCCAGTTTCTTAACATATCATCTTATAGCATAAAATTAAAGACCCTTCACCCCTCTGCTTGTCCTCCTTTGACACCATTAAGCTTAATATTTTCTTAAAACTGTGATCAGAGGATGAATTCAATGCCCTACATATACTTGATGAATATATATGTGTATAATATATCTAGGAGATATGCCAGTAAGTATATACTAATATATGTGTAGAGATGATTCTTTGGGGAATATACATTAAATTAGATAACCTCTGAGGTCCCTTCCAACCATAAAATGCTGTAATTCCATACAAGGATGTCTGTAAAGCATTCAAAACTAAGATGAGCAGTAACACCAATTGTTAGAGATGGAAATTAGGGCCAGGAAGTCATTGCTTGATTTGGAACCAGATGCAGAGAGTATCAAGAAATTGACCATTTGTCTAATAGTCTGATTCCCCAAAGTTTTGCTCTTTTAATTGATTCCACTTTTATTCTCTTCTATACATAATCAGAGATGGATTCACCAAGCCTTCTCCTAACCTAATCACCCCCAACAGTCTATGGGTTTTTGCAGTAATAAAGCTCTAAACTAACCCGGTAGTCCTAGAATTCAAGAAGAATATATAAACACAAGACAGATTGAGGAAACAGACATCAAAAAGCTTGACAGTTGATTGACAGTAAGTAGTGAGAGGGGGAAATATCCAGAGTAATACCAAGGTGCCAAGCATGAGTGATTAAGTACCATAAAAGACTGAAAAAGTAAAGTCAGAAATACTATCAGGTTGGGGATAGAAGAAAGACAATAAACTAGTTTTGGATATGTTGGGTTTAAGGTAGAGTGTTCAAGTACAGATGTCTTATAGATAGTTAGAAATGTGGTCTCAAGTTTGGCACAAAAAAAAGACATTTGGAGGTATCTGTAAGTGTAATAGTGGAAGAAGTGAAAGTGAATGAGGTCACTGAGACACCGAGTAAAGATAAAGGAAAGAGGGTTGAAGAAAGAGAAGACATCAGAGAAACATGCTAAAAGGGCTGGTTTGTCCTATTAATATGGCTTGATGAGAATGATTCCTAAGAATATCCATGTTTCTGATAGAAAAGGACAATGATAAATCCTGGAGAGGATATGGAAAAATAGGTATACTAATGCCCTATTGATGAAGTTGTGAACTGATCTAATCATTCTGGAGAACAATTTGGAACTATGCCTAACGGGCTCTAAAACTGTGGATACACTTTGACCCAGCAATACCACTACTATGTCTGTATCCCAAAGAGATCAAAGAAAAAGGAAAAAGAAGCAATAAGTACAAAAATATTTATAACAGTTCTTTTTGTGGTGGCAAAGAACAGGAAATTGAGGGGATATTCATCAACTGAAGAATGGCTGAACAAGTTGTAGTATATGATTGTAATGGAATACTATTGTTTTATAAGAAATGAACAGCAGGAATGCTTTCAGAAAAACTTGTGAAGACTTAATTCATATAAAGTGAAGCAAGCAGAATCAGAAGAAAATTGTAAACAGTAACAGCAATATTGTAACAATGATCAAATTTGAAAGACTTAACCACTTTGATCAAAACAATGATCCAAGACAATTTCAAAGGACTCATGATGAAATTTGCTATCCACCTCCAGAGAGGGAACTAATGAACTTTGAGTGCAGATTGAGAAACATATTTTTTCTCTTTATGTTTCTTGCTTTCTGTTGTACTATATCTAATATGAAAATATGTTTTGCATGACTTCATATGTATAACTGATATATAGCTTGGCTTATAGATGAGTGGGGGAGGAGTCAGAGGGAGAGAATTTGAAACCCTCCAAAAGAATTGATACATGTTAAAAGTAAATTAATTTTTTAAAAGGATATTCATGTTTCTTGATTCCATATACAAGCAGTCCTTGCTGTTTTGCAAACTTAAACTTTATCTACCTAATTGTAACCCCTCTTCACCCTCTTCTACTGTGAGTAGTAGAAGGGGAGAAAGGTAAAGTTTTTGCCATAAGGGAGGTAGATATGAAAAAAAAAAAAAGCTAAAGGGACAGTACAGAAATTATATATGATGTAGCCAGCATAATTTTGAAAAATGAAGGATAATACAAGGAATGGTGGTCACATGTGGGTTTGCCCTCCATATCTGGGTATGCCTGTGATCATACACTATCACTGCCTTTGCAGTAAAGAAAACACAAGGAGTAATTAAGTCCCAATCAACACAGTTGCTGAACAGTTGGACTAATAAGCAATTAGAAGATAGGAGCAGTGTCTTCTGATCCACAGAGTGATGAAAGAAGAAAAACAACAGAAAACTACCATTGTCTAATCAATTCCCCAATTGAAAAGACACTGATTCTCTAAGGAGGCTGTGAGTGAACCAGACTTGGAGGATGCTTCCTAGTACCTTTGTGGCTGACGAGGAGGTCTGAAATAAGCATAAAATATTTTTCTGGATTTCCTGGGTTTGTAGAATTTTTATAGACTAGTTTGTGGTTGCCTGAGTCTAAGAGTAGCTGTGGGTGCATAACCATCATAGTGTTTATTTTAATATATTATGCTTTAAAACTTTTGTTTCCATGATTATTGGGAAAGAATATAGTTAAAACATTCTTTGTTCCCGTTGCTGTTGTTCAGTCATTTTCAGTCATGTCTAATTCTTTGTGAGCCCATTTGAAGTTTTGTTGGCAAAGATACTGAAATGGTTTGCCATTTCCTTCTCTGGCACATTTTATAGATGAGGAAATAGAGGCAAATATGGTTTAATGACTTGCAAAGCGTCACACAGCTAGTGTGTGTCTGAAGCCAGATTTGAACTCACAAAGTTGATGTGAGAGGGGAGGGGGATAATAGGACAGTAGAGCTGAGAATGGGGTAGGGGAGGTAGTGATCAGAAGCAAAACTCTTTTGAGGAGGTACAGGGTGACAGGAGGGAGAAAGAGAAAAAGATAAACAAGAGAGAAAAAGCAGGATGGAGAGAAATACACAGTAACCATAACTGTGAGTGTGAATGGAATGAGCACACCCATAAAATGGAAGCAGATAGTAGAGTAAATTAAAAAGCAGCATCCTACAATATGTTTTTGTTGGGGTTTTTGGGGGGAGTTGCTTTTTGCAGGGGGGAAGGCAGGGCAATTGGGGTTAAGTGACTTGACCAAGGTCACATGGCTAGTAAGTGTTAAGTATCTGAGGCTGGATTTGAACTCAAGTCCTCCTGACTCTAGGGCCAGTGTTCTATTTGATAGGCCACCTAGCCACCCCCATCCTACAATATGTTGTTTACAAGAAATGCAATAGAAGCAGAGACACACACTGGAACAGAATCTATTATGCTTCAACTAAAGTAAAAAAAAAAAAAAAAGAGGGGGGTGATAGCAATCATATCAGACAAAACAAAAGCCAAAAATAGATCTAATTAAAAGAGAAAATCATGGAACTACATTTTACTAAAACATACTATAGACAATGAAGCAATATCATACTAAATATAGATGCACTGGTATAGCACCCGAATTCTTAAAAGAAAAGTTAAATAAGTTACAGGAGGAAATAGTAAAGCTATACTGGTGATAGACTTCAAATTTCTCTTCTCAGAACTAGATAAATCTAACCAAAAGATAAACGAGAAAGAAGTTAAGAAGATGAGTAGAATTTTATAAAATAAATAATATAAAATTTTAGAAAATTTTAGTAGAAATTTAGATATGATAGACCTCTGGAGAAAATTGAATGGGAATACAAAGAAATATACCTTTTCCTCAGTGGTATGTGTCACCTAAACAAAAACTGATCATCTATTAGGGCATAAAAACCTCACAATCAAATGAGAAGCATGAATATGAAATGCATCTTTTTCAGATCATAATGTAATAAAAATTACATTCAATAGAGGGAGATGAGTCTTTCTGACCCTAGGCCTGGCACTGCACCATCTAGCTGTCTGTTCTCATGTCACCCTTAGTAAGCTATTTAATCACATAATTAAACTCTGTTGTAACACTATGCCAAGGAGGGAAGGCAGTTTTACCAGTTGCTGAAGAGTGAGCTGAGAGTCTAATCAGATAAATCTACAATGACCATACCCCTAGACTAACAAGATGAGTACCACCACCTAAAAAAAAAAAGTAAAATTAGGAGATGTAGTACTCTGGGAACTATAGGGATGTTAGGCATGTTATTAAACAGGATTGGGCAAGTGGCCAAGAGTAGCTTCTGGTGGTTATATACTAATTTGAGAATGTCTTTAAAATCTCAATATTTCCCGTGAATAGAGCACCAGCCTTGGAGTCAGAAGGACCTGAGTTCAAATCCAGCCTCAGACACTTAACACAAAAACCTAGCCATGTGACCTTGGTCAAGTCACTTAACCCCAATTGCCCTGTCCTCTCCCTCCAAAAAAAAAAAAAATTAAAATCTCAATATTTCATATTGCAATAATTTTCAGTTCCTAATCATCAGGCTACAATGGTCTGCACAATTCATTCAGAATTTTATCTAAATAGAGTATTGTGTATAGACTTATTCTCTTACATTTTGTATCCTCCAGTAGAATGTAACTTCCTTGAGAGTGAGAATTGTTTTTGATTTTGTCTTTATGACTCCATAACATAGTAGAGTTTCTTGTTTATAGCAATGTTTACTGGATTGGCTTTGATTGCCATCAAAAAGTGAAACATTACTGCAGGCTATGTACTGTCTACATACAAAAGCAGCTATGGTGGTAGTTGTTTCAGTGGTTAGTATGCTGGTCATGGAATCAGGAAGACTTGAGTCCAAATACTGCTTCAGTTACTAGCTATGTAACTTGGGCAAATCACTTAACCTATATTACCTCAGTTTCTTCACCCATAAAATTGATATAATAAAAACAGCACATATCTCACAGGATTGTTGTGAGAAATAGATAAGATTTGTAAAATGTGCTTAATACAATGCCTGTAGGCACTTAACTAATGCTTAGTCCCTTTTCCTTTTTCCTTTCCCTATTAAATGAATAAATGGGTTATCTGCTTCTCAAGGTGTCTTTCCCCCTATGCAGTTGCCACAGTCTTATTGTCATGCAAAGTGGGGACTATCTATAGTAACCATTCCTCTTTCAGATTTGTGGTTTGGCTTCCTCAAACCCTGGTTTGTTGCTCATTCATTTCAGTCATGACTGACTCTTTGTGACCTCATTACAGGTTTTCTTGGCAAAGATCCCAGAGTGGTTTACCATTTCCTTCTTCAATTCATTTTACAGATGAGGAAACTGAGGTCAACAGGATTAAGTTACTTACCCAGGGTCACATAGCCAGTAAGGTCTGAGGCCAGATTTGAAGTCAGGTAAAGGAGTCTTCCTGACTCTAAACCTGGCACTCTTTTGGGTCACCTGCCTGCCCCTGGTTTACAAATCCCAGTTTAGAGTAGAAAAAAATCAATATAAAGGCCTTTCTCTGGTATCATCATTGTATCATTTAAAACATGTATTAGAGTTAAGTTATAGAGAACTAGTCTTTTCTAAGATGGCTGAGTCTAAGCCTCAGAGAAACTCTGGGCAAGTTAGCCCTAGTACCATCCTTAGGAGTTTAAAGCTAAGGTCATCATGGGATAGGGTTTGACCTGAATGAGGAATTAATTATCAGAAGAGGTATTAGAGTGGGGAATGTTAAATTCAAATGTAATATTTTTAAATGACATTCAAGGAGAGTTGAGAAAATGTAACTTCTTCCCTTCCCTGCAGAAAAAGAAGACTATGGGTGTGATGTGGAATACTATATAAACCATCAGACATAATGTGTTGGTTGGTTGCATGACTGGTTTTGTTGAACTATTTTTTGTTTTATTTTGCTTTTAATATTTGTTACAGGCAAAGTCTCATTGGGTAGGGCAGAGTTGCAAGATTTATTTGGAAATGAATGTCATATCCAATCACTTCAGGCCCTTAACTTTGTCCCATTCTTAAGTGATATACTTCCATTTGAAAAGCAATGATGTTTGAAACACATATAGTTATAAAGTTATTTCATATGTATCATCTCATTTGATATTTACATCAACCTTTTAAATTTCATTATGTAAGGATTATTATGCTCATTTTATAGATTCAGAAACTGAGGTCCAACAAGATTAACGGACTCATGGAATATCATGCAACTAGAATAGACAGAGCTAGAAACTCCAAATTTTTGTCTGGTACTTCTTTAGATGTTCAATCAGTAGGGATTGGATCATAGGCACACAGGTTTTAGACTTACTTTAGACTTTAAACTTACAATCCATCCATTCCAATTTCCCTCTTTTATCTATGAAAGTAATAGAGAGCAGGGGTAGCTTCTCTGACCCCAATCCAGTGCTTTTTCCACTAAAATACAAAGGGCCAATTGCTTGGTATTCCTTTGAAAAGTCTAACAATGCCCTTGAATCAACACTCAGGAAAGATATCATTCTCCTTGCCATTTTATCTACCAAGCTAATTGCATGTAGTTTTCTATTAGGTGCTCTAGAGAACATTTGCAAAAGGATCAATTGATTTACTGTCTGGGGCCTCAAGTCAGCAACTCAGGCAGTAGTGATATAAAGAGCCTATTCTATGAATTGTGTGAGAAGACTGCGCAGGAGGCAATCAGAATCCTAATTCTCAATTGATTTCATGGCAGAGAGCATAATGAAGAGGAACTCCTTCCCTACAGTTAAACTCAAGCTTTGTCTCATGTACATAATGGATGCCTGGATGAAAACAAACCAAATACCTTCTATCTGAGACAGTGAAAGCAAACTTCAACTCAGAAACAACCAACCCAAGTCTCAGTTTCTGGATTGAAAATGCATGGCTTTACTTAAGCTGGGAATGAGATACTAACCATCACCTGATTCTTCTGCCCCTGTTTTTTGGTCCCAAAACTTTGTCAGAAAAACCTATGGAGCCATGCAGACATGATGTTCCCCTTTGAGCAAGTCCCTGATGATTCCTTGCAATCCTTATACCAAGGTGTAACAGTAAGCACCCTAGCACACTCAGGATGGTTGCTAGCACAGGTTCTTTGATCTGCTTTTCTAAAGTATAGCACCTCAAAAGGAATTAACAATCTTACTTTAAACAAACATATATATCATTTACTTAGTTCAGGGGGAAAAGTCATCATCCTGAACTTCAGAAAATACAAATAGAAATTACAAGCAAACAAAAAATGTAGAAAGAGAAATAACACAATTCAACAGACCAACAGACAGGGCTTCTATCTGTCGGACTGTTACATACATACATAGTTAGTCACCAGAGAGAGAAGCACCAACATCTGGGTTTTCAAATCTGGGGGGCTCAACAGCTACCTGGAGTCTCTTCTGGACAAATCACACAACTGTTCCCATAAGTAACCCCCAAAGCAAAACCTCATCTCAGAATATATATACACCCCTCTTCAGGGTCAGAGGACTTCATAACCTTCATGACCCATTGCCTAATTACAAAGTAACAAAAGGTGTGGGCCTTCCTGAAAAGCAAGCCTCCTACAATCAAGCCTTTCCTGTTGGGTTCCACTTGAGGCCCATTAAGGGCAGGGGAAGATCTTCAGATTCCCTTACCATTACTCAGGGGTGGGGAGCCTGCCTTATATACTCATCTCTTGTTTCTTCCATAGCACACTCCCCACAGTAACTTTCCCCAAACTGACAATCCAAATTATCCTACTCAGGGCCTGGTTTTCCTCTCTCAGTAGATGACCTCAGACTTTCCTGAATCCATCTAGGCCATCTAGTATAAACAAAACCAAAACTAGCATAGGGTTAATGGAGTCTTGCCCTAGAGTGCAGGGGGGAAAGAAGCACACTTCAATTAATTAATCAACAAGTATTTATCAAGTGCCTATTATGTGCCAGTCCATGATCTGGCCCCCACCTACTTTTTCAACCTCATCTTCCACCATTCTTTCACATGAACCTTCACATGCTATCAGTCAGATCTCCATCTGCCATCACTAAGTACCAACTTGAAATTTTTGGCCTTAAAAGCAGAAGCAGAAAACAGAACAGAAAGCAAATCATAACCATATAATGAAGAAGAGTGAACTGGAATTAATGGACCACAAAGAAAACTGATGGAGCCTTAGAACAAATAGCTAAATGTTGTCATAAAATATTAGGCTTTGAAATTCATCTGTTTGAATATAAATGTCCTCATATCAGCCATAATTGGTTGTTCTGATATTTAGTATTGTTTATAATAAGTCCTTTCAATACAGGCCAAAAAAACTCTCTCTGGCCTCTTCCTTCATCTAGAATTCCTTTCCCTCTCCCTCTCACCTATTGAAATCTTTCCTGTCCTTCAGATCTCAAAACTCACCTCCCCCATGAACCCTTCTTGAATATTCCTGCCCAAGTCCATTTTTCTTGCTTCTAAAATCCTACAATACCTGCTATTTACTTCTCAAGTTAATAGGGAAAATGTAGAGGAGATGCTGAAAACTTATAGGCATAGAACCTTCCACAAGATCATTTCTGAGATGCTAGTGGTTTGGGGATGCTTCAAAATTCTTTTCTCTAAGAAGCTCACAGGAGATCATTCTACTCACTCAGCTACAAAATCATTAGAGAGGCAATGTGGTGTAATAGAATACCCACTAGCCTTAAAGACAAAAGACTCTTGGATTAAAATCTCTTCTCCCTCAGTTATGTGTCCACACTGATGTTGTTGTTCAGTGGTTTCAGTCATGTCTAACTTTTAATGGCCGCATTTAGGATTTTCTTGGCAAAGATACTGAAGCAGTTTGCCATTTCCTTCTCCAACTCATTTGACAGATGAGGAAACTGAGGGAGGCAAACAAGGTTATATGATTTGCCCAAGGTCACACAGTTAGGAAGTGTCTGAGGTCAGATTTGAACTCATGGAGATAAATCATCCTGTCTTCAGACCTTGCACTCTGTCACTTACACCATCTAGCTGTCCCTATGTGACCACAGATTAGTCATTTATTCTCGCTAAACCTCGTCTGCCTCATCCAGAAAAGGGAGATAATAGTACCTACAGAACTCACCTTACAAATCTGTTGTGATACTCAAATGAGATCACATATGTAAAGTATTATGAATTGCAGTGATCAAAAACTATCTTGTTGGGTTTTCATATATGTAGGTCTTATCTATCAACAAACCAGTAAATTTTGCAAACAAAGAATATTTTTTTATTTCTCTTGCATATTGGGGGATTGGTTAAGAGGCAATCCCAAGAATGACTTTCTAGGTGGTATAATGGGCAAAGCACTGGGCCTAGAGTTAGGAAGATCTGAGTTTAAATTTGGCTCCAAATACAATGTGTGACCCTAGACAGGTCACAACCTATGTCTGCCTCAATTTCTTCAACTATAAATTGGGGATCATAATAGCACCTATATCATAGAGTTGTTGTAAGAATCAAATGAAATAATATTTACAAAGTGCTCAGCACATAGTCTGCCTGACATAGAAGGCATGTAATGAATGCTTGTTCCTTTCTCTCCCCCTACTCCAAGTAAAATTTTATGAAGTATGGTAATGAAGTGCAGGGAAGATCTTGGTGCAGGAGATACTTCCTAATACTCATCAAGGGACTCTATTGAAGTATTTATTACTCCTTTGTGTGAGCCTCAAGCATCCTCACCAGTAAAGTGAAGAGAATGGATTAGATGATAGCCAATATCCTTTCCTTCCAGCTCCCAATTGCTTGGACTCTCATTCTACCAGGCCAAGAATATCCCAGGCTAGGTAGGCAGAGACACCTCACCCTACCTGCCCCTCAACACCCAGCCTACTGGTTGAAATATTTATTGTTTTGTCTGCTTGACATCAACCAGATGTTTTATCTGGCTTTTTCACACAATCAACTAAAACAATGAATTATCCTGGCACTCTAAAATGGGACATTTTTAGACATGGTTTTCATATGATAATCCTAAGAAAGACCTGTGTGCTTCATAGAGAAGAGAATTTTGAATTATTCCAAAACCACTAGTATCTCAGAAATGATCTTGTGGAAGATTTTATTCCTATAAATTTTCAGCATCTCATCTATGAGTTTCCTTATTAACTTGAGAAGTAAGATAGTTAATATAGAGAGGTCCTGAGGTATAGAGGATAGAGTCAGGAAGACCTGACACAGACTGGTTTTGTGACTTCAGACAAACCGCTTTATCTATCAGATTCAGGAGGCTGCCCTCTATCACAGGAAATTGCAGAACAATTGCAGCCATAAAATGTTTCCTTACCAAGGATTCCTTATGCCATTGTAATCACGGATCTATAAAACACAAATAGAAATTCAAATCACAAAGAAATTTTCTCTATGGCTCATATGCCCAGGGCTGGTCTTAAATATAACAGAGTTGTTGGCTACCTAAGCAATATGATTCCTGGACCTCTGGGAAGATTCCTCTGCCCCTGAACCTAGTCAACCTCAATCCTAGATGGTCTGGAATTCTCCAAACAGAGCTTCATCCCTTTAACCTAAGGATGCTGAAACTCTTCAAATACCCTAAGAACAATCACATTCTGGATAGTTCTAGAGATTTCTAAACAGTTATCAGTCATCTATACCTCAATTTGGATAAAGAGTCTAAAATTGGTTTTGATAATGGGTTTGGAGGGAAAGACAGGAGAGTTAGCAGTTACCCAAAAGGGAGAAACATGAGTTGTCAGCAAGGTGGTAAAGAGATACAGAATGGGCAGGCCAATACCTCCTTCTTTACAATTTTTCCTTGGACATCCTCTGCCTCTTCTTGATATTTTTCTAATATTAAAGTAAAATAAATTTAAATTGCTAGATAATCACTGGTAGGCATTCCTTGTCAAAAAAATTTTACTT